>JAMLFY010000013.1:4374070-4779034 GCA_030441495.1 Dalbergia oliveri | reverse complement strand
TCTTAACCCTTCTAAGTTTCGTCTTTCCTAAGGCTCTATAATCAATCCTAAACCAATTATGGATTTTTACATATCCACTGATTATAAACCATTTTCTTAAGTCCAATTATGCTGGAATAGAATTTACAATTTGTGCATCTAAGTGTTCTAGAATTCACATTTTAAGTCCTTTTTAGTTACTTATTTCTTCCTAACTTCCCTAAATCATTCCTTGCTTCACTCAAACATAATTTTACACATTTTAACACCATAAAACAGAATTTATACAGTGGCCAAGTGCACAAGGAAGACAAAAACACAAGCATCATATAATCACATAATCTCATGATTTAAATGCATATAAGTTGCTAGCTTCTCTTGGAATCATTTTAGGAACTCAAAACTCTTTTAAAAACCAATTCCTCTCATTAAAATCATACAAAAAGGGTAAGGTCAGTAGCTAAATTATTTAGTTCAAGGAATAGATTTAAAACATAAAACTTTGTTCATAAAGTTCTTTAAATACACCTAAGCTTAGAAAAATTCCAAGACTTAGACTATGGGCACTTATGATTAGATGAACTCATCTCAAGTCCATCATCATCATCACAAGGCCGAAATGGCATTCTTGAAATGCCTCCATTTTCTAAAACTTTATGTAAGATACTTGGGCAAGTCTTTGAGCTCTAGGATATTTAAGTGATGGCATAAACTTAAACATGCTATGCACTTATTTTACTCTTCATTAGAAAATAAAGTGAGAGCATAAAATAAATATGAGAAACCCATTATTATCTTTAAAGATTAAGTGATGACTTAAATATAAACATGAAATGCAAGCTTGGAAATTTAAACATGATAATGCAAGTTCATTTAGTTATTCTTGAGAGTTTAGTGATGACATCAAAATAAACATGCTATGCAAGGCATAAACATAAACATGAATGCAACTCATTTTATCTTAACTAGAGCTCTTACAAGACTTTAAGGAACATTATAACCTTAACCCAATATGTATCTTAACAACATAAAGTGAGCTTTAGAGTTCTTAGCACCAAGTCTTCAAAGAAGCCTTTGGTTTTTGAACTTCATCATCAAGCTCAAGAAAATGGACACAAAACTCAACACTTGTCTAAACAAAATACAAAGAACTAAGTCATATTCTTTATTTTATTGCTCATGGGCTTCAATCTAGAGTAAAACTCTTAGAATGGCCAACCAACTTTAAGGTTGGCAAGGGTAAGCTTAGAGCTCTTTGAAAACATATGATTAATTTTTTTAACAAAACTTTTGTGATCTACTTAACATTTTTAACAAACTTTGTTCAAATAAAGGAAAAAGGAGAAGCTTTGAGCAAGAAAAGGAAAGAAACCAAGAGTATATATGGTCCAAGACCAAGTTTTCAAGCTTTAGAGGTTTCTCACATGGCATCACAAGACCATTATCTTGAAATCTCATCATCAAGCCAAAGTTTTTCTCATGAAAAGGCCTCATGGCGAAAAGAAAAATAGGAGGAAAGGCTTGAAAAAAACAAGAGAAAACTAGAACCTTCTTGAAGAAAACAAGTAAAAACTTTGAAACAAAACCCCTACCTAAGGAAGTCTTGAAAGAAATGAAGGAAAGCTTGAGTCTTGAAATGAGAAGACAAAAATCTTCTCTTGAATGTGGATGTATGTCGGCCAAGGAGAAAGCTCAAGGAAGATGATTTTTCCTTGAGTAAGCAAGCTTGGAAATGGAAAGTTTAAGTGTTTGAAAGGTGGTTTGAGGTAAGGGAGTGGTGGTTTAAGGTTGTTTGTGGTGGTTTGTGGTGGTGGAAAGGTTTCTTTGAAAGGAAGAAGAAGAAGAAGAGAAAGAACTTAGGAACTTTAAAGGAATTCTCTGAAGCTTTGAACAAATAAGCAAAACATCACAAGTTTTCCTTGATTGGTATATAGAAATTTTGCAACAATGGAGGTGCATCCAAGGGGAGTGGCCGACGGGTTTTGGCAAGGAAGAGAGAAATATCTCTTACAAGGCATGGTTTTGAGTATGGGTTAAAGCATGGCAGTATGGGCATAGGTATGGGCAAGGCATGGTCTTTGAGTGAAGAAAAATCAACATTTGATGGAAATTAGGGGAGGAGTGTTCAGCCATTTTGTCAGCCAAGGGAGAATAAATTGTTCATGTAATTGTGGTTTAGTGATGTGTTTAGGTGTTTCTTTGATTAAGGTTTTGGTTAGGAGTTTGTAAGAAAGTGTTTAGGTGAGGTAATGGCTAATTAAGGTTGTCAAGACTTGATTAGGGAGTGATCTTGCTAGATTAACAATTTAAAACCATTTTCTAGTCAAATGAGGTATGGGCACAATTCCTTAATTTAAGGAATTGGAGAGAAAAATATATTCAAGATTCCATGACTAGGAATCTTGAATTAAAGAATGTAATTAGAGTTTAACTAAGCAATCTTAGGTTCTAATTAACCTTAATAAATTATTTTGACTTAGATTAATTATAAAATAAATTAATCTTCGATTAAGGCCTAATATTGCTTAGGTTTGCTTAATTACGTCATTAGGCTCACTGTACACTGTTCTAGGGGCAAAATGGTAATTTTGCACTAAAACTTCTTGGACCTTCGGGCCTAACTAACATCAAATACCACTCATAAATATCATTCCAAACTTCCTGGAAAAGTTCAAGGGCTGAAAACGGCACCTTTACCTACATGTAAAACAAGGGTATTTTGGTCATTTGAGCCTGAAAGTTCAAAAACGAGATTTTCACCTCGGATATCAAACATAACAGTTATAATCCCCTTCAAACATTGAGTTGACCCATTTGAGGATTTCGGTCGGCTTCCTGAATTAGGGTAAAGATGACCTCGGGGCATTCGTCATTGTACTGAACGGAAATTCGAGACGTACAATAATACTTGTTTAAGGGACTTGTATGTTAACAAGAATAGTCTTGTTGAGTACTCAGAAGCTGAAGAAAAGATTAGTTCTTCTACAAAATATTTTAACAAAATTGGTTTGTTGTCACTCAAAACTTTAAGTGCTAATGCTTCTTGAAGGGTTCTAGAGTTAACGACAGGTACTCACCCAAATAGCGTCATTAATTTAAAGCAATTAGCCCATATTGGATGGAAAGCCCCATGTTGGGAAAAAGGGTCTTGCTGCATTTGCCTTGGGCAAAACTTGTTGAGGCTGGGAGGTCAAGGTCCAGGTGGAAGGGACCATTCTTGGTCACTGTGCGCCTAGTAGTGCAATTGAAAAACCCTAGACCAAGATCCATTGTGAGATTGATGGGTACAGGCTCCAGTACCTCCATGAAGGCCCCATGGATCTAGGGGCTTAGACGGCATTTGTGTGGGTTGAAGCTACACACCTCGATGATGTTCCTGATTGTCTAACTTAGGGACATTAAGAAGTAAATGTTGGATGGGAGATAACTCATTGAGGATTTCCTTACCCTTCTCTATTATTTTTCTACATTTTATTAATTTCATTTTAGTTTTGAGTCTTGTATCATTTGTATTTTTGTTTGTGTCCTATACCATCCCTTTGACATCTTAGAGGTTATATGCATAGGCTGACAACACATGCACTATATTGACTTGCTTGGCATTATTTTTATTATGTATGGCATGCTTGGCAAATTCACTGTGTGTTGTCCTGGATTAAGTACATGCACTTTTACCTATGAGATTTTGAGCCTCTTTGATTGGATTATCATATGCCATCCATGTTTGTTCATGTATGTTTCCCTCTTTGGATTTATATTCTAGAACTTCCTGAGGGTCTTGTTTGAAAATATGTTTTCATGTGCATGCTTGAATATGATTAAAGTGTTTTTCTTGTTTTTAGCCACCTTTTGCATGTTACCATTGTTTAGCCCCTTTGAGCCTCATTACCCATTATTGTTTTAGCACTCCCTTAGCCAAAAGTGAAAAACCATGAAAATTCCTAACCTTTAGGCTTAGGAGAGCATTTATGAGTACTTATATATGCTTAAGCATAAGTATAGGGAGAGTATGAGGATATGCCCCAATTTAAGTGTGGGAGAGAGACAATGTGTATCCATGAGTGCAACACCTTAAAGTTTATTCAAAAATTACTTTAAACTTTATTAGTGAGAATATAAAAAATCGAATAGTCTTAGCAATGATGAGGACGACTAAATCGATGAGTTGAAAAAAATAAAATAAAAAATATTTAGGCCAGGCATGAATAGTGATTTTTGGGCTCGTAGATGAATAGTAACCATGGAACCGAGGCTAAAGGTGTTTGGGGCTAGGAAAACTAGACTCGAGGACCTACATAGAGCATTAAGCTTGGGGGCACGAAAGATATTTAAGTTGTCAAATTGGCAGAAAGCGGTTTGAATTGTGCTTACCCTTACTTCTTTTAGTCTTTTATGAAAAAACTTAAATAGAATACTATCAAGTAATGTACTTGTAGTGCAGCAGAAATCACTTTAGTGCCATCATAAAGTAACTTTCTGAACTAAGATATACAAAAATGCATGTGAGATCAAGTTTTCAAAACACAAAATGTTAGTCACAATGCAATAAAAGAAAGAGAGATAAAGGAAAAGAAAACTGCATAGGATATTATCCTGGTTTGGCCAAACAACCTACATCCAATCCTTCATAACAATTGAGTTCCACTATAAAAAAAAAAAAGCATTTCTGAAACTTAGAAAGTTGGATAGTGTAACACTCTAAAAATTATTTATAAATTAATTTGAGCTTTATTAGTCGTAATTTCAAAAATCGCAGTTTAACAATGATAAGGGTGGCCCAACGGCATGTTAAAAAAAAATTTGGACAGGGTGAATAGTAACCTTGTGGGCCCTAAGCCGTCGGGAACTAAAACCTTAAGTCGGGACAGGAAATGCCCGGACTGAGAAAGAGAGGGTTGAGGTTAGAAATGATAAGGAATAGAAGTTATACCTAGAATTAATTTTGGGGTAATGTTTAATTACTCGGGTACGGTGTTTACCCGTTCGATAGAAGTTTTGATGTGCGGTTTTTAACACCCTACAAGTTACTTGGTGGCTAAGTAACCTTTACTAACCATTTTATGCCAAGTGCATGGCAAGGATTGGAAGTTGAAAAGTAAGTTTCAATCATGGCCTTTCATTTATTATATTTTACTTGGGAGCCAATATCTTATCCGTTCTGTAATTTCGTGTGCGATTTTAACACTAAAAAAGCTACTTGCTCACTAAATTAAAGTGAGCCACTTATCTTGAGCTAAGTGGATGGCCAACATTCATTCTTTGACTATCCAATCAAATCCTAGCCATTTATATAATTTCTTTTCCCAAAGAAAGAAAATTACACTTTACCTACATAAATACTACATTTATATCAAGATAAAGATAAGCTACCCAACCTTATCACTCCAAGACCTCTAATTTCAGCCAAGACCTCTAAAATACAGCCCTCCATTGTTCTTCCTTTCAAACCTCCATTGACAAGCTTCAAAGCTTGCAAAACCTAGCTCAAAGCCACTAAAACACCAAGATTCTTTCAAAACTTGTTCTACTCCTCATAATCTATCAAACTAACCAATTGAAATTTCATTTCCTCACCATTTCTCACCTTGATATCTCACTTCCTCACTGCCTAAGGAGGGTTTGGGGCTTGAATTGGTGGCCTTGAAGTGAAGGGAATCAATCTTGGAGCAACTTAGAGCCAAAGATCCATTAGCCACCAAAAGTAGGGCATTTTAAACCTCTTTTACTTCAAATTTGTTTTTCTGATTTGCTTACTGATTTTGCTGAATATTTTTCATTGTATTGGTTGATAATATATGGATATTGCTGTATAAATTTTTGTGGAGTGTTTGGATGATGTTAGAAAATCCATTTTGGCAAAACACGTTTTGAATCATGTGCTGGAATGCTCAGATTTGTACTGGAGGTTATGAATCATGAATTTTCTGATGTATTTAAGATGTTTTTGTGAACTATAAAAATTTTATGTTGAAGCTAACACCCTAAGCTAGTTCCGCAAATTTTCTTGAGCCTTGTTTTGGACTCCTACTACCTAACAAAAATCATGAACCGAGACTATATAGATGCTACCTGAATTTCTACTCTTGAAGCTTGAATTTGTCTAATTTTTCTACCAGCAAATGATTGAATTTTCCTTTGAAATTTTTATTGAGTGTTGATAACATCTTAAGTATAACTTTGATTTTTCTTTTGAATTGATTCAATCATTTTCTAGGATTAAAAATTATGAGATTTCGGTTTGAGCTAAGGTTAAGTGGGTTCTGAGCACCAAATTTGTCTAGTTTTGTTAACATAGTTAAAGAACTCTTTTTGCTTTGAAATTTTTATGGGACCTTGTGGATATATTGAAGTGTCCTTGAGAATTTTTATAGCCTCTGAATTGATTGTTTGATATGCAAATAAATTGTGCTATGAACATGTGAAATCTACCATTATGCTGAAAATGCAATAATGCTTTGAATTGATGAAATAATGGCATTTTTTGTTCAAGTATGATGAATGTGAATGCATGCTAGCAACCTAAACGATTAGTTTATGAGACCCAATTGAAAATTATATTGTTAATGGATACTTATATAAGCTTGATGATGATGTATATGTTAAGTAGATAAAAAGTCTCCTTTCATGTGTAAAGGGCACGGAAAAGTCCCCTTTTATGGTATTAGAAAATCCCCTTTTATGGGCATGGAAAAGTCTCCTTTGCCCTCCGATGTCCTGAGCACATATATTTCAGAATGCAATACTATGCTATTGAGTAGTATTACGTGTGTATATTAAGTGATTGAAGAATAAAATAAACCCATTTTAGAAGGATGATTTTAGAACTTCAAAATGAATCATTAGTCTGTATTGCATAATCATATTTTCTTAATAAACCGAAGTGATGGGGCGATGACAATGACATTATGAGTGTGTAATTGGAAGTTGCCCTACTGAGAATTATATAATTCTCACCTCTATATGTTTTTGTGTCCTCGTGTCGCCTCTAGGTTGATCCATAAAATAATGGGGTTGCTACGTGAAAAGCTTGAATTCAGTAGTTTAGTAGTTGATATTTTTACTTTATTGTACTTAGTTGGAGTTATATGTATGTAAATGAAATAGGGAATGTATTGTACTAAAGCTCTTAGAAGAGCTTCCTCTTGTACTTGGCTATGTATTCAATAAATTTTGTGTTTCTTTGTTATACATTTTAATAGAATCAGGATTAGTTACTTCACGATTCAATCGACCTTGCTATAGATAACTAAGGAAGGTTTGCTAATTAATAAGTAACAACTCTAAGTACGATCTCATAGCTTAAGGATGAGGTTATATTTGGGAGGATATTACAGATAGTCTTTAGTAACCTTCACAAGCTCTTACCTATGACTAGTAGAAACCTCTATCACAAACCAAGTAGTTATTCACCAGCCTCTCTAAGCTAAAACCTGAGGAGTATTGTACTAACCTCTCCAAGCTAACCTGAGTCTTTGACTAGCCTCTCCAAGATAAAATTGAGTAGTCTTTCACTAGCTTCTCCAAGCTAAACCATGGCTAGCAAGAACACCTTACTGTCGTGTTGTAAGTAGTTTTGCTTAGCCTTTCCAAGCTATCTCACACCAATCACCACTGGATTGAAGTTACAAGAGGTTGGTATTTGGGTTTGCAACTCAAAAACCTACACTTAAGTTTCTGAAAATATACAATAACAGAACTTGGAAAAACTTGAATGACTTCTTTCTAGTGATTCTTCTTTGGAAGAATATGTTATCTATTAAGAATGTAAAAAGAAGATTTTTACAAATAAGGAAATTGATTACAAGAAGTAATGAACTTCATAGAAAAGATTAGGAGAAAATTTTGCAGTGATTCAGCTCTTGTGTAACGTCAAGATCTCTTTTTCAAAAGCTAAGCATCTCTATTTATAGATGGTCTGCTTTTATGACCGTTGCTCTTGATCTGTTGTCCAAGTGACACGTGTTGATCATCCGTTTGTGTCTTAGAAAAGCAATTTAGAGGAGTAGCCTATCTTGTGTCAAAGCTATTGTAGAAGCCATTGTGAAATAATGGTTCTGAGACTACCTTCAGAAGCTACTTTTAACTTTCTAAATGAAGTTTTTGAACATTTCCTTCTAGAGGCTAGAGTGGTTGACCAAGTTGACAAAAGAGATGACATGCCTCTATCACTGGTTTTTAACTTCAAATTTGAAGTTCAAATTTTCCCTTCTCTTCCAGGTAAAGTGCAACATTTTATTATGAAGTGCACTTTCTAAGGTGCGGTATCAGTTCCTTGATGTCTTTGGTCTTCTAGTCTTCAATTGGTACTTGTTGATGATAAAAGACTTGCAATAATGATGATTGAAGGTTGCAGAACACATTGGCTTCAGGGATGAAGAGATATCTTCACTTTAAATGTACTTTCTAAAGTCAGTGCTACTTTCTAAAGACCCGTGCCTTGGTTTCTTGTACTTGTTAATTTTCTTCAACGCGTTAGGCATTTGTATGCTTATTTCATGATATAATTATCACTTCTATTTAGTTTCTATATTTTTAAATAAGATAAATCATGTTTGCACATATAAAGTGAAATTATCTTCGCTATAGGAGCCGCATTATGCTAACAATATAACCTATTTGCTACTTCAAGAAACTCAAGGTAGACATTAGCCGTTCTTCAAAATATTTTCGTTAAATTGGTTTGTTGTCATTCAAAACATATTGTATTAATGCTTTCTGAAGGGTTCTAGAGCTTACAATCTCCCCTTTTTTATGATGACAAACCAATTTGAAGAAAAATATTTTGAAGAGATGTTGAAAGAAATATAATAGAATATATATCATGATAAACACTATTCTTTCAAAACATCATCACATGTGATTTTCAGGAAGGTCATTTTCTTAAGGCATGATATGGATAGAGTCAAAAACATTTTATAGCCTTAAGTGACTTAACTCATAGCTATTTTGATTTTCCATGAGGTTTATGAAGTTACTCATAGTACTTTTTAAGAGGTATCAGAGCACTATCAAAGGGGATGTGATCGTTTAAACTTTTTGATAGATAGCAACTTTATTTTTGTTATTAGGAATCTTCTAAGAATACATGAGCATGAATAAGAAGAAGTACTACTTGTGATATTTTCTCTTGATTAAATTTCTTATTCAACACATTTTATCCAAGCATATTTTCAAAATGCGATGCAGCTTTTGTGTATGAAAACACTTGTAACATTTAAGCTTTGCACACACTAAAGGTTTCTAAGGCTCATAGACTGATCTCAATTGCATAAGAACATGTAGGAAAGTTTCTGAAGATCAACAGAAACAAATCACAACTATATTTAGATCAAGTTATACAAAACTCATGAAAACATTTCATATGTGTGATAGAGTATATATGTTTCTTGAAAAACATTTTAGGCATGAAATCAATACATGCATATCAAAGCACAAAAAGATATACATATCAGAGTAAAGAAGGTGCTTGTGCTTAAATGATACTTGGTGCTAATCAAAGATACACAGAAGAGCTAAATATCATAGCGTGCTAAAGAAAAGCATATCAGAGCAAACACTAAGAGATAAAAAGCATACTTGTCAAGCATGGTACAAGATAAGCTAAGCATGAAAGCCATGGTATCAATATGTATCAGAGCTTGAAAAACATATATGTATTAGAACTTAAGAAAAACATGACACTTGATATCTTGAACATGTATAAACAAACAAATATATATACCATACGCTTAAAAAACAATTGTTCAAGAACAAAAGAAACAACTATCAGAGCATGAAAAAGAAACTAATTGTTCAAATAAAAAAAATGCATGTGAAAAAAACTCTAAAAGCTCCCCCTCAGCATAAGCTCCTAGAGTTCCACAACACTAGATTTTCTTTATCTTTTCTTCTTCCCCTTTTGACATTAGCAAAAAGGAGGCCTGCTGAAACTAGGAACACTATCATCATCCTCGATGCCTCATTATCTAGAATCTCCTGAGTGTTTTGAAGGATTTGTAGTATTATTTCCTCATGCTTTGGAGTTGGGCGCCATGCTCGATATTGGAAGCTTCAATCCAATCCAACCTGGAGGCCATGTCCCTCTTATTTCAGAAGCGATGGATACGTGTAGAGCTGGTTAAAGGTTTTGATGAGGGCTAGTGCGGCAAATAGATTGGTGCATGTGTGGATGAGAGGTCTGTGGAGGCTCTGTATGTCAAGGGGTATGGTTTCCCCAAGACTTTGGCGATTCAGCCTCTCTTCAGCATGTGCGGGCAAAAGGGCAGAGAGATGGAATAACAACGCAGATGTAAGGGAGGGAAGTAGGCTTAAAGGTCGAAAGCAGGCAGTTTAAGCATATGAGCGGAGGCGAAGCGCTGCTTCTACATCAAGAATAGCACAGCTTTAGATGTCCTACTCTCTTTCTCTTCCACCAGAGCTATACATATGGAAGGAGAAGGTTGAGGAACCATCAGAATGATAGCAAATGCTAGTTCATTGTCCTCCTCAAGCTGGCTTTTCAATGATAGGCTCCATTAATGATTCTTTAATAATGGGTGCAAGTGAATGTCTCACTCAGCCTAGCCTTCTCACTTCTGAATAAGTTTTCCTCTTCTTCATATGATGATGCTTTTACTTGTTTTTCTTTTTCTACATCTTCTTTAGAGTTAGTGAAGATGACCGTGTAACAGCCTGTTGATATTGTGCGACCTCTTCAAAAGCATAGAGATCCTTGTCTCATGTTTAGGAATATTCTTGAGCTTAGACTCAATATCTCTTCTTTGATGGTTCAAAGGTTTACTGGGCATTTTTTCTGATCTTTCTTGTAGCTCGTTATTTGACTTAGAGGAATCATTGATAGTTTTGAAGAAAGTGGTGGCACTGAGAATTCTTGCTATTACCTTTTCTCTTGTCTCATCTTTGTTCTCCTCTCTCCCCAGAGGCTCAGTGACTCTTCCTCCAAGTTCTTAGACTCACTATCCAAGAGAATCAACTTCCTTTTCCCTTTTGCTCTTTCTTCAGACTTAATCCTTTTGGAAGTCCTTCTGGCTTCCTCTCCCTTATCCTAGGATTCTACCTTGTTGCCTTAGACCCTGAGGTAATAGCCTTTTTCTTGGAGGTCTTGAAAGAGGTAGATAAGTATATAGTACCTTCCATGAACTCATACCATTCCTCAATGAGAGGAAGGCATATGTGCTGAAAGCTTTGTCATCAACATTCCGTATAGTAGGCTTCCTCTTTTTATCTTTGTCTATTGCGTTGAACTTGTAATCCATTATGAATCTTGGTAAATTCACCTTTTTTTTTGCCATAACACAATACAAGAGCATGCAGTCCATGCCAACTAATGCATCTATGCTACCAATCCTAGGTAGGAGGGAGAATTGCACTACCATATACATTTTTCTTGCCCTAGCATTGAGCATGGCGGTAGTGATTTTGCTAGGTTTGTGAAGAATAGAGTTAGTCAGGTACCTTAACACATCTCCTTCATTGATTCCTAGGTAGTGAGTCCAAGTGGATGAGGAGGAGTAGATGATGCCTTCACATGGTGCCTTCACAACTCTTGACAGAGCAGGGTTGACTTCAATAGAAAAATCACGAATCATGGTTTTAGCTAAGAGTTTGCAAAGCCTGATAGGTATGAGTAAAAGGTTATTACTAAACCTGGAAAGACTCTGTTGTTAATCTCCAAAAATTCTTCCCTTCTTTGAAAAGAGAATACCTCATCAAGAATAGATATATTTTCAAGGACATCCTTCTTTAAAGTTTTTCCTGTGCTATCTTCTTTAGCGAGAAGTTTTGTTCATAGAACTTTTGCATATATGGATCGCTATACATGTGGAAGGTTGCCCTTTGTAAATGGATTGGTTGAGTCTCTTCTTTCAGCCATTTTGAGATAGAATAAATAAGAATGAAAAAAAGATTGGAGCTTGAAAGGGTTAGAAAGTAAAGGTTTGAGAGAATGAGAAAACGGTTACAAAGAAGGCTTGTGAGCAAAAGAAGATGAAATGGTTGAGGCTCAAAGGTACGAGGATGAAGGTAAAAGTGTTGACGTGTGAGGCAGGGAATTATTTAAGCGATGGGACGTGAATGATTGAAGATGAAATAACGTGGGAGAGAAAAACTCATAAGAGTGGGAATTATCCCACCTTTTTCATCCTTTTCAGAAGGAAAGGTTTCTGACACTTGAAACCACTTTCTGAACAAGTTTACTTTATGAGCTCATCTTCCACTTTCTAACTCATCAAGAGTAACATGAATTTTTCACGTCTTGTATATTTCCTGTTTGGATCACGTGAGACCAAGTATACAACATTATCTGTCCACTAACCTTCTTTCAGAGCTTGTAATTTGATATTCTAATCTTCAACTGATTCTCTAGCCTTGCAAACTGATCTTTGAACTTGACTGATGTCTTCATATGGCCTTTAGTTCAAAGCAGAGTAAGGGGAATCCCAGAGATGTTTGTGCATGAATGCTTATGCATATTCAAAAACTTTTAAGTTCAAAGGCTTTTTCAAAACACAAAAGTGATCTTCAGCTAATGGTTTTTTGAGTATATCAGACACCTAGTCCTCAATATTCACAAGCATTAACTCAACATCTCCTTTTTGAACATTATCCCGAGTGAAATGATATTTAACATCAAAGTGCTTGGATCTAGAATGTTGGATAGGATTCTTAGCAAGATTAATAGTGCTAGTATTATCATAGAAGATAGGGATTTTGGAATACCTCAGGTGATAGTCTTCTAGCTAGTTCCTTATCCATAGCACCTGGGCAACTGCAACGACAACATATTAAGCTTTAGTACTAGAAAGAGCAATTGTATTCTAGTTCTTACATGACCAAGTGATGAGGCTTCTTCCAAAGAAACAACAACATCTATTGGTACTCTTCCTTTCTACTTTGTCTTTAGCGAAATTAGCATCACAGGTATCCTATAATTTCAGAGATGTATTGTTTCGCACCATAGACCAAGATTAGTTGTAACAGAAAAATTATTTAAAAATTAATTTGAGTTTTATTAGTCATAATTTAAAAAATCTGACGTTTTAACAATAAAGATGGCCCAACAGACGTGTTAAAAAATTTTGGGCCTGGCATGAATAGTAACATTATGGGCCCTTTGGCCGGGTGATAGCCAAAACCCTAGAATTGGGATCAGGAAATGCCCAAGACTGAGACAAGAGAGGGATAAGGTTAGAATTGGTAAGGAATGAAAATTGATTTTCAGGTAATGTTTGATTACTCGGGACGTGTTTACCCGTTCGGTGGAAGTTTTGAAGTGCAATTTTAACCCGTACAAGTTACTTGGTGGCCAAGTAACCTTTACTAATCACTTTATGCTATGTGGATGGCAAGGATTAAAACTTGAAAAGCAAGTTTTAATGTTGATCTTTCATTTATTATATTTTACTCAGGAGCCAATATCTCATTGTTCGGTAATTTAAATCAAATTTTAACATAAAAAAAGCTACTTGTTCACCAAGCTAAAGTGAGCCACTTATCATAAGCCAAGTGGATGGCCAAGATTCATTTTTCCTACCAAACCAAATCCTATCCATCCATGTCATTATATCTTTTCAAAGAAAGAAATATACCTTTTGACTACATAATTAGTGTATTCAACTTAGAATAAATACAATTCACCAAACCTTATCACTCGATCAAGATATTTTTGGCCAACACAAAGAGAAAATAGCCACCATTTTTGTATTCTCCAAGAGCTCAAGTTTTTAACTTCAAATCATCAAAACCCTTGTCCAAAGTTGATAAAATCACAAACTCCCTTCACAAAACTTGTTCTACTCATCAATACCTACTAATCTAACTGATTGAAATCTCAACTCCTCACCAATCCTCACCTTGATATCTCACAGCTCACTGATTAAGGAAGGGTTTAGTGTTAGTTTGGAGGCCTTGAAGTGAAGAAAACTATTCTTGGATCATCCTTTGGAGCCAAGATACCTAAATCCATCAAAGTAGGGTTTTCTTTGCCTTTTCTCTTCAAATTTATTCTGAATATTTCTTATTGGTCTTTATCCAAAATTTTTATTGTATTGGTTGATAATAGATGGATATTGATGTAATAATTTTGGTGGTATGTTTGGATGATGTTAGAAATCATATTTTAGCAAAAGAGATTTTGAACCATGTTGCTAGAATTTCAGTTTTACTATGGTAGGGATTGTTCACAAATTTTCTGGTGCAATTGTAGGTATTTTTATAATCTATAAAATTATATGTTGAAGCTAACATCTTGAACTAGTCCTGCAAATTTTCTTAAGCTGTGTTTTGAATGTTAACTACTAAAAAATCACAAACCGAAGTGATCTATGTGCTGCCTTAAATGTTGGAATGAAAGCTATAAATTTTGCTAAATTTTTTACCAATTCAAATGATGGAATTATCACTTGAAATTTTTAGAGGGTGTTGAGGACATATTGAAGTCCAATATGAATTTTTGTATGATGATATATATTCATTTGATAGGGTAATAAAATTGCAACCTATGGCTATTGGCTATAAATAGGGAGTTGCTAACCTCAAATTTGTCTAATTTTTTTAGCATAGTTAGACTGTACTTCCTCTGAAATTTTTATAGAACCTTGTGGATATATTGAAGTGTCTTAGAGACTTTTTATAGCCGCTGAATTGATTGTTTGATGTGCAAATAAATTTGTACTACAAAGTTATGAAATCTGCCAATATGCTGGAATTGAATCCAAGTATTGATTTGATGATATAATGACATTTGGTTCAAGTATATTGTATATGAATGATTTGTAGTGACTTTAAAGGTTAGTTTATGAGGCATGATTGAAATCACATTGTGAATGAATGCTTATATGTGTTTTATGCATGCATTTGGAAAAGGGAAAGTGAATAACACATTGAAATAAGTTATATAGCCATAAGTAAAAATGAGATCCTTTTCGACTTGTCAAGGGCAAATAAAGAGAGATGAGATCCTTTTGACTTGTTGAGGGCAAATAAAAAGAGAGATAGGATTTCTTCTATTTATCAAGGACAATCAAAGATAATTTCACTACATTGGGCATATACATATTTATACATATTGAATCATTTTGTTTCCCATTATTTACTATGATTATGAGCTTATGATAAATGTGTACTAAGTGATTGATTTTTTAAAAAGTCACCCACTTCAAAAAGATTGATTTTGAACTTAAAAAATGAACAGTTATTATGTAATGCATGATCACCGTTTCTCAATAAACTGAAGTGGCTGGGACGATGACGATGACATGAATTTCAGGATATGTTTTGGGGACACCCTACTAAGAATTTTAGAATTCTCACCCTATGTATTTGTTTTCCCGTGTCGTCTCCAGGTTGATCTAGAAGATGGTGAGGCCATTACCGGAAAGAATAAAGTGGAATTTGTGGTAGTTAGTAGCAAAAACCTCTATCTGTTGTACTTAAGTGTACGTATATGTCTATAAATATAAAAGATAACATATGTACTAAAGCTCTTAGAAGAGCTTCCTTTTGTACTTGACTTGTATTAAATAAATGCATTGTTTCTTGCTATATATTTTGATAGAACCACGAGTTAGTTAATGCATGATTCGATCGATTCTTACTATAGATAATTAAGAAAGGTCCGCAAATTTGTAAGTAACAACTCTAAAGTGCGATGCCATGACTTAAGGATGAGGTTGTACTTGGAAGGATGTTACATTATGGTATCAAGGTTCATCCTTGTAGGACCTTGAGAAATTGACTGATATGCTTCCAAAGTGTAAATAAGTTATGCTTGAATCTTATCTAGATGATAGGATATAAGGTTTAGATATTCATGAGGTCTGTGGTGCCTGTAGTTTGTTGCTATCGCACTTAGCATAGTGTTGAGCCTGATTAACTCAATATCTTTTGTTTGGTGTGTTAGGAACTAATGCAGCGTAGATGTAATAGGAATGGGAACGTTGAGCTAGAAGATATAATGGGTACCTTCTGAGATAGCCATTGCTATGAGAGAACAAGTTGCAGGAGTCAACAGGAAGATGGAAAGGTTGGACCAATATGCCGAAGGAAATCCAGTTGGGAACCCTAGAGGAGCAAAAGTGGACATGGAATACAGAAGTTTGCAAAGTTAGGAGAGCAAACCCCCACCTTTCGAGGAGCCTTCAATCCAAGTAAAGCAGAAGAATGGATTAAGGCCATGGAGAAGATTTTTTCAGTTCTTCCCTATCCAGAGACCTAAACAGTGGCCTTTGCTACTTACATGCTAGAAGCAGATGCAAAATTCTAGTGAGTTGGCACCAAGGGATTATTTGAAGCCTCTCAAATTGAAGTTACCTGAGAAGTTTTTAAGGAGGCCTTTTATCACAAGTATTTTCCTGCTTTTGTGAAGAATGCAAAAGAGTTGGAGTTCATGGCACTCAAGCAAAAGTCCATGAGTGTAGCTGAGTACACAACCAAGTTCAAGGAGCTCTGCAAGTTTTCTACTATCTATCAGTGTAATCCTGGATGAAGCTTGGAAGTGCATGAAGTATGAAGGAGGGTTACGTAAGGATATTGAGGCAGCTATTAGTCTTTTAGAGATCAGGAATTATGCAACTTTGGTAAACAAGTGCCGGCGTGCAGAGGACTCCAACAAGAAGCTAGCAATTGCTCAATCTATTAAGGACACCTCTAATAAAAAACTTACACCTGAAGATCAATACTATGAGGATGTCCCGCCAGGAAAGAAGCAGTTTCAACCTAATCTACATGAGGATAAATAACAACAACAGTCAACAGGAGACAAGATTGCCCAAAATATGGGAAGAACCTGAAGGTAGACCTTGTAAAGCTGGACAAAATGTATGCTACCAGTGTAAAACCAGGACATAAGATTTAGGAATGTCCAGAGGTATATAAAAGTTGCTGAAAGACACCACATAAGAGTACCAAGAGCTGAGGGGACATCACCACTCTATAATCTAATCGAGCTATGAATGTTTAGGATTTGATTGAATGGTTTGAACTATGTGTGAATTTCTTGCTTGATTTACGAAATTTGTCTTTTGAAATTATTTTCAAATGAATTTTGATGGTCAAATTCTTTTTAAGGTCCGTAATGTAACACCTAAAAATTATTTAAAAATTAATTTGATCTTTATTTGTCATAATTTCAAAAATCTGACAGTTTTAGCAACGATATAGATGGCCCACAGACGTGTTAAAAAAAATTTTGGGCCAGGCATGAATAGTAATCTTGCGGGCCCCATGGGTCCATTAGGATAGCCAAAACCCTAGAATTGGGACAGGAAATGCCCGAGACTAACAAGAGAGGGATAAGATTAGAAATGGTAAGGAATGAGAATTAATTTTCAGGTAATATTTGATTACCCGGATCCTGTGTTTTACCCGTTCGATGGAGTTTTGATCTGTTTTTAACCGTACAAGTTACTTAGTGGCCAAATAACCTTTACCAACCACTTTATGCCAAGTGGATGGCAAGGATTAAAACGTGAAAAGCAATTTTTAATCTTGACCTTTCATTTATTATATTTTACTCGGAAGCCAATATCTCATCCGTTTGGTGTACGTCTCGATTTTCAAGTATAAATGACGGAAATGCCCTGAGGTCATTTTTACCCTAAATTCAGGATAGTTGCCCCGGCAACCCTCGAATAGGTCAACTCGATGTTTAAAGGGGATTATATTGTTATGAATGATATCCAAGGTGAAAATCTCATTTTCTAAACTTTCGACTCAAAATGACCAAAATACCCCTCCTGTGCCTACACGGGTAAAAAGTGCCGTTTGAGCCCGGAAACTTTCCAGAAAGTTTAGAATGATGTTTTTAAGTGATGTTTGATGTTTAATTGGTCCAAAGGTCCCAGTTTAGTGCAAAATTACCATTTTGCCCCTAGAACAGTGTACAGTGAGCCTAATGACGCAATTAAGCAAACCTAATCAATATTAGGCTCTAATCGAAGATTAATTTATTTCAATAATTAATCTAGAGTCAAAATGATTTATTAAGGTTAATTAGAGCCTAAGATTGCTTAGTTAAACTCTAAATTGCATTCTTTAATTCAAGATTCCTAGTCATGGAATCTTGAATAGTGTTTTCTCTCTCCAATTCCTTAAATTAAGGAATTGTGCCATACCTCATTTGACTAAGAAAATGAATTTAATTTGTTAATCTAGTATGACTACTCCCTAATCAAGTCTTGACCTTCCTAATTACGCAATTACCTCACCTAAACACCTTCTTATAAACTCCTAATCAAAAGCCTAATCAAAGGCACACCTAAACACACCTTTAAACCACAATTAGATGAAACAATTTCCTCTCCCTTGGGCTGATGAGGCTGGCCGAAAATCCTCCCCTATTTTCCTCACATGTTGATTTATTTTACACACCAAAGAGCCATGCTTTCCACCATACCTTGCCTATGCTTTGCTCATACCTCACCATGCCTACAACCATGCTTACAACCATACCTTTGCAAGAGATATTTCTTCTCTCCTTCCTCCCTCATGTGGCATCCCCCCATGGAAGCCTCATTGTTGAAAATTTCTATAAATACCAAGCCTTGATGAACCTTGTCACACTTTGGTTCATTTGTTAAGTTTACACTTCTTGCAAAAAATTCTCATTCCTCCCAAACTCCCTCACCTTAGCCAAGTTTTCCCAAGATTCCAAGAAGGATTTCCTTTTCTTTTCCTCTCAAGAAACAAAGCTTTCCTTCCTCTCTTCAAGACTTCTCTAGGTAGGGGTTTTGTTCTCAAGTTTTGCTTGTTTTCCTTAAAGAAAGTTCTAGTTTTCTCTTGGTTCAAACTTCTTTCTCTTTTCTTTTCATATTCGGCCAAGAGGCCATTTTATGAAAATAACATGAGATTGATGATGAGGTTTCAAGATAATGACTTGTTGTTGTCATGTGAGGAATCTCTAAAGCTTGAAATAACTTGGTCTTGGATCATACATGCTTATGTTTCTTTCCCTTTTTCTTGGTTTCATTTTCGGTTCTTTCCTTTTCTTCCTTAAAAGATTTCGGTTTCCTTTGCCTTGGTTGGAATAAAGTTTGCTAAAAATGTAAAGTAGATCATAAAAGTTTTGTTAAAGAAAATTAATCACAAGTTTTCAAAGAGCTCTAAGCTTACCCTTGCCAACCTTAAAGTTGGTCGGCCGTTCTAAGAGTTTACTCTAGATTGAAGCCCATGAGCAATAAAATAAAGAATATGAGTAGTTCTATTTATGTTTGTTTTGTTAAAGTGTTGGTGTTTTGGTTTTAATCCATTCTCTTGAGCTTGATGATAAAGTTCAAACCAAAGACTTCTTTGAAGACTTGGTGTTAAGAACTCTAAAGCTCATCCTCCATTGTTAAGATACATGTTGGGTTAAGGCCATTGATATTCCTCTAAAGTCTTGTAGGAGCTCTAGTTAAGATAAAACAAGTTGCATTCATGTTTAAGTTTATATCTTGCATCTCATGTTTATTTTGATGCCATCACTAATCTCATAAGAATAAATGAATGAACTTGCATTATATATTTAAATTCCCAAGCTTGCATTTCATGTTTATATTTCAAGTCATCACTGTAACATCCTCCCAAGTACAACCCCATTCTTAAGCTATGATATCATACTCGAGAGTTGTTACTTGTTAATTGACCTCTCTTAATTATCTATAGCAAGCTCGATTTACGGACGATAACTAAGCGTAATTCTATTAAAACATATTACAAGTAAACATCAAGTTTATTAAACATACAGCTAAAATACATAAGGAAGCTCCTCTATGAGCTTTAGTACATATCTGTCTTCTAATACATTTACATACATACTAATTTCACTAAGTACAGCAGAATAAAACGGAACGCTATGCTAGCAATCCTACACTTCTTTGTATAGCAGCATCCTCATCCCCTGGCTTAACCTGGAGGCGACACGGAAACAAACACATAGGGGTGAGAATATTATAAAATTCTCAGTAGGGTAGTTTCCCCTATATACTACACACAGTAGGCATAAGCAATTCATGCATATACAATATTCATACAAAGTCATACACAGAAATCTTGAAAACCGTAAGGGAACTAAGGATAATATCACAATAATCGATCGAGTAATAATATGTACAATCACAAACTCCATTCTTCATATCTTTCTAATTTTCTCAACACAGGGAAGGCTTATTCTCAGAGAGATACATTCACACTTCACAATTTCACAGAGGATAGCTGCTAGGACATGAGCTCATTCCTATTCAAGATCACCGAACTTCATTTTTTCCATTTAGGATCACTCAGGTCTATGCCTAGCCGACACGTCTATTGACTCATAACTTTTTTAGGGAAGTCCTTCTTTTTCCTTCCCTCTCAATTCTTTCTAAGCCTTGTTTCTATTTTCCCCATATGTTTCAGACATACACAATAAGATATGCACATACTATCATAGAATTTCAGCCATTTCCACATCTCATTATCCTGGAGAATTGAAGTTCCAGGCACAACAATTTATTACCCTACCAAACAACCATTCCAACCTTAAGGAAAATTTCACGTGACACTTCAATGTGTCTAAAACAACCTGTAAAAATGTCAGGGCAATCAAAGTTATATAACCACTTCAATAAAATAGGCAAATCTGGTGGTCAGAAGTCACAAATTCATAGTCCAGACTTGTGTTCTCAGAATATTTAACCTTAGAATTCGATGGAATCATGGTACAAGAAAATTCACAGAGGTATTTCAACATGTTATTAGTCTTGTGTAAAAATTTCAGGAGCTATCTCAATCAATTGCTATGATGAAAAATTCGGGCAAGTTTGTTACTTCAGTCTCAACAATTCAACAACGCAGTTACAATTCGGTTCCTAATTTTTTTGAGGCATCAAACCTTAGAATTAACCCTTAAGAAAATTTGTGTGTTTAGTTTAAGAGGTTAAATACAACATATAATTTTCATGGCTCATGAAACCACCCACAAAATTTCCAGAAAATTCATGAAAAGTTCTGATTATAGAACAGAAAAGTCCAAGCAACCTAGTTCTAATTTCACTTGAGAGAAAACCCATTTTAAAGCCATCCAAACACAACACAAAAATTCATACATCAATATCAATATGTTAATCATAAATATCATCAAAATTTTCGGAATTAAGGCAAGCTAAAACAGAATTGAAAAATTTCACAAGAAAGGCGCAGAAACCCTACTCTTGAAGGTTCGCAAGTTTCTATTTCTAGCTTGCTTCAAGGTGGGATTTCTTCACAACCAAAACTCCCCACACAAATTCAAACCCTCCTCTGATCAATGATGGATGTGAAAGAAGGATGAGGTTTTTGAAATTTCATTCGGTTATAATTGTAGAGGTGGAAGTGTAGATCAATTTTTGTGAAGGAAGATTTGGGTTTTGATGATTCTAAGCTAGGGTTTTTGTGAGATGAAGACAAGGTGAAGCTCTTGGCTATGGAGGACTTCCAACTTCTGATTTCTCCCTAGAATGGCCAAGAATGATGCTTGCTTTGGGAGGAAGATTGGTGACTAGGCTTGTAATAAATACAAGCCAAGATATTTATCCAAGATCATGATGAGTTTTGATGATTAGGCTATGATGGACGGCTAGGATTTGATCTTGGATTCCAAGATTAGATCTTGGCCTTCCACTTGTCTTGATTAGGTAGATATTATTTAGTTGTAGTGATGGAAGTGTCTTTGTGTTAAAAATCGTACCGAAATCTCACCGAACGGGTAAACATCGTACCGATAAACCGATATTCCCGAAAATTAATTTTAAGTATAAAATTATCATTCCCACCTATTTCTAACCTTATTCCCATGTTTTCCTAGTTTCGGGACTTCTGGCCAAATCTAGGTTTCAGCTGTCCAGGGCGGCGTGGGCCCCAGGTTACTATTCACCGAACCAAATTTTTTTTTTTAAACGTTCGTTGGCGACCCTCATCATTGCTAAACTATTAGATTTTTAAAATTATGACTACTAAAGTTTAAATTAATTTTTAAATAAATTTAAGGGTGTTGCAATCACTAAATCCTTAAAGATAATAATGAGGTTGCATCTCATATTTATTTTATGTCCTCACCTTACTTGTAATGAAGAGTAAAATAAAGTGCATAGTATGTTTAAGATTATGTTATCACCTAAATACTCTAGAGATCAAAGACTTGCCCTAAGTATCTTAAAAAGGGAACTCTAGTAAAAACGAAATGGATGAGTTTTAGTATGATTCAATGATGTTTGATTTTGTAAAATGCATGAATGATTTTAGGAAAATGTTGGAAAAGTTTTATGAAGTCTCAAGGTTTTTAAATAGCTTGGAATGTGTCAAAAATCATGTTTTCAAGTTCCAAGGTTTGGTAATCGATTACCAGCTTATGTGATCAATTACCAGAGGGTTTTGAAGGACTTTTGGTTCTGGTAATCGATTACAAGAACAATGTAATCGATTACCAAGGCTGTTCTTCATGCCCAGAATCTGTCCTTAAAACTCTGTAATCGATTACTTGTTAGTGTAATCGATTACTCAAATGTTCTTCATTTTTCCGGAAAGAGATTTAACCCTAAGTAATCGATTACCATTGTATGTAATCATTACCCAATTGTTTTAAACCCAGAATAAATTTAGCTCCTGGTAATCAATTACTAGGTACATGTAATCGATTACCAGAACACCTTTTGCTCCTAAAATTGTTCCAAGAGAAAACTAGCAACTCGTGTGCACTTATAACATGAGTTTTTGTGATAATCTCTGATGAATATTTTTGGTTCCTGTCTTATCCTTGTGGCCACTATATATATTCTTTTGAGGGATTAGAATGTGTAATTTTATGCTTGAGCGAAGTGAGGAACATTTTTGGAGGATTGGAAAGACTAAACAAATAGGAAGAAATTAGAACTAGAATCTTAAAATGCTTAGACACAAGAATAAAACTTCTTCCAGCAAAATTGAGCTTAAGGAAGATGGTTCATAACTAGTGATTATGCCTAGGAGTTGAACATAGAATCTTAGGCGAAGAGAGAACTTAAAAGAGTTTAAGGCACAGATTCTAGAATCCAGGACCTGGATAAATGATCTTGATGAGTAATCTATATAATGCTGTTGGATGAATTATTGAGCATAATGTTAGAAGAATTATAAAGAACAAACCCCCTAGACATGATAAAGACTTGCAATGGGTGATAAGATCTAGAAGAGAATTAAACTCGTAAGGGTCAAAGCATAAGACACCATGAGATAGGAGGTGTGATGTGAGCATGAGACCAGAGAGTATATTCTTAATGACGTGAATATGATTACATTTCAAGTATGAAACCTTATGTGGATAATTGATATGTTGATATGATGAAGTGTTGTGCCATGTATTTGAGATGCATGAGGTATCAAAATATGCATGGGATTGAGGAATATGCTCATATGAACTAGAAAGTTATTGAATTGAGAAAGTTCCATGAAAATGATGCATGTGATTGAGATTATGTGGCATGACTCAAATTTGAGGAAATTCGGAAGAGTGTTATGCTGCCGAAATTTCCGTCAAATTTGAGAGACTAAGAAAGTTTTTGAGAAATATGATGTTTAAGGTGACACACAGAGACGTACTTCTCCTACTCTGAGGAAAAGGTAAAGCGTGAGGGCATAGACATTAGCCTGCCAAAGCGGACAAAGTCCTGGTCTTAACCAGTCGATGCGTTTGAAGAAGGAAAAAGTCCCATGATGGGTGATCCTTAGGCCCCCTAGCCGTACTCTGGGAGTCAGGATTTATGATGATTATGATTATGATTATGTTTATGATTCGCTTATCAAGAGGATAAGTAAGAACTAGTGATGACTAGTTAAGGTATGAGCTTATAGCCTAGTTTAAAGAGTGCGGTTACTATTATGTTTGGTGTCACAAGATTAAGATGAAGGAATGATGTTCAAAGAGAAGTTTCATGCCACTTATATGTTGATTGATTATTGTTTGATTGCCTAAAGACTCCATGCATTCATGATCTATTATGCTGCATACATGTATTAAGACTCATTATAAAAGACATGGACCTTGGATAAATATCTTTTGTGAAAACCTCATAATGAACCTATGCATGTTTAACCCTTTTCATAATAAACCCAAGGTTCCTGGGGACGTGAACGATGACACTAGAATAGAGGTTTTCCCTCCTGAGATTCTTTAGCAAGATTCTCACCCTCTCTCTGTTTTCTTTTCCGTTACGTCTTCAACATCGATGGCGTCGTTCGTGATTTTTGTTGATTAGCCGTGTGGAAACTCTGCTACGATCCGATCATAGGTTCTACCACTTCGAGGGTCATTGTGCTATACGCATTTTTGCATACATGGGACACCCATTTGCCTTTCCACTCTCTAGCTTCCGATTTACTCCAACTTCCCCCTTTGGCGACAACATGATTTTTGAGAGGACGCGAACCGGAAAGAGTAACGGCGTCGCCCGTTCGGGGGCGGTGCGAGGTTACCCTAAGTACGTGCCTCGCCAGAGACGTTCGAAGACCGACCCATCAGAGGATCCTCCTTCTCATCCTTTTGGAGGGTTCCGCCCTCCTACCCATGGATATCGGGATGGGCAGCGAGGAGGCAGTGACGCGCGGAGGTTAGCACGACGTTAGGAGATGCGCCCACACCATGGAGGGCATGTTCGCCTATCCTTGCCTTCACGCATCCGAGGAGCTTGCCCAGTTCATTGGGTATGTGCCAGAGGGATGAGGAGGAGCATCATCCATAGTTC
The DNA here is from genome assembly GCA_030441495.1 of Dalbergia oliveri. Classification (NCBI taxonomy): domain Eukaryota; kingdom Viridiplantae; phylum Streptophyta; class Magnoliopsida; order Fabales; family Fabaceae; genus Dalbergia; species Dalbergia oliveri. The sequence continues at coordinate 4,754,348 of JAMLFY010000013.1, read as the reverse complement.
GAGGGAGGGAGTGTCATAGCTTGGTAGTATCTTTTGGGGTTGTTTTCAAGTATTCGTTGTTATGTTTCTTATTTACGTTCCTATCCTCAAGCTGCCCACTAGTATGGGTAAGACTTTATGTTTCTTTTTATATTCCAGTGGTATTGTATTAAACTATGTTAACTAATGTGATGAAGAATGTTTTCATGGCTATTGTGTTCTTTATGGCTTCTGAATTGTATGATTTATTTATTCTTCGATTCACGTTACATTTATGTTACACGCAAAGACTCGCACTTTGTTTTATATAAATCATTTCAAAAAAAATTTTACCTGTATTTTCGCTAAGTATTTTGTAAATGAATTTAAAGAGAAGTAATAACTAATAATTAATCTTGATACGTCCTAGGCATATTGGGGTTAAATATTAGGGTGTTACATTTGGTGGAATTTTCTGTTCTGATTTTAACACTAAAAAAGCTACTTATTCACCAAGCTAAAAGGAGCCACTTATCATGACCCAAGTGGATGGCCAAGATTCATGCTTTGACTACCAAACCAAATCCTAGTTATCCATGTCATTATTTCTTTCAAAAAGAAAGAAATACACCTTTTGACTACATAATTAGTGTATTCAACTTAGAATAAATACAATTCACCAAACCTTATTACTCAATAAGATATTTTCAGCCAACACAAAGAAAAATAGCCACCATTGTTGCCTTCTCCAAGAGCTCAAGTTTTTAACTTCAAATCATCAAAACCCTTGCCCAAAGTTGATAAAATCACAAACTCCTCACAAAATTTGTTCTACTCATCAATACCTACCAATCTAACTTATTGAAATCTCAACTCCTCACCAATCCTCACCTTGATATCTCACAAAGCTCACTGATTAGGGAAGGGTTTAGTGTTGGTTTAGAGGCCTTGAAGTGAAGAAAACTATTCTTGGATCATCCTTTGGAGCTAAGATACCTAAAGCCATCAAAGTAGGGTTTTCTTTGCCTTTTCTCTTCAAATTTATTCTGAATATTTCTATTGGTCTTCATCCAAAATTTTTATTGTATTGGTTGATAATAGATGAATATTGATGTATTAATTTTGGTGGGGTGTTTGGATGATGTTAAAAATCATTTTTGCCAAAAGAGATTTTGAACCATGTTGCTGAAATTTCAGTTTTAGTATCAAGGATTGTTCATGAATTTTCTAGTTCAATATTTTTATGATCTAGAAAAATTATATATTGAAGTTAACATCTTGAGATAGTCCTATTAATTTTCTTGAGCTGTGTTTTGAATGTTTACTACTTGAAAAAAATTAGAAACTAAAGTGATCTATGTGTTGGCCGAAATGTTGGAATAGAAGCTGTAAATTTTGCTAATTTGTTTACCATAACAAATGATAGAATTAGCACTCAAAATTTTTAAAGGGTGGTGAGGACAATATTGAAGTCCAACTATGAATTTTTGTACGATGGATACTCTCATTTGGTAGGGTAATAAAATTGGGAACTATGGTTGTTGGTGTTAAATAGGGAGTTCCTTACCTCAGAATTTGTCTAATTTTTTTAGCATAGTTAGAAAACATTTCATACCTGAAATTTTTATAAACCTTGTGGTCATATTGAAGTGTCTAGAGAATTTTTATAGTCCCTAAATTGATTGTTTGATGTGAAAATAAATTTGTACTACAAAGTTGTGAAATCTGCCAATATGCTAGAATTGAATCCAAGTATTGATTTGATGATATAATGACATTTAGTTCAAGTATATTGTATATGAATGCATGCTAGTGACTTTAAAGGTCAGTTTATGAGGCATGATTGAAATCACATTATGAATTAATGCCTATATGTGTTTTATGCATGCATTTGTAAAGGGGGAAGTGAATGACACATTGAGTTAAGTTATATAGCCATAAGTAAAAATGAGATCCTCTTTGACTTGTCAAGGGCAAATAAAAACACATTAGATCCTTTTCGACTTGTCAAAGGCAAATAGAGAGATGAGATCCTTTTAACTTGTTGAGGACAAATAAAGAAAGATGAGATCCTTCTCGACTTGTCAAAGGAAAAAGAGATATGAGATCCTTTTGACTTGTCGAGGGCAAATGAAGAGAGATGAGATTCTCTTCGTTTTATCAAGGGCAATCAAAGATAATTTCACTACATTGGGCATATAAATATTTATACATATTGAATCATTTTGTTTACCATTATTTACTATAATTACGAGCTTATAATAAATATGTACTAAGTGATTGATTTTTTAAAAAGTAACCTACTTAGAAAAGATTGATTTTGAACTTTAAAAATGACAGTTATTATGTAATACATGATCACTATTTCTCAATAACAGAAGTCGCTAGGACGATGACGATGACATGAATTTCAGTATATGTTTTGGAGACGCCCTATGAGAATTTTAGAATTCACACCCCTATGTATTTGTTTTCCGTGTCTCAGGTTGATCTAGAAGACGGTGAGGCCGCTACCAAAAAGAATAAAGTGGAATTTGCAGTAATTTGTAGCTGAAACCTATCTCTGTTGTACTTAAGTGTACGAATATGTCTTAAATATAAAAGATAACATATGTATTGTAAAGCTCTTAGAAGAGCTTCCTTTTGTACTTAACTTGTATTAAATAAATATGTTATTTCTTGCTATATATTTTGATAAAACCAGAGTTAGTTAATATATGATTAAACGATTCTTGCTATAGATAATTAAGAAAGGTCCACAAACTTGTAAGTAACAACTCTAAAGTACGATGCCATGACTTAAGGATGAGGTTGTACTTAGGAGGATGTTACATTAGTAGTACTCGATAGATAACTAAAGATCCTTCTAATAGCATTTAAGTGTGATTGCTTTAGGTTATATTGAAATCTAGCACAAATCCCTATACTTAATTGAATGTTTGGTCTACTTGCTGTAAGATACAAAAGTGAACTAATCATTCCTCGATAATTCTTTTTGATACATTTTCACCATTCTCATCAGCATTAATGGTCTTAGATGGATGCATGGGGGTACTCATAGGTTTGTGTTGATCCATATTAAACCCTTTTAAAAGCTCCTTTGTATATTTTTCTTAACGAATCAAGGTTCCTTCCTTTTGTTGTTTTATTTGAAGGCTAAGGAAAAACTTGAGTTCACCCATCATGCTCATCTCAAATTCACTCTACATTAATTTCAAAAATTTTTGACAGAGAGAATGATTAATGGCGCGAATATGATGCCATCAACATATATTTGAACTATCAGAAAGTGATTACCTTGTTCAAGAGTAAAAAGAGTAGTGTCAACATTACATCTCTTAAACCCATTCTTAAACAAAAATGTACTTAGTCTTTCATACCAAACTCAAGGAGCTAGTTTCAGACCATATAGTACCTTTGTAAGTTTGAAGACATGGTTGGAAGGTCTTCTCTCTCGAAATCAAGAGGTTGCTTTACATAGACTTCCCCATAAAGGAATCCATAAAAAACGACTTGACGTCCATCTGGTAAAGAGTGAATTACTTGAAGGTAGCAAAAGCAAGTGGCATTCTTTTGGCTTCCAGCATAGCTCCTGGTGCAAAGGTTTCATTATAATCAATTCCCTCTTATTGATTATAACATTGTGCAACCAATCTTACTTTGTTCCTGATGACTTTGCCAGTTCATGGAGCTTGTTCCTGAACACCCATTTTGGTCCAATGAAGGTCTTTCCTTTGGGTCTTTCAATGAGTGTCCAGACTTTGCATTTCTCGAACTAATCAAGTTCTTCTTGCATAGCATCCATCCAACTTTGATCACTCAAAGCTTCTTCAATGCATTTAGGCTCGATGGTGGAGAATGGAAAAAGGTTACTCGATCATCAGGGCAAACACCTCCTTTAGACCTAATTACTTCCACCAAAACCAACATACATACATATTAATCTATTGGCATTTCAACTTTTGAAGCTTGATGACTAATCTACCCTTTTTTTTTTGTATCTTAAGAAAGGGGCTAGAACCCCCAACTGCAAGTGGCATTAGCTTTCTGATCAAGCCATTCTCTTAGGAGGTGAGCGATACCAAAGCTATTATCATAAGCATGAATAATCGAGGATACATATATCATTCATACTCCATCAATCTAGCTTCCAAGCATCTTTGTAAGGGATTTGACTAAACATTTCAGTACCCCTATAGTTGCTCTACTAGGAGAAAGTTCTCTGCTGAAGCTGTATGTGAAGTTATTGCTAATATCTTAGAGATGGAACCCATTCCAGGATTCTCCACCTTAGCACTCTAAGAGCATCTATGTCATATAGCAAATTCCACTGATGATAATGTTTTGGAGTCTACCAAAACTTTGCACAACAAAATGAGCATGCTGCTAATGGATATGAATTAACACTTAGAAGTTGGCAAACATAAACTAGCATCGGCTTTCACTAAACAAGAAAACAAGAAGGTTGGAGATCTTGAGAAACACCAGGCTACAAATCAAATAATAGCCTTCTTGAGGACCAAGCATTGCTCAAATGGAGGCTAAGTTGCAGACTCTCCTTCCTAAGAAAAATCTTTATCTTAAAAACTTAGCAAACCCAACCTGAACAACCTCATTATACACTCAATATACTCCCTAGATAAAGAGATCAAATCTCTTACCCTCCAAAAACAATTCTTGGAAAAGGACTTCAAAGATGGACAATAGTAATTGCATCAAGCTTATCTCCTTTGGCAAGAAATTCAATCCAAGATTCCTCCTGATAAGGAATTATCTAAAGGTAGGTTCTATACCTTTCTGATTATATATTTCGTTTATAATTTCCCTTAATAACAAACTCTTTGTTTTCTCAGACATTGCAACTTTTGTTTCTACTAGAACATGAACATACCTAAAGGGCAATGATGCACCTGGCCTTAAATCAATAGGCATAGCCACGGCTTCCCCTGTACATGTTTTTGACCCCAAAGCAGCCTGGATCCTATGGTGGCCATTGCTTCTAAGTACACCTCTGATAGCCTTAATGCTTCTCCACTAGTAGGAACTAATACTCAAGATGTACCTGATATAACCTTGGATACTTCAAACTCCTCAGTAGATAAGCATGTAATGGGTAGATGCAACTACAAACACGGATGCAGCTTCTCCTTCTAGCTGACTACCTTTTATTTTAGCTTGTAGGCTTCATTAGTATTTTGTTAGCTGAACGGCACATGGTCAGCCCTTTCACATTATTGGATTATAACATACCTTTAGTTTCCCATATAGAATGGTCATATTTCTTTAAAAATTTTCCATTGATACTCACGACTAATTCTTTCCCTTATAATGTAACCAAATGGTAAGCTCCACCATAAATAACTTGGCTAACTATAAAAGGTCCCTCCCAATTAGGTGACCATTTTCCAAGATTTGCATTTTTAGCCCCTAAAGGTAACATAGCTTTCCAAACCAAATCACCTTTAGAAAATATTGTCCTTTTTACCTTCTTATTGTAAGTTGTAGCTACCTTAACTTTATTAGCATGGATGTTCCAATGCCATCAACCTATCTTCACTCTAACTATTCATTTCTTGAAACATGGCTTAGTTATACTCATCAAACTCAAATGATGTTGTCTAGCCACTCTAAGAGACTTAACATTAACCTCTAGAGGCAAAATTGCATCTTGTCCAAAAGTCAACCTATATGGTGTTATACCAGTAGCTGTATTGCTAGAATTCCTATAAGCCCATAATGTCTCAAATAAGGTCTCATGCTATTTACGTGGTTGACTTTCAACAGACTTTTTAATTATATCAGTAAGTACCTTATTAGTAGCCTTGGCTTGCCCATTTGCATAAACATAATGAGGAAAAGAATGAATTAACATAATTCCATCCTAGGAGGCAAAAGCTTCAGTTTATCTCCTATAAACATGGAACATTGGTCAACGTAATAGTTTCTGGAATACCAAACCGATGTATATGAACCTAATAACCTCGGCTTGTGTAACTTTTACCATCGGCTAAGCTTCAACCTATTTAGTGAAATAGTCTGTTGCTACAATTATAAAAGAATGATGTTTAAATTAAGGAGGATATATTTTACCAATCAAATCCAAAGCCTAACCCCGTAAAAGCCATGGCTTCACAATGGCATGTAATTCATGGCTTACACACTGAAGGATGCCATGCTTTTGGCAAACTTCACAACCTTTAGCATAGTCAAAATAGTTAGCCATAATTGTCGGCCAATAAACCATAACGACAAATCAGCCACTTCATTTTACCACCAGATCTGTGTGCTCCACATACCTTATCATGCACTTCTCCTGTGACTCTCATGGCTTCATCCATACTTATACATCTTAAAAGCACTCATTCTTGTGTTCTTTTAAACAACTTATTATCAATCAAAGCAAAATTCAAAGCTCGTTGTTTCACCTTATACTCATTTTAGCCAAAGGATCTAACAAATATTTTATAATTTCTTCTCACCAATCTAATACCCTCGGCTACATACTAGTAGTACCAATCATAACTCCTCCACAAATTAATTTATAACCTAAGGCGTGTTGAGCCAATTGGTTTGCTAACTCATTTTCTCCTCTAGGAATATGAACTATTGTCACATCTGAAACTCAGACAATAATTCAAATACCTCTTCCAAATAAGAGGTCAATTTTGGACTTTTGCACCACACCCTCATGGCATTTAACAACCTAAGTCCTTTGGTAAAGCCTCATACTCTGCTTGGTTGTTAGAACAATGAATATCTAGTTTGAATGAATACTTATCATCTTTACCATTAGGATTTGTAATTACCACCCTGCTCTTGCTCCTTCACTATGTTTAGATCCATCAATGACAATATCCACGACTCAGTTGCAACCATGTTTTGGTACTCATCTAATGGATCTGTTACTTCAATGCAGGGATGCTTGACTGAAAAGCCTGCTAATGCTTGGCCTTTTACAGCTTTCATAGGCATGTATTTAAGAGGAAAAACATTTAATTTTATAGCCCATTTCATCAAATGCCTCTGAAGCACAAGTCTATTCAAAAGATATCTCACTATATCTATTTTACATATAGCTAATACTTCTCTTGGCAACAAATAATACTCTAATTTAGTACAAGCATGGAACAAAGATAAACAAAGTTTCTTAATAGCCATGTGCCTTGTTTCAGCATCATTAAGCGTATAGCTTAGATAATACATTGCCTTCTCTATACCATCTTCTAAATCTTGGGCTAATAACTTCCAATTGAATCTTATCCTCATATATATAGTTTTAACGGCCTTCAGAAATAGGTGGTACCAAACTGGTGCTCGCTAAACATTTTTTGATTTGGTCAAAAGCATTTTGTTGTTCTTTTCCCAATACAAAATCTTCATATTGTTTTAATCTAAAAAATGGGGAGAAAGCTTTCATTTTTCAGCAGAATTAGTGATAACCCTCCTCATAAAATTGATTTTCCTAATAAAACTTTGCAATTTATTTTTTGTTAGTTGGAGGTCTAGCTTCTAACACTGCTTTAGCTTTATTTTGTCTATCTTAATGCCTTGATGATGTACTAAGAAACCAAGGAAGTTACAGGAACACCAAAAGCACACTTAGCCAAATTCATTTTTAATGAATGTTTCCTAATCCTAATAAAATCTTGTTCTAAATCGGCTAAATGTTTATGGAATTCAGTTAACTTAACTACCACATCATCTACATATACTTCTATGTTTTTACCTATTAAATAATGAAAAATTGCATTCTTTGCCCTTTGATATGTTGCTCCAGCATTCTTTAAACTAAATGGCATAACCACCTATTTAAATATACCAATAGCACCAGGGCAATGGAATGAGTCTTATGCACATCATCATTAGCAACTAAAATTTGATTGTACCCTGAGTAACTATCCATAAGAGACATAATTTCATTTATTGCTAGAGTCAATTAACATATCTCCACTTGCATGACATACTCATCCTTAGGCGAAGCCAAGTTCAAATTCCTAAAATCTATGCAAACTCTAATTTGACCATTCTTTTATTCAGGTATAATATTTGATAACCATTCGACATACCTAGCTTCCTAATAAATCCTGCCTTCAACAATCTTTCAATTTCTTGCTTGATCTTTTGCTAAAGTTCTAAGTTGATACGCTCCACCGTCAGCTCTAAAAGGCTTATAACCCTCTTTAATGGGTAAACGATGCTCAACCAAGTCTCTAGACAAACCTGGCATGTCATGATAATCTCATGCAAAACAATCCTTATATTGATGAATCAATTGCACCAGCTTTTCTTGACATTCTTTATTCAACAATTCACTAATCTTAGTCATCCTAGGTTCTTATTCTCTACCCAAGTTAACTACGATCAATGGATCCTGTGCTTCAAAACTTGGCTAAACTTTCTTTATGGATGGACATACATCTTCATTTCCAACCGAACTTACATTTTTCTCAATCGCCTTATTTTGCTGAACACATTCTAAGATTCTACATTCGTTGAATAAGCATGCAACCATTGCAAGACATCCTCGGCTAACTATTCACGACTCATAGTCATTAAATAATTCCAAACAAGGCTGTGGATCGACCTAAACTTCAATATGGAACCCTTAAGCCGTGATATTTACAGCCTTTATTAAATCTTCATCTTCTCTGCTCATAATAGACAAAGGCCTGAAATCAGGATCATAGTAACTTGTTGCAATCATCTTTACATCTCCAGCAAAGGGTCTTGATCAGCTTGTCCTGTTTCCACCTTCCCTTGGTTCCAAAACATTAACATCTGATCCAGAGTAGAGGGCACACACTCTTTCACGTGTATCCAATCTCGTCCTAACAAGAGAGAGTATCTAGGTTAGCATCCACCATGGAAAACACTATATTAGCCTTCTTTGAACCTAAGTAAGTTCAACAATATAAATTCCTATAGCTACAGTGGTCCCCAGTGAAATTGGTCATTTTCATATTGGCCTCTTCAAATCTAAGTTTTCTTTCCTAACTTCTTGAAAATTCCTATGGGCATCACATGCATGATCGCTCCCATCAACCAACACCAGTGAAACTAGCTTTCCATCAACAAGGGCTTTAATGTAAAGTGGCTTCAAGTGGCGTGGTTTCTCTGGTCTTTCAAACATTATCTCTAGTTCTTTATTAGATTGGTTCTATTTTCCTTTTCAGTGACAATTGAAATACACTTAGCTTCTTCCACCATGACATCCCCTCCAAGGCATCAACCTGTTCTCATTCAATTATAAACTCTGAAGGTAAAACTCCAACTACAACCATCAAATCTAGATCTTCATCATTAACAATGATCAGCTATTCATCTTCATCATCATCAGTTTCTTCCTATATAAACTTCTTTCTGAAAAGCCTTACCACGTGATGTTTCCTCAATAACTTCTAGATGGATATCATCGCCTCTCTTTTTCTTCTTTTCATCATGAACATCTGCTATATTTACAACTTTGCTTTTCTCCAAAGACTTCAATTTTTCTTTCACCTTCAGGAAAGCTCTTTTTCTTTGCAAGTGACATTTTTGAGACTTTGTAAGCCCTTCTCTTCCACTTCTCTTTAAACAAGGGATGATTAGTCACAGAGAGGTTGTGTCTTGAAATAACTTCCACCTTTGGAATTTCCTGGATAATGCGTATTCTTAGGATGGCCATGTCTTTGAAACAATTGGAAACCCGTTCTCTTTCCTCCATGAGTAAATCGGCTCACCACATTGTTAGCTTGGTGTACATTTTACCCCTCAGTATGATTAAGCTGTTTACTAGGAAACTAAGCCAATTAAACACATTTTTATTTTGATTTCCTGAAAACTTTATATTCACCTTATCCATTTGAACGGCTGCAACTACTTCACTTTCTTTGGGATTCTCCTTTGGTAATCACTAACTTTGATCTCCATGCCTTGTGTATGTTATTTTTAACCACACCTTTACCAACACTTTTCTCACCATGGCTATAATTGAACCTGACACCATATTGATCACAACTGGGAAAAGGATTGATATCCACAATCATACTAGCCATCTTCTTTTCAAGCAATTTTAATTTTCCTTCCTTCAATGCTTTCTGGATGGCCCCCTCGAATACTAAACAATTGACAGTAGAATGAGAATTAGAATTATGCCACTTATAATATTTTTTCTTCTTCAATTGCTAAGGAGAAGGAATCTTGTGTCCTTCTAGTAACTTCAACTACTTATCTTTCAATAAGAAATCAAAGATTTGATCAGCTTTTATGATATCAAACAAATAACCTTCTTTTTGTTCTCTTCTTAAACTTCTCTGTTCCTTTAGTCGGAGTTAGTGTAAGGCATGAGTATGGTTTACCTTTGACTATCTCGATGGCCATAATTTCCCCTTTTAAGGATAATTGTTCCTCATAGAACTCCTCATCAGATTCATGTTCAGGAATTGAAATGAATTGAGAAGCCTTACCGATTTGTTTGAACGCTTTTGATCTCCTTCATGTATGAATTGTTCCGCTTTGGAAGCCTTCCACGCCAACTGATTGAGATCTCCATACTAACATAATCAACTTTTCTCTTAGTTATGGATGCATGTTATTCACGGGTATGGAACTACATTCAGTCTTTGGCAATTGTACGCTACATTTGCCTCCTATCTTCGAAATCTTTCTATGAAATCAAAAATCGGCTCATTTACTTGTTATTTAATTCCAAACAAGTCTAAAATTGATGCCTCCAGTAATGGTTTGTAGAAATAGTTATGGAACACGCCTTCCATATCCATCCAATTATGGATTGAACTGGGTGGCACAGACAAGTACCACAAAAAAGCCGTTCCAATTAAAGATAACGGGAAATAGCTGAGCTGTAATGCTTCATTCTGTCAGCTTCTACACATTAGGCCAAGAGCTTACATGCTCTATTGATGACCTCCTATCTTTTCCTGAAAATAAAACAAAAATTAGGTACTCTAAAGCCACGGGGAAAGGCACCCTATCAACACAATATGGATAAAGCCTCCTATATATAGATCTTTCCAACGACCTTAATTGTACCCCAAAATATCATCTCATGGCATCTGTGATCACATTTGGATCTAAAATTGAGGACCAGCTCTCCTATGATCACCAAATTAAAGCGGGTTATTCATAATAAAGCCTTGTTGCCTCAGCTTGAATCCTCCTTGGTCTTGCATAGGATTAGGGTCTGGTATGGGTGCATTCCATGGCTAATCTAGTGCCTGATAGTATAATTTAACCCTTGACTAGGGCTAGCACCATAATTCAAAGGACTCGAAGAAGGAACTCCTCCTTGGTGTACCATAGAACATAGTGCCATAGCCCATTGTCCTTCAACATTATAACCACCTATCACATTTGATCCGTTCAGAGCATATGCCACGACGGTCAGCATGCATGCCATGACTATCATTAAATATTGGTGGTAGACCCAAATGTCCCGTTGCATTCACGGCCTCCTAACCAAATTGACTTCCCCCCCCTTCCCCCAGAGGCTTGTATATGATTGTATAGGACATGCTCCCATGGAATCACATGGCACCACTCCCATATTAGGATTATAACCGTTACCCTGCAAAACATTCAATACCATTGGTTTTACAATTTCAGGAAGTTGTTTAGACACATTAAGCATCACATTATTCACTCAGTTCCATCTCGTCTAATGAATGATGAGGATACAATGGTAGGCTGTTTATCCTCATTGTTCTTAATAGTAGATGTTGAACTTGGAGTTCTATTCTTACAAGAAATAGAAGCAATAACATTCTCCCATCTGAGCCTGACTCATTTACCAGAATGCCAACCATCCTGTCATCCCCTTTTCAGTTTCCATGTTTAGCATTAGTCAGCATTACACCAAGAGTACTCATTTTCTTAGAGCATAACTCCTTGCGCCAGTGACAATCCAAACCTGGAGATTGGAACTTTCCAATATCAATACTTCTGGTCCCACCAGGGCGTGCCAAAAATATGTTGTGGTGAAATTTGTTCGGCTAAATCTAAGAGAATAAACAAAGCCAAGAAGCAAATTTACCTTTGATCCCAAAAAGTGTAAACGATTTTCACCAAGGAGGGAATCTGCCTTTTAGTTATTGGTTCTCCAAACACTACATGACAATAAGCTCTGGACTAGGATTGAACATTGAATTATGATTAATTAGAGATAACGGACAGCACAATATCAATAATAACATTAACAAGCATGAAACGAAATACAAAGTTGATGAACTATTCTATACTATGCCTAAAAGTTTAAGAAAGAAAAATGAAATAAGACAAAAGTAATAAAATATGTGTGTAGATGATTTGTCATGTCTCCTTCTATCACCTTTGACCCTTTTTATTGATCTTGAAATCATCTTGGCCAAGTAACCGTCTATAATAACCTTTGCAAGTTGTACCTCATATAAATCATTAACACGGCTCTATATGCATATAAAATTCTACTTGCCCTTGTGGTAACCATTCCCGCTCTAATTATGGTTCATAATCAGCACGACTCCCTGCATTGAATAGCTGTTCCCACTTGCTTGTCGTGGCTAGTAACTACCACGGCATTTTATAAGCCGTTGAAACTGCTCTTAACCCTCTTATAAGCTTGTCATGGGTATACTTGTTCCAAGTCAGTTATATATACAAATAACCCCCTTATCTTTAAATGAACTTATAAGCCCAATTCCTCTTAATCACATCATGCTAATAAGGCCCAATATACAAAATGAGCCCATTTCTAAAATTAGGTGGTAACACAAATATACGTTCATTTCACGATATATTTTTCACTTTTATTAAGTCCTAATCTCTTCAAATGAGATTAAAGATGTTTGCACATGTCATGTGAAAATATTTACGTTTTTAGAATCGTGTAAGCTAGCGTGATAAGACCTCTTTGTTGCTTCAAGAAACTCAAAGGAAACATTAGTCCTTCTTCAAAATATTTTGTAGAAATTGGTTATGTTATCACTCAAAACATATAGCATTGAAGCTTCTGTAGGGTTTTAAAGCTAACAATCTCCCCTTTTTTTATGATGACAAACCAATTCTTAGAAAATCTTTTGAAGAGATTTTGAAAGAAAATATAACAGAATATAGAGCTTGATAAACCAATATTCTTTAAAAATATATATGATGTGATTTTCATAGAGTCTTTTTCTTAAGGCATGATATAGATATAATCAACAACGCTACATTGCCTTAAGTGACTAAAATAGAGCTATTTTATTTCAAATAAGGTTTCTGAAGATAATCAGAATACTTTTTGAGAGGTACCAGAGCAATTTTGAGGGAAAAAAGTGATCGTTTAAGCTTTCTAAATAAACATAGCTTGATTTTCAGTCATTTGGCTTTTCTAAAAATACTCGTGTTTGAAAAGAGCAAGTAATACTTGTGATATTTTCTCTTGATCTTGAAATCATACCTTGCACATCTTTATCTAAATGAATTTTTGAAACACGATGCAATTTTTGTGCATACAAGCATGTTACATGTAGACTTTGCGCACAAATGAAGTTTGAAGCTCAAAAACAAATTGTTCATTGTTGTAATAGAGTATCTCAGAGCTTATGAGATATATAAGAAGACTTCATATTTGCGTATTAGAGTATATATGTTTTTATCAGAAAACTCCAAGATCATGTATCAGAGAAACATATCAGAGCACTAATAAATATATGTTAGAGCTATGTATATCTCAGAGCATTTATCAAATATGTGCAGAAGCTGATCACATAGATAAAACATGACATGTGATTTTTATAGCTAAAAAGATTAAAGCATGCTAAGAATCAGAGCATATCAAAACAACATGAAGACTTGTATAGCATACACTATATGCAAGATATATGATTAGCTCCTTCCTTAAGATATATCATATCATGAATATGTATCAGAGCATGAAAGCTTAATAGAATAGAAACTTAAGAAGGATAAAAATCATACATGTATCAAAAAGATAAATATTTCAGATATCAAAGCAATAATAAAAAGAAAGAACATTGTTCAAGTAACAACAAAAAAGAATGCAAATGCTAATACAAAAAAAATTTTCTCTGGGCTCCCTCTTAGCTAGCTCCCTGAATTCCTAGCACAAGATTTTCTAACTCTTTTTTTCTTCCCCACTTTTGTCATCATAAAAAGAGGGTGTGCAAGAACCCAGGTGACACCATCATCAGCCCCTTCACCTTACTTCTCAAAGGATATCCATAAGCAATGACTCAGTTCTATTTGACTGTATGTTTGAAGAATCTGAAGTAGTAGCTCTTCATGTTTTCGAAGTTGGCCGCTGCTCTATGTTGGAGGCTTCAACTCGATCCAACCTTGTATCCCTCTAATTTCAGAAAAACTAGACCTGATGAGAGCTTGTTGAAGGCTCGGATGAAGGCTAGTGTGGCAAGTGGATAGTTGCTAGTGTAGATGGAGTAGCCTTAGGTGTAGGCTCAGGTATGTCCAAGGGTAGGATCCCCAAACGTTGGTGAGTTTCCCAACATCAGCAGTGACAGCTAATGGAAAAGATGGAACATCAATAATGGTGGCAATATGAATCAAGGAGCGACCAGAACAGAAGGAAGAAACAACAGCTCTTCCAGCTTGAGGAGTGCCTGTTTCTAAGGTCATATCCTCTTCCTCTTCCACTGGATTTATTCTTATGGAAGGAGGAGGTTGAGGTGCTATCAGAATTCCTGGTTTAGTTCTCTTAGCTTCCTCAGCTGGCTCTTCAATAATGGGCTCCGCAAGTGGTTCTTTAATAATTGGCTCTAGAGTATAAAAGAGCTCATTCAGATTAGCCTTTTCATTCTAATATAGACTTCCCTCTTCTTCAGTTGATGATCCTTCTTCTTATTCTTCTTCTTCTTTATCTTCACCTTCTTTATTTTCTTCAGAAAGTCAGTAAAGATAACCTTATAACCAACTTATTGATATCTTGTAATCTCTTTTAGAAGCATAGAGATCTTTGTGTCATGCTTAGGAATATTTTTAAGCTTGAGCTCAATATCTTTTCTTCTAATGGTTTCTCCTGGTTTACCAAGCATCTTTTTTGACCCATTTTGCATCTCATCATCTGAATTTGAAGAGTAATTATTAGTTTTTAAAGGTGGTGGCATCTGTGGTTCTTATTTTTATATTCTTTCCTATTTCCTCTTTGATCTCCTCTCTCTAGAAGAGCTTTAACAGATTCTTCTTCCTCTAGTTTTCAAGTTCACTCTCGATGAGGATTAGCTTCCTTTTTCCTTTTACCCTTGTCTTCTTAGACTCAATTTTCTTTGAAAATCTTATAGCTTGCTTACCCTTTGTTAGGACTATGTGTGTTTCAGAATTAGAGATCATAGGCCTTCTTCTTGAGGTCCTAAGGAAGAAGGTGAGAATACAATACCTTCCATGTATTCAAACCATACCTCCACAAAAGGAAAGTGTATGTGCTAGAACAATCTAGTAGCAACATGCCATACGATACTTCAAATGTTCTTCTTTTTACTTTAGTGATTGCATTGAGCATATAATCCATGATAAGTCTTAGCAAATTCACCTTTTTTCTTGGACAGTAAGCAGTATAAGAGCATGCAATCCATGCCTACCAGTGCATCCATGCTTCCTAGTTGAGGCAAGATAGAGATTGCACCACTGAGTACACTTTTCTTACTCTTGCACTAAGCAGCAGTGATTTCTCTAAGTTTGTGAATAATTGACTTAGTTAGGTACCTTGACACATCTCCTTCATTAATCCCTAAGGAGCAAACCCAGTTGGGTGAGGAGGAAGATGAGGCCTTTATAAGGTGCCTTAATAACCTTTGATAGTCAAAGACTGACCTTTATGGCAAGTCTCAAATCAACATCTTCAAAGAGATTAGGGTGCCTTTTAGTTGCGAGTAGAAAGTCATTACCAACCCTGGAAAGATTCTGTCATTGATTTCTAGGTATTCTTACCATCCTTGAAAAGAGAAGACCTCGTTAAGAATGGATACATCATCATGAAGCTCTTTCCTTAATGTCTTCCTTGCGGCTATTTTTTTCATAGTAAAGTTCCTAACATAATGATCTTATATCTCCAGATCATCATACATATGAAAGGGTGCCCTCTTATCAATGGAGTGGTCAAGTTCTCTTCCTTTAGCCATTGTAAGGTTGTGTGTGAGTGAGTTGAACGAAGGATAAGGGTTGGCTCGATGAGGGTTGTAGACACAGAGGATTTGTGAATGAGAAAATGAAATGGTTGAGGTTTCAGGTGTTTGAGGTTGAAGACAAGGGAGTAAAAGTGTGACATGTAAGGAGTAGTAAGTTATTTAAGTGATGGGACATAAAGATTGAAAGTGAGGTGACATGGGAGAGAGAAATTCAAAAAGAGTAGGAATTATCCCGCCTTTTTCATTCTTCTAGAATAAATGATTTTTGAAAGTTGGAACCACTTTATGAACCTTGCCCACTTTCTAACCTATCGAAATAACACTACTTTCTCACATCTTATTCATATTTAGATTCTAAACACTAGAGAACCTCATAAAACCAATTTCTAACTAACTATTCTTCTTTCTAAACTTACAACTGACATTCTGATCTTGTACATTCATTCTCTAGTCTAGCAAACTGATCTAGTTCAGAGCCATGATGGGAGAGTCAGATGTTTATGCATGAATGCTTATGCAGATTTAAAAGCTTTAAGGTTCAAAAGCATTTTCAACAGCAAACAATCTTCAGCTAATGATTTTGTGAATATATCAAACACTTTATCTTCAATATTCACAAACATTAACTCAACATCTCTTTTGCACATGATCTCGAATAAAATGATGTTTAACATCAATGTGCTTGGATCTAGAATGCTGGATAGGATTTTGGGCAAGATTAATAGCACTAGTATTATCACAGAAGATAGGGATTTTGGAATACCTTAGGTGATAATCTTCGAGTTGATTCCTTATTCACAGCATCTAGGTAAAGCAACTCAGCAGCATATTTAGCTTCTGCCTACATAGAGCAATGGTATTCTGCTTCTTACATAACAAAGTGATGAGGCTCTTTCCAAAGAGATAGCAGCATCCACTGGTGCTTTTTCTCTCTCTCTATCTCCAGTGAAGTTAGCATCAGAGTACCCTACAATCTCACAAGATGTACCTTTCTCGTACCATAAGCCAAGATTAGTAGTACCAGATAAATATTTAAAATCCTTTTGATAGCATTTAAGTGTGATTGGAATCTACACAAATTCCCACACTTAATTGCATGTCTGGTTTACTTGCTAAGATACATAAGTGAACCAACCATTCCTCTATAATTGCTTTCTAATACATTTTCACCATTCTATCAGCATCAATGACTTGAGATGGATGCATGAGGGTGCTCATAGGTTTGGCTTGATCCATGTTAAACTTTTTCAAAAGCTCTTGTGTATACCTTTCTTGATAGATCAAGGTTCCTTCCTTTTATTGTTTTATTTGAAGACCAAGGAAAAACTTGAGTTCACCCATCATGCTCATCTCAAATTCACTCTAGATTAATTTTGAAAACTTTTCACAAAGAGAATGATCAGTGGCGCTAAATATGATGTCATTAACATATATTTGAACTATCAAAAAGTGATTATCTTGCTCAAGAGTAAAAACGGTTGTGTCAACTTTACCTCTCTTGAACCTATTTTTCCGTAAAAAGGTACTTAGTCTTTCATACCAGGCTCGGGGAGCTTGTTTCAGACTTAAAGTTCCTTTGTTAGCTTGAAGACATGGTTGGGAAGCTTTCACTCTCAAAACTAGGAAGCTGCTTTACATATACTTCCTCATAGAGGAATCCATTTAGGAATGCAAACTTAACATTCATTTAGTAAAGAGTGAATCCCTTGAAGGTAGCAAAAGCAAGTAGCATTCTTATGGCTTCAACCCGAGCTACTAGTGCAAAGATTTCATCATAATAAATTCCCTCTTATTGATTATAACCTTGTAAAACCAACCTTGCTTTGTTTCTGATGACTTCCCAGCTTCATCGCTTGTTTCTGAAAACCCATTTTATTATGATGATGGCCTTCCCTTTGGGTTTTTCAATGAGTGTCCAGACTTTATTTTTCTAAAATGGTCCTGTTCTTGCATAACATCCACCCAGCTTTGATCATTCAAAGCATCTTGAATACATCCAAGCTTGATGGTAGAGATCAAAGCACAATTTGACATATTTTTTAGGGAGGATCTTGTTCTCACCCTTGGAAATGTCTCCTAGAACTTTGTTCTAAAAATTGCTTTTAAATCAGAAACTCCCTTGTAGTTTCTGAATGTTGATATTCTTCAGCTTCTCTTTCATCCTCATATTGCTCTTCTTCATGCTCAGAAATGTCACTTTCTAAGGGCTTTAGAGTCTTAAGCAAGCTTTCTGAAGCATCCATGTTCTGGAGCTTACTTTCTGAAGGTTGAGCTTTCATCTACTTGCTTTTTGAGGATTCCTTGAGGTTCAGTTTCTCAAGGTTCTCTTCCATCTCTTCAAGATCATCAGGAAAGTCCTTCTTGAGCTCTTTGAATTTTATGTGGATGGTCTCTTCTACACATAGCATTCTTTTGTTATACACCCTGTAAGCTTTGGAGATGGAAGAATATCCTAAGAAAATACTATCATTAGATTTAGGATCAAACTTTGCAAGTTTGTCCTCGATGTTAAAAATAAAAAAACATGAAAATAAGATATGTTGAGTTTTCTACCTTTCCATAGCTCATAAAGAGTTTTCTAAAAGCATGGTTCTAGCTATCTCTTGTAAACTTCTGTTTTTCCTTTCTCAACCCTATTTTGTTGGGGAGTTCTACGTGTAGAAAACTCTGAGATATGCCATGATTTTCACAAAACTCTTTCAAAACCTGATTTTCAAATTCTCCTCCATGATCTAATCTTATAGAGGTGATTGAGAATCTTTTTTAGTGCAAACATGTTTTGCAAAAATCTTGAATCTTTCAACCACCTTGTATCTCTTTCTAGCAAGACTGGCAGTCTTGGTTAGTCCAAAGAGATCCATATGTAAAAGCTCAAGTGGCTTAGTGGTTGAAACCATATTTTTCTTGTGGAAAGAAGCTTTGGTTTTCTTGCCTTTATCACATAAGTCACAAGTTGAATCCTTGTCAAACAAGCTCTTTCTGAGATAGCTCAAAAATAAGCTTCATATGAGCATGTCCAAGTCTTATACCACAGCCACTTATCATCCATGAAGGATGTGAGACATTGTATATCTTGATCTAGAAAGTCATCCAAGAATAACACATAAGTGTTGTCATGCCTCTTGCTAAATAAAATGACTTGTCCCGAAGTAGGATTTACAATTTTGCAAGCATGAGCATTAAATAAAACATTAAAGTCTTGGTCACAGACTTGGATAATACTTAACGGATTATGGTAGACCATCAATAAGTAAAATATGGAAATTTGGTGAGAGTTATCCTTACCAACATTTCCTATGCCTGTGACATTGGCCTTATCTCCATGAGTAAACTTGATTGATCCAGAGTTCTCTAGCTTTAGATTTATGAACCATTTTCTAGCTCTAGACATGTTTCAAGAGCATCCACTGTCCATTTACAACCATTGTCCATGTACAGCCACTATCCATTTACTACTTATTGTCTTGATCAATGTACATTCTCAGATACACCTGCAACAATAATAGTTTTTAATTTAGGTACCTAGACTTTCTTAGGTCCTTTATGGTTAGTCTTTCGAGGAGGGTGTTTCCCAACCTTTTTGATAGATTTCTTCCTCATGAAACATTTGTTAGGTGAGTGTACCTTCTTATGACAAAAAGTACAAGAAACTTTGTTCTTTACTTTCTTTGGTTTAGTTGCCTTTTCTTTCTCATCCATTTCATCCTCATATCCTAACTTAGTCTTTTGAAAATATGGCCTCTAACCTCCAAGCATCAGTTTAAGATTCTTTGAACCATTTACCATCTTTTCAAGGTCATATTTGAGAAGCTTTGAAGTCCTCTCTAGTTCAGAAATAACTTTTTGAGTATTCTTATTTTTCTTAGATACTTCAGCTTCTAAGGCATTGAGCTTAATATTTGAAACATTGTTTTCTCTTTTTATTTCTTCTTTCTTATGCCTTAGATTCTCAACATCTGATTTGGCTATTTCAAGTTCTAAAATGGTTTTCTAATGCTTCCTTTTCAAGTTGAGATAATGAAATGAGAGAGTTTGAGAATTTTCTATCAGCTCATCATATTAAGCAAGTAATTCATCATAGGAAAGATCTGGTTCATATGTTTTTACCTTAGGTTCTCCTTCTGAAACATAGCCAGCCATGAAGCACAAATTTGCAACATCTTCTAGCTCATTATGGCTTTCTAAACTGTCCTTATCTTCTTTAGAGTCACTCCAAGTACCTAGCATTCCTCTTTTCTTGGAATGGAGCTTCTCTGGACCCTTGAGCTTTGGACATTCAGTTTTGAAGTGTCCCTTCTTATACCAGTTGTAGCAAGTGATGCTTTCCAGCTTTCCCTTGTCTTTCCTATATTTTCTGAGGTTAATGTCTCTTCTTCTCTTTGTTCTGCCTTTCTAGGCTTTAGACTTCTTCCTCACTAGTATGGAGATCTCATCTCCATCCTTATCTTCAGACTTTTCATCAAATTCTTCCTCTTCATCAAGGTTTCAGCAACTTTCATTGCTTTACCCTTATTTTTTTTTGATGAGATGACTTCAGGGCCATGGACTTACTCTTCTTTATGGATGCACCATGAATTTTGGAGAGCACAACTTCATGGGTTTTGAGTGACCTAATGTGTGCATCTAAGCCAAGAGTTTGCAGGCCTTTAACTTTAGTAATGCCTGATCTTAGGCAACCATTTAGCAAGGAGACTTCAGAATTTTTCTAATCATTTCAAAGTTAGAATACCTTTTGCTAGCGCTTTTAGTTAGTTTACGATATGCATAAACCTTGTGGTCAAATCATCAATACTTTCTTGGTCTGTCATTTTAAACATCTCATATTGATGGACCACATACGATATTTGTCTCTTTAACTTGATCAGTGCCTTCATACAACATGTGCAGTTTGTCCCATATCTCCTTGGTCGTGTCATAAGCAACAATTTTATCATACTCAGCTTTACTTAGTGCACACGTGAGTAGGCACTTAGCTTTGGAGTTCAACTAAACTCTAGCTTTATGTTGTATTGATTGATATTATGTTGGTATTGATGTATTAATTTTGGTGGTGTGTTTGGACGGTGTTAGAAAATGATTTTTATCAAAAGAAGTTTGGACTAGGGTGCTGAATTTTTGGTTTTCCTATAGGGAGTAGTGTACACGAATTTTCTGTGTAGTTGTGGGTAGTTTCATGAGATATAAAAATTATATGTTGAAGTTAACATCTTAAACTAACTATATGAATTTTCTTGGGCATTGTTTGTGTGGTATACTTAAAAATCGAACATTGAAATGGGACTAAATGTTGTCTTGATTGTTGAAACTGAAGCAATAAAGTTATCTAATTTTATTACCATAGCAAATTATTGAATTTTACACGAAGTTAATAACATATTAAAGTGTCACTATAAATTTTATTGTGAGTTAGTTCAATCATTTGCTAGGATTAAAAGGTATGAGAACCCTGTCTAATCTATAAATAGTGGTCCCTGACCACTAAATTTGTACACTTCCTGAAAGAGTTAGAGAGCTCTTGTTGCCTTGAAATTTTTACAAGGTCTTGAGACACATTGAAGTGTCATGGACAATTTTGGTGGGCCATGAATCGACCAGGTGATAGGGGAAATAAATTTTGCTACTTAAGCCCAGATTCTGCCAATATGCTTGGACTAAATTACAAATGTTGATTTAGTACTATAATGACTTGTAATTCAACTAGGATGTGAATGAATGCATACTATAAACTATAATGATTGATTTATGAGAAAAGAATAATGATTACATCATGTATGAATGCAAATATATGGTTTATGCATGCCTTGAGGAAAAAGAAAAGTACTTGATATAATTATATGATAAAAGAGAATGTATAAATTTCACTTGTGCATGCTTTAACATATGGGAAAAACAAACACAAGACTTCTTCAGGAAAGGCAAAAGTAAGGACTTCCCTAGGAATTTGTGAGCCGATGGATGTATCAGCTAGGAGTAGAACTGTGTGAGATTTGAAAATGGAAAAAATGAAGTCGATGATCACAAATAGGGATGAGCTCATGTCCTAAGGTCTATTATCCTTTGTGATATTATCTAAGATAGATACCCGTGATGTGAAATTAAGCCTTCCCTATGTTAACAAAAAGAGAAAAATGCACAAACTGGATTCAATGATTCCAAATAACAATGCATGAATTATCACTATGGTGACATTCTGATTTCCCATAATTTACATACTTTAGCATTGATGCCTGTATTTTTTTATATATGTTTTATGTGGATGAACTTATTGTCTATATTCTGCATCATAACTGGGAAACTACTCTCCTGAATTTTATAATATTCTCACCCCTAGTTGCATGTACTTGTATTACCCAGATTTAGGATGTCGTCGGCGTTCTTCCTTGATTCGCCATAGTCGGTGTAGCATTATGACCCCAAGCTTGACTCCTGTATGTGGTAGGTTATTCATAGCCTGATGTACATATTATACACTCAAAGATTATGTACATATATGTGAATACACCTATTGCAACATGCACATCTAAATTGATTTATTCCATTGTATTTCGCCTATTTTAAATTATGAACACAAGTAATACTCTACTAATTACTCTATTAACACTTGAGTAAAATATGGTAATTAGGAGGGTGTTACATTTATGGTATAAAGCTGGACTATCCTATCAACTTAGGATTGGACCGACTATGTTTCCAAAGTATTTGTCATGCATTATGATGCATATATGTGTAACGCCCTAATTTTTCTCTTTGAGTACAAATGATCGAAATGCTCCTAAGGTTATTTTACCAAAATTAAAGAATAGCCGACCAAATAGTCCTTGAATGGGTCAACTGTAACATCCTAATATTTAACCCTAATACGCCTAGGACGTATCAAGACTAATTATTAGTTATTACTTCTCTTTAAATTCATTTATAAAATACTTAGCGGAAAATGGGTAATTTTTTTTTGAAATGATTTATATAAAACAAAATGCGAGCATTTGCACGTAACATAAACAACGTGAAGCGGAAGAATAAATAAAGCATACAGAACATAAACATTAAAGAACACATCCATCATAAACATCATTCCTCATTACATTAGATAATAGTTTAGTACATCAACCGAAGTATAACAGAAGCATAAAATCTTACCCATACTAGTGGGAGAGCTTTAGGACAATGACATAAAATACGAAAACGAAAAGACACATGGAACAACCCCAAAAGATAAACACCCAACTAAGACTCTCCCTTCCTCGAGCCATGGATGACGCTCCTACCCCCCCCTCGGTGGCACATATCCAATGAACTTGGCAAGCTCGGATGCGTGAAGGCGAAAGGATGGGTGAGCATGCCCACCACGATGAGGGCGCATCTCCGACGTCGTGCTAACCTCCGCTGCGTCACCGTCTCCTCGCACCCATCCCGATGTCCATGGGTAGGTGGGGGCGGAACCCTGAGAAAGGATGAGAAGGAGGATCCTCTGATGGGTCGTCTCCGAACATCTGGGCGAGGCACATACTCGGGGTAACCTTGCACCGCTGAAAAGCTCGGACGCGACGTTCTCTCGTCTCTGGTCGCGTCCTCTCAAAAATCATGTCGTCGCCAAAGGGGAAGGTCGAAGTGAATCTGAAGCTGAAGACTGGAAAGGCAACGGGCGTCCCATGTATGCAAAAATGCGAATGGCACAACGACCCTCGAAGTGGTAGGGCTGATGATCGGGATCGTAGTGCAGCTCCAACACGGGTGCATCAACAAAAATCACGAACGACACCATCGATGTCTGAAGACGTAACGGAAAGAAACGAGAGAGGGATGAGAATCTTGCTAAAGAATCTCATAGGGAAATCCTCTATCTAGTGTCATCGTTTACGTCCCAGGAACCTTGGGTTTATTATGAAAAGGTTAAGCATGCATAAGTTCATTATGAGGTTTTCACAAAGGTATTTATCCAAGGTCCATGTCTTTTATAATGATTCTTAATACATGTATGCAACATAATAGTTCATGGATGCATGGCAGCACTTTAGGTAAATCAAACAATTATCAATCAACATATAAGTGGCATGTAACCTTTCTCTTGAACATCTTTCCTTTTCTCATACTTGTGACACCAATAATATAGTAACCGCACCCCTTAAACTAGGCTATGAGCTCATACCTTAACTAGTCGTCACTAGTTCTTACTTATCCTCTTGATAAGCGAATCATAAACATAATCATCATAATTCCGACTCCCAGAGTACGGGTAGGGGGCCTAAGGATCACCCATCATGGGACTTTTTCCTTCTTCGAAACGCATCGCTGGTTAAGCCAACGACTTTGTCCGCTTTGGAGGCTAATGTCTATGCTCTCACGGTTTTACCTTCTCCTCACCGAAGGAGAAGTACGTCTCGGTGTGTCACCTTAAACATCATATACTTTCATTATTCGAAACGCATCGACTGGTTAAGACCAACGACTTTGTCGCTTCGGATGGCTCAACGTCCATACCCCACGGGTTTACTTTCTCCTCAGAAGTAGGAGAAATGCGTCTTGGCATATAACTTTAAACTTCATATTTCTCAAAAACTTTCTTTTTGTCACTCAAATTTACGGAAATTCAGCAGCATAACAGCTACATTCCGAATTTCCTCAAATTTGAGTCTTGCCACATAATCTCAATCACATGTATCATTCTTTATGAAACTTTCTCAATTAAAAACTACATAGTTCACATGAGCATACTTTTCAATCTCATTTATACTTCGAAACCTCATGCATCTCAAATACATGGTACGGCACTTCATCATATCATCATGTCAATTATTTACATAAGGTTTCATGCTCAAGATATTAACACAATCACATCATCATAATCATGCTCGAGGTTCATCATCATAAATATGCTCACTCGGCCTCCTATCTCATAGTATCTTATGATGTGACCCTTACGGGTCTTAAACTCATTTCGGTCATTCTAATCCTCACTAAGGATTTTTATAACACCTAAGGGATCATTACTTAAAATTCTCACTAAGTTTTAGGCACACTTAAAATTCCAAACAGCATTATGTAGTTGGGAGGAAAAAATATCATATACTTAGGGCTCTAGAATCTCCTGTTCGTGACCCTTTTTAAGATCCGTCTTCGCCTAAGGCTTCATAATCAATCCCTAAACCAATTATGAGGGATTCCTAGGCATGTTTACTAAGTTATAATTCACTTTTCCTCAATTAGCTTTGCTGGACAGAAATCACATTTTGCTATGTCTAAGTGTGCTAGAATTCCTATTTTAAGTCCTTATCATCACCTTAAGCTTAGTAATTAATACCTAATCATTTATGAAAGGTTTTTATGCATATCCTACTGATTATGAACCATTTACACTTGAATTAATTATGCTGGAACAGTTTTGCAAATTTGTGCATTAAGGTGTTCTAGAATTCTCATTCTTGATCCTTTTAAGTTACTTATTCTTTTCTAACTTCTCTAAATTGATCCTCCCTTCACTCAAACATAATTTTACACATTATAACACCTTAGAACAACATTTGTACAGCAGCCAATCATGAAGGGCAGAACCGAAATCATAAGCCCATAAAATCACATAATCTTGTAAATTAAAATGCATACAAGTTACTAGTTTTCTCTTGGAATAATTCTAAGGATTCAAAACTCTTTTAGAACTCAAATCCTTTCATTAAAATCATGCCTTTACACATAAGGTCAATAGCTAAATTAACTTGCTTGCAAAATAGTTTTAAAGTATATAATTTTATGCATAATGTTGCTTAGGTGCTCCTAAGCTTGGAAAAACTACAAAACACAAACTATGGACACTTGTGATTAGAGGAACTCATATTAAGTCCATCATCATCACCACAAGGCCGAAATGGCTTCTTTAAGAATGCCAATATTTTCTTGAAAACCTTACCTAGGATACTTGGGCAAGCCTTTGAGCTTTAGGAGGCTTAGGTGATGACATAAACTTTAAACATGATATGCACTCATTTTAAACATGCTATGCAAGGCATAAAGTAAATATGAATGCATCTTATTTTAGATCTTAGCTAGAGCTCTTTGCAAGACTTTAAAGGAATAAAACCTCAACCCATTATGTATCATAAGGCAAGCTTTAGAGTTCTTAGCACCTAGACTTCAAAGAAGCCTTAAGGTTGTGAACCTCATCATCAAGCTCAAGAAAATGACCCTAGTGGCAAAAACCACAACAAACATTCAAAGGACCATTCTAATATTTTTGGCAAACCTTTTTCCCCAAAACCAAAACAAAGAGGCCGAAACCAAGAAGGAAAGAAATGAAAACTAGAGCTTGGACAAGATAAAAAAAAAGGAAAACCGAAACCTTAGAGAAATGAAAGCCAAAACTTTGAACTTGTAAAGAAAAGGGAAAACCAAGTTTATATGGTCCAAGACCAAGATCCAAGCTTTAGAGGTTTATCCCATGACAAACACCACACTATTTCCATGAGACCTCATCATCAAGCTAAAGTTGTGTTCATAAAATGGCCTCATGGCTGAAAATACAAGGAGGAA
Organism: Dalbergia oliveri; assembly: GCA_030441495.1. Lineage (NCBI taxonomy): Eukaryota > Viridiplantae > Streptophyta > Magnoliopsida > Fabales > Fabaceae > Dalbergia > Dalbergia oliveri. The sequence continues at coordinate 4,727,754 of JAMLFY010000013.1, read as the reverse complement.
GAAAAAGAGTTTGAAAATAAGAGAAAACTAGGAACTTTTCTCAAAGAAAGTAAAGAAAACTGAAAGAAAACCCCTACCAAGTGAAATCTTGAAAGCTTTGAAAGAAAGCTTGAGTTTGCAAGGAAATGAGAAGACAAAATCTTCTCTTGGTGAGCAACAAGGATTCGGCCTCCAAAGGTTCTCAAGGAAGATGATTTTTCCTTGAGGATGTAAGCTTGGAAATGGTGAGGTTTGGTGTTTAGGAGGTGTTTTAAGGCATGAGAGTGGTGGTTTGAGGTGGTTTGTGGTGGCTCAAGGTGGTGGTGGTAGTTCTTTGAGGAAGGAAGAAAAAGAACTTAGAGGAAGGGAAAATGAGAGAAATGAGAGAAAGTGCAAGAAAACTCAACTTAGCAAATGATCAAAAAGGTGTCCAAGCTTTCCAAGGTGTGGTATTTATAAAGAATGAAATGTTGTGGGGGGAAGAGCTGGCTGAAATTTTGGCTTTGGGAGGAAGGAAAATATCTTCTAAAGCTTGTCTTGGAAGCTTGGTTTAAGTCCTAGCCTAGGTGTAGTCAAGTCCTAGCTTTGGCATAGCCTTTTTGGATGAAATTTGAAATCAATATTTGATGGATTTTGGGGGAAGAATTCGGCCAAATCTGGACAGCCAAGAGGGAGGGAAAAATCATCCATGTAATTGTGGTTTAATGATGTGTTTAGGTGTTTCATTAATTAAGGTTTGGGTTATGAGTTTGTGAGAAAGTGTTTAGGTGTAATAAAGGTTAATTAGGGTCATCAAGGCTTGGTTTAGGGGTGTTTCTAATAGATTAACAATTTTAAAATCATTCTTTTGGTCAAAAAGGTTGTAGACAAGTTTCCTTAATTTAAGGAAATTGAGAGAAAACACTATTCATTACTTTTTGATTAGTAGTCTTGGATTAAAGAATGAAATTAGAATTTGGCTAAGCAATTTTAGTTTCTAATCAACCTTAATAAATCATTTTGACTCTAGATTAATTATCAAAATAAATTAATCTTCGATTAGAGCCTAATATTGCTTAGGTTCGGCTTATTACTTCATTAGGCGCTGTACACTGTTCTAGGGTAAAACGGTAATTTGCACTAAAATTGTTGGGACCTTTCGAGCCCGGCTAAACATCAAATATTACTCTAAAACATCATTTTAAACTTCCTGGAAAAATTTCGGCTAAACGGCACCTTTTACCCGTGTAGCAGGGGTATTTGGTCATTTGAGAAAGTTTAGAAAACGAGATTTTCACCTCGAATATCATTCATAACAACGCAATCCCTTCTACACATCGAGTTAACCCATTCGAGGGTTGCCGGGCAACTGCCCTTTAATTTCGGGAAAATGACCTCGGGGCATTTCGGTCATTTGTATCTCAGAAATTGGGGCGTACATCAACTCAATGTTTGAAGGGGATTATATCCGTTATGTTTGATATCTGAGGTGAAAATCTCGTTTTCGCTTAATGACCAAAATACCCCTGTTTCACACGGGTAAAGGTGTCGTTTAGCCCGAACTTTTCCAGGAAGTTGGAATGATGTTTTGAATGGGTTGTGATGTTCAATTGGCAGGGAGGTCCCAAGCAGTTTAGTGCAAAATTACCATTTTGCCCCTAGAAAAGTACAGTGAGCCTAATGACGTAATTAAGCAAACCTAAGCAATATTAAGCCTAATCGAAGATTAATTTATTTCAATAATTAATCTCAAGTCAAAATAATTTATTAAGGTTAATTAGAACCTAAGATTGCTTAGTTAAACTCTAATTGCATTCTTTGATTCAAGATTCCTAGTCATGGAATCTTGAATAGTATTTCTCTCTCCAATTCCTTAAATCAAGGAATTGTGTCTATGATGTAATTTGACTAAAAAGAGTTTTTAATTTGATAATCTAGTAAGAACACCCCCCTAAATCAAGTCTTGACAACCTTAATTAGTCATTACCTCACCTAAACACTTTCTTGCAAACTCCTAACCAAAACCTTAATCAAATATACACCTAAACACATCATTAAACTACAATTACATGGACAAATCATCCTTCCCCTTTGGGTGAAATAATGGCCGAATTCATGCTCTCCATTTGGTGTCACATGTTCATTTTTTTAAATCCACTCCAAAGGCCATACTTTAGGCCATGCCTTGCTCATACCTATGCCCATACTCACCCATGCTTTAACCCATACTCAAAGCCATGCCTTCTAAGAAATATTTTCTCTTTTCCTTGCCAAAAAGGCCGGCCACTCCCCATGGATGCACCTCCATGTGTTGCAAAATTTCTATATATAGGCATCAAGGAAAACTTGTGATGTTTTGCTCATTTGTTCAAAGCTTCAAAGATTTCCTTTCTTAAAGTTCCAAGAGTTCTTTCTCTACTTCTTCTTCTTCCTTTCAAAGAATCCTTTCCACCACCACAAACCACCACTCCCTTACCTCAAACCACTTCTCAAACACTAAGCCAAACCTTTTCTATGCTTGGTTTCTCAAGGAAAAATCATCTTCCTTGAGATTTCTTCTTGGCCGAACCCATATCCTCAACAAAGAGAAGATTTTGTCTTCTCATTTCCTTAAAGAATCAAGCTTTCTTTCATCTCTTTCAAAGACTTCATTTGGTAGGGGTTTTATTTCAAAGTTGTACTTGTTTTCTTCAGAAAGGTTCTAGTTTCTCTTGGTTTTTCAAGCCTTTCCTCCTCTTTTTCTTTTTCGATCTTGGAGCCTTTTCATGAGTAAAACTTTGACTTGATGATGAGGTTTCAAGATAATGGTCTTGTGATGCCATGTGAGAACCTCTAAAGCTTGAAAAACTTAGTCTTGGACCATATATACTTTTGGTTTCTTTTCCTTTTCTTTGTTCAAGTTTCGATTTTTCCTTTCCTTTCCCTTGCCAAAGTTTCGGTTTTCTTTCCTTCCTTTGAATAAAGTTTGATAAAAAAATGTTGAGTAAATCATTAAAAGTTTTGTTAAGAAAATTAATCCTATGTTTTCAAAGAGCTCTAAGCTTACCCTTTCCAACCTTAAAGTTGGTCGGCCGTTTTACTCTAGATTGAAGCCTATGAGCAATAAAATAAAGAATATGATTAGTTCTTTGTATGCTTGTTTAGATAAAGTGTTGAGTTTTGTATCCATTTTCTTGAACTTGATGATGAAGTTCAAAACCAAAGGCTTATTTGAAGACTTGGTGCTAAGAACTCTAAAGCTCACTTTATGTTGTTAAGATACATATTGGGTTAAGGTTGTAATGTTCCTCTAAAGTCTTGTAAGAGCTCTAGCTAAGATAAAATGAGTTGCATACATGTTTATGTTTATGCCTTGCATAGCATGTTTATTTTGATGCCATCACTAAGCTCTCAAGAATAACTAAATGAACTTGCATTATCATGTTTAAATTTCCAAGCTTGCATTTCATGTTTATATTTCAAGTTATCACTTAATCTTTAAAGATAATAATGAGGTTGCATCTCATATTTATTTTATGCTCTCACTTTATTTTCTAATAAAGAGTAAAATAAGTGCATAGCATGTTTAAGTTTATGCCATCACTTAAATATCCTAGAGCTCAAAGACTTGCCCAAGTATCACAAGTAAAGTTTTAGAAAATGGAGGCATTTCAAGAATGCCATTTCGGCCTTGTGATGATGATGATGGACTTGGATGAGTTCATCTAATCATAAGTGCCCATAGCCTCTGTCTTGGAATTTTTCTAAACTTAGGTGAACTTAAAGAACATTGTGAACAAGATTTTGTGTTTTAAGTCTAATGCATGAACTAAATATTTTAGCTACTAACCTTACCCATTATTGTATGATTTTAATGAGAGGAATTGGTTTCTAAAAGAGTTTTGAGTTCCTAAAATTATTCCAAGAGAAAACTAACAACTTATATGCATTTAAATCATGAGATTATGTGATTGTATGATGCTTGTATTTTGTTCTGCCTTGTGCACTTGGCCACTATATAAATTCTTTTTTATGGTGTTAAAATGTGTAAAATTATGTTGAGTGAAGCAAGGAACGATTTAGGGAAGTTAGGAAAGAACAAGTAACTAGAAAGGACTTAAAATGAGAATTCTAGAACACTTAGATGCACAAATTGTAAATTCTGTTCCAGCACAATTGGACTTAAGAAAATGGTTTATAATTAGTGGATATGTGTAGGAATCCCTCATAATTGGTTTATGAGTTGATTATGAAGCCTTAGGCGAAGATGGAACTTAGAAAGGGTCTAAGACGGAAATTCTAAGACCCCGTAATCACATGATAATTTTCTACCCAAAGTGATATAATGCTGTTTGGTTATGATAGTAAGCATAAACGTTAGAGGAACTTATAAGTAATGATCCATTAGGTGAAATAAAGATCCATAATGAAATTTAGGATAATTAGAACATAAGTTTAAGACCTAAGGGCCAAAGTGTAAGACATCATGAGATAGGAGCTGTGATGTGGAATGAGACCGAGTGGGTATACTCGAGATGAACGTGAATGAGTTAATACCATGAATATGAGACTATATGTGTATTTGTGACATGTTGCTGATGATATGGTATGCTATGCTAAGATGCATGAGAATGTGAAATATAAATGAGTTAGGAGGGTATGCTCCTGATTAAAAGATTTACTTGATTGGAAAATTCCATGGGGACAACATGTGTGATTTGAGTTATGTGGCATGACTCAAATTTGAGGAAATTTGAGGTGTAGTCGTTATGCTGCCAAATTTCCGTCAAATTTGAGGGACTTGAAAGAAAGTTTGAAAAGAAAGATTTTTATATGTGACATGAGACGCATTTCTCCTACTACGGTGAGGAGAAAAGAAACCCGTGGGGGGTATGGTCATGGAGCCATACCGAAGCGACAATGTCATTGGTCTTAACCAGATGATACATTTCGCAAACCAAGACGTACTTCTCCTACGTGAGGAGAAGGTAAAACCATGAAGGCATTGACATTAGCCTGCCAAAACGATAAAGTCACTAGTCTTAACCAGTTGATGCATTTCGAAGAAGGAAAAAAGTCCCATGATTGGTGATTCCTTAGGTCCCCTCCATACTCTTGGAGTCAGGATTATTATTTTTATGGTTATGATACGCTTATCAAGAGGATAAGTAAGAACTAGTGACGACTAGTTGAGGTATGAGCTCATAGCCTAGTATAAGGGGTCAGTTACTATTTTTACATACCATGATGTCACAAGCTTGAGAAACGAGAAAAGATGTGAAGCTTTTTGCTTATGAAAAAGAGAAGTTGATTATGAGAAAGTACATGCCACTGATATGAGAATTAGTTATTGATGAGATGTTTTATTGGTTTGCTGCATAAAGTATTGCCATGCATTCATGTTCTACTATACTGCATACATGCATTAAGATTCATCATAAAAGACATGGACCTTGGATAATTATCTTTTATGAAAACCTCATAATGAACCCTTGCATGTTTAACCTTTTTATAATAAACCCAAGGTTCCTGGGACGTAAATGATGACACTAGGATAGAGGATTTCCCTATGAGATTCTTTAGCAAGATTCTCACCCCTCTCTTCATTTCTCTTTCCGTTACGTCTCCAACCACAATGGCGTCGTTCATGATCTTCGTTGACACAATATAGGAGGCGCACCACGATCCAGATCATCAGTCTTACCATTTTGAGGGTCGTTGTGCCGTGCACATTTTTGCATACATGGGCCATCCATTTGCATTCCCGGTCTAGCTTTCGTTTTACCCGACCTCTCCCTACCCGACGATTTGATCTTTGAGAGGACGAGCCCCGTGATGGGCAGCCGTGCCTAACCTTCGTCTTCAGTGGTGTGTGATTATCCGGAGTACATGCCCCTCATACCTCGCTATGGGAAGGACCCTGAGGATTCTCCCCTACCCCTATTCAGAGGGTTCCGCCCTTCGGTACCTTTGGTCGTCGGAGGGTAAGAGGACACGGTCTCTCAACTGAGGCTTGTGAGGCGTGTATGTCAGCCCAGAAGCACGCCGAGGAGGCCACGTCGCTTCACCAATCCGCATGCCTACGCCTCCTCTTCGTTAGGCTACATCCGAGGAGCTTCGGCAGTTTGAGGGCTACGTTTCCCGTCTGAGGATTAGCATCATCCGTAGGCTTTAGAGGGGAGGGTTTGCTTTTAGCCGGTTGTATCTTTTGGGGCACTCATGTATTAGCTATTTATGTTTCCTATTTCTTGTCTTGTATTTTCTATTCCTGTACTTCAAGCTCTGCCCACTTACATGGGTATGACTTTATGTCTTTTTATATTCCAGTTGATGTACCAAACTATGATATTTAATATTATGATAGATGTTTCTATGATTGAGGTGTTCTTATTTGCTTTGGTATTGCATGATTTATTTTCTCTTCTGCTTTACGTTTCGCTCATGTTGCACACAATGGCTCGCATTTTGTTTTATATATTTCAAAAAAAAATTTACCCGTATTTTCTAAGTAATTTTACAAACGGGTTTTAAAGGGAAGTAATAACTAATAATTAATCTTAATACATCCTAGGCATGTTAGGTTAAATATTAGGGTGTTACAATATGTATATATGTGTGTGTATGATTGCTGGTTAGAAATGTTGTGGGTTGCTGCCACACTTGGCTTGTTATTGAGCCTGATCAACTCAATATTTTGTTTGGTGTGATAGGAATCAATGACTTCAAATTGGCAAACTAGGAGCGAGCGGGAATGACGAAATGATGAACACTTTTCGTGAAGATGGCCACGGCAATGAGGGAACAAGCTGCAATTGCTAACCGAATGATGGAAAGACTAAACCGCAATGAAAACCAAAACCTGGTTGGCAACCTGGGAGGAAATGAAGTGGATGGGGAATATCAAAATTTCCTGAATTTAGAAAGGCAAACCCCCGCCTTTTCGATGAGCTTTTAACCCCTGGAAGCAGAAGAATGGATCAAGGTGATGGAAGATTTTCTCAATTCTCCTCAGAGATTCAAAAGGTGGCTTTTGCCACCTACATGCTAGAAGCAGATGCAGAATTTTGGTGGGTTAGCACCAGGGATTATTTGAAGCTTCCCAGACTGAAGTTATCTGGGTATCTTCAAAAAGGCTTTCTCCCATAAGTACTTCCCCGCTTCTATAAGGAACGCGAAGGAGTTAGAGTTCATGGCTCTTAAACAAGGACCTATGAGTTTAGCAAATATCCTGCCAAATTTGAAGAGCTTAGCAAGTTTTCTACGATCTACCAATGTACCCAGATAAAGCTTGGAAGTGCATGAAATACGTGAAGACATAGAAGTAGCCGTAAGCCTCCTAGAGATCCGAGACTATCCTACTTTAGAGAATAAGTATCGTATGCCTGAGGAGTTGAACAAGAAGCTTGCTAACCTCAAGTATGAACAAAGCAATGCCAAGAGGGGATTACCACCCTAGGGTCCCCGTTCAAGCCTGAAACTAGTCTAAGGGAAGATTTCCACCTAAAAACAATAACAACAACAGAGGGAAGCAGCTTCAATCCCAAGACGGAAGTAAGATGAAAGTGCCCTGAATGTGGAAAATATCACAAGAATAGACCTTGCTGGACAACACAAATCATTTGCTTCAGCTAGCAAGCCAAGTCACAAGATATTCGACTTCCCCAACAAAAAGGTTCAGCGCCGTCCCCAGGCCACAACAGCATGGACGTGTTTTTACTGTAAGTACCAAGGAAGCTTCTCAATTGCTAATCTAATCGAGGTAAGTATGAAATAAATGGTAATACCTTAGATGTATTGTATAATTCGGGTGCCACTCATTCTTTCATATCCCATGACTGTGTACAAAGGTTAGAATTATCTGTGTTGAGTTACCTTATGATCTTCTTATATCCACTCCTGTTGGTCCTATTAGGACTTGTCATGAATGCATGAACCTTCCTCTTCTTATAGCTACTAGGGAATTTATTGCCAACTTAGTTTGTCTCTCTTTATTGGTTTGGAAGTAATCTTAGGTATGGATTGGCTGGTACCCAACTATGTTCTTTTACATTGTCCAAATGGCTGCGTTTTCTTCTACACGCCTTCTATTCCTATGGTTCCCTTTTTCTTTTTACTTAGACCTAGTGACACCTAATCCTAGTAAGGTGAACCGTTAGGAATATGTTCTTCTCTCGGCTAGTGAAACTGAAAGACCAGGAATTGGGTACGATTCCAAGTGGTGAGGAAGTATCCAGATGTGTTCCCAGATGATATTCCAGAGTTTCCACCTAAGAGGGAGATTGAATTCTCCATTGAGTTGGCTCCAGGAATAGACCTATCTCAATTGCTCGTATAAGATGTCACCTTTAGAGTTGAAGGAATTAAAGTCACAAATTGAGAAACTACTAAGGAAACATTTTATTAGACCAAGTGCTTTTCCATGGGGAGCCCCTCTTCTTTGGTAAAGAAAAAGGATAGGGGTATGAGGCTTTGTGTGGACTATAGGCAATTGAATAAGGTAACAATCAAGAACAAGTATCCTCTGCCAAGAATTGATGACCTCATGGATCAATTACGAGGTGCAATCGTATTCTCAAAGATTGACCTTAGATCAGGATATCATCAGATCTGAGTTTCGGGATGAGGACATCCCAAAACGCTTTTAGAACTCGATATGGACATTATGAGTATAGGGTGATGTCTTTTGGACTAACCAATGCTCTGCGGTATTTATGGATTATATGAACCGAATCTTCCGCCCCTACTTGGATAAATGTGTAGTCGTCTTTATAAACGATATACTTATCTATTCAAGGACCGAAGAAGAACATGCGAAACATCTTAGGGTTATATTACAAATCCTAAGGGAGAGAAAGTTGCATGCTAAATTGTCAAAATGCGAATTCTAGATGGAAGATGTTAAATTTCTAGGCCATGTGGTCTCACGAGGAGGAATTTCCATAGATCCCAGGAAGTAGAAGCAGGACTTCATTAGGAACGACCTACTACGGTAATAGAAATCCATAGTTTCCTTGGGTTAGCTAGATACTATCGACGGTTTATCATGGGTTTTCTCAGATAGCGTTACCTTTGACTAAGTTAACCCTAAAGAATGCTCAATTTAAGTGGACGTTAGAGTGTGAAACTAGTTTCCAAGAATTGAAACAGAAGCTGACCATGGCACCAATATTAGTACTGTTACCCTCATGAATCCTTTGAGGTCTACTGTGATGCTTCTAGTAAAGGTTTTGGAAGTGTGCTAATGCAAAATCAAAACGTGGTCACCTATGCTTCTAGTTGAAACCCCACGAAGTAAACTACCCAACTCATGACCTTGAACTTGCAGCTATGGTTTTTGCTCTAAAGATCTGGCGACACCATCTTTATGGTGTACAGTTCAATGTCTTCTCTAATCACAAAAGCTTAAAATACCTTTTTGATCAGAAAGAGTTGAATATGAGACAAAAAAGGTGGATGGAATTCCTCAAGGATTACGAGTTCAATCTAAACTACCATCCAGGCAAAGCAAATGTTGTGCCAGATGCCTTGAGCAGGAAATCCCTAAGTGTAGCATGCCTAATGATCAAGGAAACGGAGCTAGTGGAGAGCTTTATCGAGGCTTAGTGTGGGTATGTCTATGAACCCAAAAGGTGTGAGGTTAGGTCAATACAAGTAATGAGCGAGTTCCAGGAACGAATTTTGGCTGCACAACTGAAAATCAAGAACTTCAAGAGATTTTAAAATCAGTTCATGCTAAGAAGTTGCCAGAATTTACTCAAGGCCAACGAGGTATATGGAGGTATAAGGACAGGCTATGTGTACCTATAAGTGATAATCTTAGGAATGAGATCTTAAAGGAGGCTCATAAAAGCAAATTCACTGTACACCCTAGAACTAGTAAAATGTATGCAGACCTTAAGGGGATGTTTTGGTGGCTCGGGATGAAGAGAAACAAAGTGGAGTTTGTTCGCAAATGTCTAACTTGCCAAAAAGTTAAAATAGAACACTAGAAGCCAGCTGGACCTTGCACCCCTTAGAAATCCCAGAATAGAAGTGGGAAAGTATCTCCATGGACTTTGTGATAGGTTTGCCAAGGACATCATCGGGCCATGATGCTATATGGGTTGTAGTGGATAGATTGACCAAGTCTACTCATTTTTTCCTATTAAAGCTAGTTATCCTTTAGATAAGTTAGCTTCCTTGTACATCCAAAAAATAGTGAGACTATACAGTGTCCCTTCTTCAATAGTTTCCGATAGAGATCCCGATTTACTTCAACATTCTGGGAGCTTTCCAAAGAGCTTTTGGCACCAAATTTTGTTTGAGTACTGCATATCACCCCCAAAAGAGACAAACAAAACGCAACATACAAACTCTGGAAGATATGCTGAGGGCATGTGCGATCGAGTAGAAAAGTTGGGATAAATTGCTCCCATTGGTGGAGTTTGCTTATAATAATAGCCATCATGCTAGTATTGGCATGGCCCCGTATGAAGCTTTATATGGGAGAAAATGTTAGTCTCCATTGTGTTGGTATGATTCGGGGAAGCAAGATTGTTAGGACCGACCTGTTAATCAGACGGAACAAATCCAAAAAATCAAGAGCAAAATCCTCACCGTGTAGAATCGTCAAACAAGCTATGCTGATAGAAGAAAACCTTTAGAGTTTCAAGAGGGAGAACATGTATTCCTGAAGATTACACCCACTCCAGAATAGGTAGAGCCCTAAGAGTCAAAAAGTTGTCACCAAGGGCCCTTTCCAAATCCTTCGACGAATTGGGTTAGCTGCCTACCAAATAGCTTTGCCCCCACAATTATCCAACCTTCATAATTTCTTCCATGTGTCTCAACTTAGGAAGTATCATCTGGACCCAAACCATGTTTTTGAGCCTCAATACATACAGTTACGAGATGACTTAACCTTTCAAGCGCCTCCCGCTAAGATCGTGGATAGAGAAGTCAGGCAACTGGAATAAATCGGTACAATTAGTAAAAGTGTCCTAGGGCGGGCTGGGAAATGAGGAATTCACGTGGGAATTAGAGTCAAACATGAGGAAAAATTATTCGGAATTGTTCCCAGGTACAAAATTTTGAGGACAAAATTTTTATTAAGGTAGGTGGTAATGTAACATCCTAGCTCTTTCTTTAGAAATTCATTAAGGTTTTGTTAATGAGAATATTAAGATTCTAATAGACGTACTTGTGATGAGAATAACTCTACGATCGAATAAAAAAAAAGTGAATAGTATTTTACAGGCCCAGGCCGCCGGGATAGCCAAAAACCCTAGATAGACCTAGAAGTACCCGAATCTAGGAAAATATGAGAATAAAGTTAGAAATGAGTGGAATGAAGATTTTACTCTTACAATTAATTTTTGGGTAATATCGGTTAATTGGGTACGGTTTTTTACTAGTTCAGCAAAATTTCAGTGTGCGATTTCTAACACTGAAAACTATTTTAATCTTTACAAAGTGTAGAAGCTTATCCATCTATATCAAGTGAATAGCTAAGATTCAATCTTGAATTACAAGATTGAATCATAGCCATCCAATTTACTTTCTTGGATTCAAGATTATCCAATTATAATATATCTTATTCATTCATTAATGACAAGATAAATACAAGCTTATCTCTTCCTTAGAAAGCAACACCAAACTCGGCCAGCTCCCAAGGAGAATTACAATAGCCATACTTCCATTTCCAAGAGCTTAAGTTTCCATTCCAAGCCCATAAACACTAGCCTGGTATTAGTGAAACTCTAAATTCCTTTACAAAACTTGTTCTACACCTCAAACCCTACAAAACTAACCGATCAAAATCTCTCTCTCACCAAAACTTACCTTGCTACCTCACCCTCACTGAGTTAAGAAGGAGCTTGGGTTTATTTGGGGAGCTTTGGGGAGCAAGAAGACAATCTTAAAATATCTTGGGGCCAAGGAGCCATTAAGACACTCAAAGTAGGGTTATTGTTGCTTTTCCTTGTCAAATTTTTCTGATCTATTTTGGGTTGAGATAGGTCCAAAATTTCAGGTTGTATTGATTAATATTATGTTGGTATTGATGTATTAATTTTGGTGGTGTGTTTGGATGGTGTTAGAAAATGGTTTTTATCAAAAGAAGTTTGGATTGGGTGCTGAATTTTCAGTTTCCTAGGGAATAGTGTACACGAATTTTCTAGTGAAGTTGTGGGTATTTTATCACCTGTAAAAATTATATGTTGAAGTTAACATCTTAAACTAACTACATGAATTTTCTTGGGCATTGGTTGTGTGGTATACTGCCTTAAAAAAATTGGACATTGAAATGGGACTGATGCTGTCTTGATTGTTGAAACTAAAGTAATAAAGTTGTCCATTTTATTACCATGGCAAATGATTGAATGAGCCTTTGAAATTTTTACACAAAGTTGATAACATATTGAAGTGTCACTGTAAATTTTATTGTGAGTTATTTCAATTATTTTCTAGGATTAAAAGGTATGAGAACCCTGATCTAATCTAAATTGGTGGTCCCTGACCACTAAATTTGTACAATTTACTGAAGGAGTTAGAAAGCTCCATTTACCTTGAAATTTTTATAAGGTCTCCTAGACACATTGAAGTACCATGGAGAATTTTGGTGGGCCTTGAATCAACCAGATGGTAGGGGAAATAAATTTTGCTACTTAAGCCCAGATTCTGCCAATATGGACTGAATTACAAATGTTGATTTAGTACTATAATGACTTGTAATGCAACTAGGATGTGAATGAATGCATAATATGAACTCTAATGATTGATTTATGAGAAAAGAATAATGATTACATTGTCCATGAATGCATATATATGGTTTATGCATGCCTTGAGGAAAAAGAAAAGTACTTGATATAATTATATGATAAAAAAGAATGTATAAATTTCACTTGTGCATGCTTTAACATATGGGGAAAATAGACACAAGGCCTCTATAGGTCAATTAGGGAAGGCAAAAGTAAGGACTTCCCTAGGAATTTTATGAGTTGATGGATGTATCGGCTAGAAGTAGAACTGTGTACGATTTGGAAATGGAAAAAATGAAGTCCAATGATCACGAATAGGGATGAGCTCATGTCCTAGTAGTCTATTATCCTTTGTGGTATTATCTAAGACAATACCCCGTGATATGAAATTAAGCCTTCCCTATGTTAACAAAAAGATAAAAATGCACTGAACTTGAATTCGATGATTCCAAATAACAATGCATGAATTATCACTATGGTGACATTCTGATTTCCCATAATTTACTTATTTTAGCATTGATGCTTGTATTTTTTTATATATGACTGTTTTATATGGATGAACTTATTATCTATATTCTGCATCATAATTGGGGAAACTACTCTGAGAATTTTATAGTATTCTCACCCTCCAGTTGCATGTACTTGTATTACCCAGATTCGAATGTTCACTGGCATTCTTCCTTGATTCGCCACAATGGTTGTGGCATTGTGACCCCGCGCTTGACACAGTGTATGCGGTAGGTTATTCATAGTTTTGAGTGTACGTACTTTTTGGTCGTTCCTTCAATGCATCCGTCTTCCTGCGAGTTCCACCCCACTTCTCCCTACGATGGTGTGCCCATTCACATGGTACACCTATAGGTATTCGACATCCTGTCGATCCACCAGCACCTCCTCCAGGAGACGCACCCACATCTTCATCATCATCCTCAGACTCAACCCATTTGAGGGTCCTGACGCCCTGGGAGAGGCAAGGCTATCATACCAATGGCCAACGGCTTCCTGGAGGAGGACGTGAGGCTTCTAGGGACCTTTGGCTTGTTTTCAGTAGTAGTGTAGTATTAGGACTTTCCCAGCCTCAGAATGATGTATTAGTATATGTTCGAGTCTATTTGTATTTATATGTGATTTTGTTGGACCGAATATTTGAGCAAGCTAGGTTCTTAGGCAATAGTGAGTCCTTTTGATATTGAGTCCTGACTTTCTCAGGAGCTAACTGACCGGTTTGCTAGCCTGATGTACATATTATACACTCAGAGATTATGTCCATATATGTGAATACGCCTTTTGTAACATGCACGTCTAAATTGCTTTATTCCATTATATTTTGTCTAGTTTAAATTATGAATACAAGTAATACTCTGCTAATTACTCTATTAACACTCGAGTAAAATATGGTAATTAGAAGGGTGTTACAATCTTTAACCTCTGCAGTTGTTAAAAATGCTTAACCCTTTAGATGCCTAAGCTTGATGCCAATTGTAAGTAGAAAGGTGCACGAGAAGAGGGATTAAATCGTGCTTCGCCTTTTCTTTCCTTTCTTTTCTAGAAAAACTTACACAATATACTATCAAGTATTAAACTTGAAGGGTAGCAGAACAATGTTAGTTATGTAGAAAGTAACTTTCTAAACTAAGATATATATTAAAATGCATAAAAGAGTTTCAAGAAAACACAATGTAATGAGCACAAAGCAATAAATAAAGGAGAGTTAAGGGAGAAGAAGATCCTGCACATGTGTTTTTATCCTGGTTCGGCAAACTCCTACTTTCAATTCTCAACCACCATTGTGTTCCACTAAAACCTTTCTTAACCTGAGAAAGTTAGATAGTCTTTACAATAGCCTTCCCAAGCTCTTACAAGTAACCAGTAGCTCGCTCAACTATCACGAGTAGTAACACAATGACCAATAGCTCACTCTATTGTCACACTTGAGTAGTCTTTAACCAGCCTCTCCAAGCTAACCCATGACTAGTAGCTCACTCTACTATCACGTTACAAGTAATCTTTGTTTAGTCTCTCCAAGCTAACTCACGATGATCACTACTAGATCGGGGTTACAAAGGTTTGTGTTTGGGTTTGACACTTAAACTAACCAACACTCAAGTTTTCGTAAGATGAACAATAACAGACCTGAAAAACTTGAATGACTTCTTTCTAATGATTCTTCCTAGAAGAACGCATGATCTATTAAGAACGTAGAAAGAAGATTTTTACAAGTATGAAACTAATTACGAGCAATAATGTCTTTACAGAAAAGATAAGCAGAAAATTTTTCAGCATTTCAGCACTTCTTCTTCACAAAAGTCTCTTTGATTTGAAGCATAACATCTCTATTTATAATTGATCTTCATTTATGACTGTTGCCCTTGATTTATTTTCCAAGTGACACTGTTGATATTCTTTTTGTTTCTTGGAAGACGCAATCTAGAGAAGTAGCTCAGTGTTGTTAGAGTTGTAGAAGCTGTTGTGAAATAAAGGTTTCTAAGATCACCTTCAGAAACTACTTTTTATTTTCTGAACGAGGTTCTGAACTTTTTCTTCTAAAAGCTGGGGCATGACAAAGTTGGTAGAATAGATTTCACGTCAGTCTATGACTTGGTTTGACTTTAAATTTAATTTCAAATTTCCCTCCTTTTCCTATAAAGTGCATTATTTCACGTGAAACGTACTTTTTGAAGAGTGCCCGGTTTGAACTTTTGGTTAATCTTTTTTCTTCAACCAAAGCTTGTTGTGAATGCTACGATTGTGAACATGATGATTGAAGATGGTAGAATGCACTTGCTTCAGAGATCGATAGAAATCTTCACTTGAATTGTACTTTCTAAAGTCATGAGCTACTTTTGAAGATTTGAGCCTTGATTTCTTGTACTTGAGAATTTTCTTCAATCTATTAAGCATATGTATGTTCATTTCACGATATATTTTTCACTTTTATTAAGTCCTAATATCTTCAAATGAGATTAAACATATTTGAACATGTCATGTGAAAATATTTATGTTTTAAGAACCATGTATGCTAACGTTATAAGACATGTTTGTTGCTTCAAGAAACTCAAGGGAAGCATTAGTCCTTCTTCAAAATATATTCTTGAAATTGGTTATATTATCACTCAAAATATAACGTCCCCTCCTGCTTTATGGATTGCGACTGTCTCCACAAACCAACACGGGTCTTTCAACGTGCTTTGTCCTCACTCACACGCTTCCTAGGAAAACTTCTAGGAGGTCACCAATCCCAAAATTATCCCAAGTCAAGCACGCTCACTGGAGTTCTTTCGTGATAGGCTACCGAAAATAAAGATGCATCTTTGTGGCATAGGTAGTACCAATCAATTCACATAAGCTCTCCTTAACTGTATAGTCCCATACCTATACAGACTTAGGATCCCTCTCATTCGGGTGTGTAATCGGTTCATTCATGTACCCCTCCGCTTGGAGGCAGAGCCGCTCCTTGTCCGTGCCCTCTACGATCACTCCCTACCTCATCCCTGTTACACAAAACATATAGCATTGAAACTTTCTGAAGGGTTTTGGAGCTAACAAAATGAGCCATTCCTAGAAGATTCTTATGAGTTTGAAGTCTTCAAGCTTTACAAGTAAGGCTTTTGAACCTTTTTTTCTGTTTCAAATCTATTTCTACAATTTAGTTACTTATTTAATTTGATATTTTTAGTTGTATTGGTTGATAATATATAGGTATTGATGTGTTTAATTTGGTGGAGTGTTTGGATGATGTTAGAATACCATTTTTCTCAAAATATGTTTTAAGATGTATGCTGAAAATCCTTTAAGCAAGTAAGTAATATTATATGATTTTTCTAACCTGGTTAAGACCTTATATTAAGCTGAAAATTTATCTAATGAAGGTAACATGTTAAGATGTTTTCAGTATTTTCTTGGGTCATTTTGAGGACTTTTACTATTTTCTAAAAATAAAAAACTAAGACAGTTAGGGTTGTGATCTACAATCAAATCTAACGCTATAAATTTGTCTAATTTTTTTACTATACCAAATGAGAAAATTTTGATTGAAATTTTTACAGGGTGTTGAGGACATCTTGAAGTCTAACCTTGAATTTTTGTAGGATTTTATCTAATCATTTGATATGGTAATAAAATTGGGAACTTTAATGTTAGATGTAATTAGGGGGTTTTTAAGCTCCAAATTTGTAGAATTTTGTTAACATTGCTAAAAAGCATTTTTTACCCTGAAATTTTACAGGATCTTGAAGACACATTAAAATGTCATGGAATGTGAAATCTGCCCAATGTGCTAAAAATGTGCAAATGCCTCTAATTGATGATATAATGGCATTTGGTTCTAGTATGACATGAATACTTGATTGTAAATACTTGGGCATGTAACTTGTGATATGTAAATGCATGCTAGAAAAAGTAAAGATTGGTTTATGAGGAATGAATAAGAGCTTGTGATTGATTGTCAATATGTGATTAATGAACGCATTTGGAAAAAGGAGATTGAGACTATAACTTGAGATCCTCTTTAGCATGTTAAGGACACAGAAAGATAATAAAGATATGAGATCCCTTTTGATGTACCAAGTGCACGTAATGATGAGAATGCTATAGATGAGATTCCCTTCAACTTGTCAAGGCTTGTCAAGGGCACGCAAAGAAGATGAGATCCCCTTTGACATATCAAGGGCACGTTAAGTTAAGAAAGGTACCAAAGTAAAGGAAAGATCACTGAATTTATCATATGCATACACATATTTTATTAAATTATTTGTCTAGAATGAATTACTATGATGTTGAGTACTATGACATGTGTATAGTAAGTGATTGAATGTTTAAAAGAAACCCACTTCGAAAGGATGATTTTGAACTTTAAAATGAATCATTATTATGTAATGCATGATCACATTTTCTTAATAAATGAAGTGACTGGACGATAACAATGACATGGATTTTATTATGCATTTTGGGGATACCTTGAGAACTTTAGAATTCTCACCCCTATATGTTTGTATTCCCATGTTGTCTCCAAATTGATCCAGTGAACAATGAGGATGCTACATGAAAGAATTGGATTTGCAGTAGTTAATGGTTGAGGCTTGTATCGATTGTACTTAGTTGTATGTATATGTGTAATACCCGATTTTCTGCATTTAGTCAGATGACCGAAATGCCCTTAAGGTCATTTTCACTAGAATTAAAGGATAGCCAACTGGAGTCCTCGAATGGGTCAACTTAATGTTTAAAGCATATTATAACTGTGATGTTTGATCTCCGAGGGAAAATCTCGTTTTCGAACTTTCGGCTCAAAATGACCAAAATACCCTGAAATGTTTTACGTGGGTAAAGGTGCCGTTTGAGCCCAAAACTTTTCCAAGAAGTTTGAAATGATGTTTATAAGTGGTTTTTTATGTTTAGTTGAGCCCAAAAGGTCCAAGCAGTTTAGTGCAAAATTACCATTTTGCCCATAGAATAGTGTACAGTAAGCCTAATGATGTAATTAACCAAACCTAAGCAATATTAGGCCCTAATCGAAGATTAATTTATTTTGATAATTAATCTAGAGTCAAAATGATTTACTAAGGTTAATTAAAACCTAAGATTGCTTAGTTAAACTCTAATTGCATTCTTTGATTCAAGATTGAGTCATGGAATCTTAAATAGTATTTTCTCTCTCCAATTCCTTAAATCAAGGAATTGTGTCTATGATGTAATTTGACTAGAAAAGAGTTTTTAATTCCTTAATCTAGTAAGAATGCCCCCTAAATCAAGTCTTGACAACCTTAAATAGTCATTACCTCACCTAAACACTTTCTTACAAACTCCTAACCAAAACCTTAATTAAAGAAATACCTAAACACATCATTAAACCACAATTACATGGACAAATCATCCTTCCCCCTTGGCTGGAAATTTTGGCCAAATATCCCTCCCCCATATTTCATCACATGTTGATTTTATACCACTCCAAAGGCCATGCCTTAAGCCATACCTTAACCATACCTAGCCATGCTTTCAACCATGCTTGCCATGCCTAAGCCCATACCCATGTAAGAGATATTTTTCCTCCCCCAAATGGCCAAAGAACCTTCGGCCTTCCTCCTCCCAAATCAGCCCCAATGTTGAAAATTCTCTATAAATACCAAGCCTTGAAGAACTTGGTTACATTTTAGAAGCTTTGCCAAGTTTAAGCTTTCTTGCATTTTCTCTTTTCTTCTAACTTTATCTTCATCTTGTTCTTTTTCCTCCACCCTCAAAGAAGGCTTTCCACCACCACAAACCACCATAAACAACCTTGAACCACCACTCCCTCACCTTAAGCCACCTCTCAAACACTTAATCTTTCCATTTCCAAGCTTGTTTTCTCAAGGAAAAATCATCTTCCTTGGTTTCCCCTCTTGGCCAAATCATTACTTTCATCAAAGAAGAGATTTTGTCTTCTCATTTCTTCAAGAATCAAGCTTTCTTTCCTCTCTTTCAAAGGCTTCATTTGGTAGGGGTTTTATTTCAAAGTTTTCTTTACTTTCTTTGAGAAAAGTTCTAGATTTCTCTTGGTTTTTCAAAGCTCTTTCCTTCTCTTCTTCCTTTTCGGCCTTGGAGCCTTTTCATATGACAAACTTTAGCTTGATGATGAGGTTTCAAGATAATGGTCTTGTGATACTATGTGAGAAACCTCTAAAGCTTGAAAAACTTGGTCTTGGACCACATATGCTTTTGGTTTCTTTCTTTTTCCTTGCTCAAAGATTTCGGTTCTCTTTTCCTTTTTCCTTAATTCTTTCGGCTTCCACTTCCTTATTTGAACAAAGTTTGATAAAAATGTTGAGTAGATCACTAAAAGTTTTGTTAACAAAATTAATCATATGTTTTCAAAGAAATCTAAGCTTACCCTTGCCAACCTTAAAGTTGGTCCGTTCTAAGAGTTTACTCTAGATTGAAGCCTATGAGCAATAAAATAAAGAATATGAGTAGTTCTTTTTATGTTTGTTTAGATAATGATTGAGGGTCATGTCTTAGTCCATTTCCTTGAGCTTGATGATGAAGTTCAAAACCAAAGACTTCTTTGAAGACTTGGTGCTAAGAACCCTAAAGCTCACTTTATGTTGTTAATATACATATTGGGTTAAGGTTATGATGTGCCTCTAAAGTCTTACAAGAGCTCTAATTAAGATAAAACAAACTTGCACTCATGTTTAAGGTTATGCCTTGCATATCATGTTTATTTTGATGCCATCACTAAGTTCTCAAGAATAAATAAATGAACTTGCATTATCATGTTTAAATTTCCAAGCTTGCATTTCATGTTTATATTTCAAGTTATCACTTAATCTTTAAAGATAATAATGAGTTTGCATCTCATATTTATTTTATGCTCTCACTTTACTTTATAATGAAGAGTAAAATAAAGTGCATAGCATGTTTATGTTTATGTCCTCACCTAAATACTCTAGAGCTCAAAGACTTGTCCAAGTATCATAAGTAAAGTTTTAGAAAATGGAGGCATCTCAAGGAGGCCATTTCGGCCTTGTGATGATGATGATGGACTTGAGATGAGTTCATCTAATCATAAGTGCCCATAGCCTATGTCTTGGAATTTTTCTAAGCTTAGGTGAACTTAAAGAATATCATGAACAAGATTTGATGTTTTAAATCTAATTTATGAACAAATTATTTTAGCTACTGACCTTACCCATATTTGTGTGATTTTAATGAGATTAATTGGTTTCTAAAAGAGTTTTGAGCTCCTAAAATTATTCCAAGAGAAAACTAGTAACTTATATGCTTTTAAATCTTGGATTTATGTGATCACATGATGCTTGCTTTTTTGTTCTGCCTTGACATGTTTGGCCACTACATTGAACCTGTTTTAAGGTGGTAAAGTGTGTAATTTTATGTTTGAGTGAAGTAAAGAACGATTTGGGAAGATAGGAAAACATAAGTAACTAGAAAGGATTAAAAATGAGAATTTTAGAATACTTAGATGTAAGAATGGTAAATTCTGTTCCAATATAATTGAACTTAAGGAAAATGGTTTATAATTAGTGGATATGTGTAGGAATCCCTCATAATTGGTTTAGGAATTGAATATAGAGCCTTAGGCGAAGACAGAACTTAGAAAGGGTCAAAAACGTGGATTCTAGGACTGCGTAAGCGTATGATAAGTTTTTGCCTAAGTGATGCAATGCTGTTTGGATATATTAGTGAACATAAATCTTAGTGAGAATTGTAAGTAATGATCCCTTAGGTGTTATAAAGAACTATAATGGGTGTTAGGATGACTAGAACACAAGTTTAAGACCCGTGAGGGCCAAAGCATAAGATATCTTAAGATAAGGGATAAAAGGTAAGAATGAGATCAAGTGAGTATTGCTTTTATGTATGTGATTGTTTTAAATACCGTGAGTATGAGAATGTATGGATGTGTGGCATGTTGCTATGATGATGTGGTATGCTATGTTTACAATGCATGAGAATATGAGATATGAATAGAGGATATGTTATATGATGTTCTATGGTTGTATGCTCATGTTGCATCCATACAAGATATGATAAGGAGGAAATGATCCCATTATGACTTCCTGAGTTAAGGGTTGTACGGGTGATCCAAGAAAGATATATGATTCCCCTCTTTTTCCCATATGAATCTAGCGACGGCTAGTTAGGATGAGCTCATTCATAGGCGATGGGTGTATTTGGTGTTTTGGTGGCTATGTGAAATCGCGAGGTGGCATGTTGGGTGAATTTTGGTGGCTACAATAAGGGTGAAAAAAGTTAAGAAAGGAACTTGAAGAGTTCAATTATGATAAAGTAAAAGGCGCACATGCATATGCTTCATGGTTGTTCCATTGGTGCTTATGATTAAGTGATATATGTTGAGTACGTGAACTGTCATGCTCAAGCATTGCTATGCATACATAAAATATCTGCTGCATTCATACCATCAAGACTCATGCTAAAAGAAACCCACTTCGGATAATAGGATTTGAGAAATTAAAACTGAACCTATGCATATACACCTCTTTCATAATGAAACCCGAAGTGGCTGAGGCGACGACGATGACACTTGTGTTAAGTCGGGAGCCTCCTGAGAATCTTGTATAAGTATTCTCACCCTTTTGTTTTCCCTTCCGTATCGTCTCCAGACGAGATTGATGCAGATATTCGTGATCTTCCTTGAGGCACAGGCGTAGGAGTCACGTCATCTAGTCAGAAGGGCGCGGGAGCATGAAGACTAGTCTAGCCTTGTTAATATTCTTTGCGTTAGTTAAAGTTGTTTGCTGTAATTGATACCCCTAGGTGTCCTTATATTTATAAGGACATCATTGTTATGTTATGATTATGATATACTACTATAATTTATGTTGTGATTATTCTATGGTTTATTCATGGTTGTTATGATGACGTATATCTGGTTGTTATGTTTTACGTTTAATAGTCAGTATCTATGTGCATGCCCGGCTAGCATTTTAAGTCTTAAGTTCAAAAAGAAAAATTTAGTCATATTTTATTACTAGTATTTTAAAGAAAAGTAAGTCAAGATCTGAAAAAAGGCGTAACAACTAATAACTAACCGAATGATAGGATATAGGGTTTAGATATGCATACAATCTAATGGTGCTTGTAGTTTGTTACTATCATACTTAGCATAGTGTTGAAAATCAATGATATCTTTTGTTTAGTGTGCTCAGGAACTAATGGCAGATGGATGCATAATAGGAATGAACACTACTTAAGACATATAAGTACTCTATGTGAGATGGTTCACTATGATAGACAAGCTGAGTGGCCAACCTAATGATGGAAAGATTAAATCAGATTGCTAAAGGAAACCACTGAAACCTAGGGGGAGCAAAGGAAGATGCAGAGTGTCACAAATTTGCTGAATTCAGACAAGCAAACCACGCCTTTTCCTGAATCTTCAATCCGACAAAGTCTGAAGAATGGATCAAAGCAATGGAGAGATTTTTCTCGTTTTGCATGTACCGAGGATCAAAAGATGGCTTTTGCTACCTATATGGAGGCCGATGTAGAATTTTGGTGGAATGGCACTAAAGGATTGTTTGAGGCCTCTCAAACTATAATCACTTAGGACATCTTCAAAGATGCTTTCTACCAAAAATACTTCCATATTTCTGAGGAATGCAAAAGAGCTTGGAACTCATTGCACTTGAGTAAGGATCTATGAGCGTAAGAGACACAGCAAAGTTTGAAGAGCTCTGCAAATTTTCTACTATCTTCAGTGTGATCCTAATGAATCTTGAAAGTGTATGAAGTATGAAAGAGGTTTGCATGAAGACATTGAAGCTACTGTGGACTTTTAGAGATAGAGATTATACTACTTTGGTAAACAAGTGTCGACTTATAGAGGAATTGAATAAGAAGCTCATAATTGCCCAGTTTGCTAAGGACAATTCTATGAAAATACTTCCATTTGAAGATCAAGGCTATGAGGATGCCCCATTCCAAAAGAAGCAATTTCAAGCCAGCCCGTATAAGGACAAAAAACAACAAAAGTCAAACATGCGGCAAGATTGCCCAAAATGTGGGAAGAACCATGGAGGTAAACCTTGCTTGGTTGGGCAATATGTATGCTATCACTATGGAAAGCCAGGACATATAATCAGTGAGTGTTTAGAGAAGTATTCGAAACTAACTACGAGGCCACAACACTAGAATAACTAAAGGGATATTACCACCCAAAGATCCGATTCAAGGTAGGAACACTTTCATTATGTTATAAGATTTGATTGTTACCTTTTGATTGACTATAGATTGTTTCTTTGATCTGTGTGAATTATCTTTTTAAGTCAATGTCAAATGAATTTTGAGGGCAAAATTCTTTTTAAGGTGGGTGGTAATGTAACACCCAAAGTTTATTCAAAAATTAATTGGAACTTTATTAGTAAGAATTTCAAAAATCTAACAGTTTTAGCAATGAAGATGACAGCCCAATGGACGAGTTGAAAAAAATTAAAAAATTAAAAATATTTCAGGCCTATGAATAGTGATTTCCAAGCCCGTAGATGAATAGTAGCCATGGAACCGGGGCCAAGGGTGTCTAGGGCTAGGAGAACTAGACCCAAGGACTCACATAGAGTATTAGGCCAAGGGCCTAGGTAAAGATATTTTAAGTTTTTCGGGTACGGTATTTTACTCGTTTGGTAAAGTTTTGATGTGCAATTTTTAACATCGAAAAGCTATTTGCTCACCAAGTTAAAGTGAGCCACTTATCCTGAGCCAAGTGGATGGCCAAGATTCATTCTTTGACTAACAAATCAATCCTAGCAATTCATATCATTTCTTTTTCAAAAAGAAAGAAAGAAATCTACACCTTACCTACATAATTGCTAACCTAGACCAAGATAAACATAAACCTCCAACCTTATCACTCTATTCTCTCCCATTTTTAGCCATGAACCAGAAACCAAAGTTTGCATGGTGTTATCTCTCAAAACCTAACTTCAAATGTCCAAAACCTTATAGTGTGTTTGGTTTGATCGTTTTCTATTGAACATGAAAATATTTCAGAAACACCTACAAATCTGAAAATGCCAATTTCACATTTTCTTCATTTCCTTTTTTAGTGGTTAGGAAACTGCAAACAATGAAAATATGGTGACATCACCGTAATATTAATGATATTGCTTTTTTTGTTTTCTCTTACAACCATCACAAAAACCAATCGCATGTGAAGTTAAGAAAGATACCAAAGTAAAGGAAAGATGAGATCCCCTTTGACATATCAAGGGTACGTGAAGTTAAGAAAGATACCAAAGTAAAGGAAAGATCACTACATTTATCATATGCATTATTAAATTATTTGTCTAAAATGTATTACTGTGTTGTTATGTACTATGACATATGTATAGTAAGTGATTGAATATTAAAAGAAACCCATGGTTTTGAACTTTAAAATGAACCATTATTATGTAATGCATGATCACATTTTCTTTATAAATTGAAGTGGCTAGGACGATTACAATGACATGAATTTTATTATGCATTTTGGGGATACCCTTCTGAGAATTTTAGAATTCTCACCCCTATGTGTTTGCATTCTCGTGTTGTCTCTAGATTGATCTAGAGAACAATGATGATGCTACATGAAAGAATCAAATTTGCAGGAGTTTAGTGGTTAACGCTTGTATCAATTGTACTTAGTTATATGTGTATATCTATAAATATAATAGAGAACAAATGTATTTTGGAGCTCATAAAAGAGCTTTTGCTTGTATTTAAATGTGTATTTAATAAATACTTGTTTCTTGTTATGTATTTTAACAGAATTACGAAATAGTTATGGTATGAATCAATCGAACTTGCTATAGATATTTAAGAAAAGTTTGCTAATTTATAAGTAATAACTCTTAAGTCTAATATCATGACTTAAGGATGATGTTATACTTGGGAGGATTTTACAATGAGTGGCCAAAAAAAAAATTCTACAAGCAAGTGGCACACCAAGAAAACAAAAAAAAAATGCAAAGTTGATTGAGAGAAAAACAATATTTCGAGAGAAGTTTAGTTGAAGGTGTGCCACATTGAAATTAAAGGCCTATAATTTAGTTGGACAAAGTGTACCCTTAGGCATTTGTGCTCTTAGTGTATGCATTTAATCTCCTTTGACTAGAGGTTTAGCTCATTGGCCTATATAATTACCTACCTTCATCTAAGCTTCATTGCAACCAAAGACAAGTTCTATTAATTCAGGATGTATGTGCGTGTGACAAAATGGAGAATGAGACCTGGCAAGCCTATGGTAATGCATTTTCATTTAAGGTGATTGAGTGTGCATCATAGCCAACAACACTTGAGTGAATAAGTGGCAAACACTGATCTTAGGAGGATTTTTGTACTTAGTCCATGCATCATATATGTGGATTCTACCTTGTATGCTATGTCCTTGTTTATGTCTTGCTTGTTGAGAATCTCTTGATTATGGTGTGAAAGCTTACTATTGTGCCTATAAATTCATTGGATTGATGTATTGTCATTTAATTTCATGCATCATGCAGTTTTAGTGTTAGGAGTCTATTCTAATCCTTGTACACTGTTTCCAATCCATGCCTTAACCTTATCTTAGTTTCACATGAAGTTGTGTGAAAGCTTAAGTGTGGCGGAGTTTGATAAAGGGCATTTATGCCACTTGTCTTACTTCTAAACCTTAGCTTTTTATATGAGTTTAACTATGTTATAGGTATAAGTAGTTAGGATTTTGACTTGTTCCTTATTGTGTAACTTTGATAGAATCATTTACTATTGCATTGATTTTGGAATAATTTGTAATTACACCCTCTTTCATTTAACTTGTCTCTTTGAGTATTGTTTGTTGTGCACAGGAGCTTTGGATCAAGTGCAAAGTGTCAAGAACAAGACTTGGAACTCTCTAGAAGGAGCTTGGAGCAAAAAAGGAGAAAAATTGTAGAAGGTCACTCTCAGTAAGCGCTACAACGCTCAGGAGATGAGGCTTTAGTAATTCTTGAGCTCATGGTTTTGGAGAGTGTTGTAGCACTCATTTTAGTGCTACAACACTGGTACGACAACGGGATTGCAGATAACTTATCTATTTTTGGGCCCCACTTAGGCTATTTTAGAGAGCAGGATATAAAAGATTGACATAGATGTTTACCCTAGTTTTTGACTTAGTTTCTAAACTACAGTTTTAGGACTCTTTCTCTACATATCTCTACATCTCTCTTCTTCTTCTCTATTCTTCTCTCTAGGGATTTCATTAGTGAATTGGGTTTGTTCTTAAGGATTTTAACAAGGATCCTTACTATTATTTACAAGTACTCTTTTTGATTCATTGTTGTAATCCTCTAGGGATGGAGGAGTAGATCTTTTACTAGTGTAGGGCGTTTTGGATGGGTTGGGATAATGTTTGAGACTTTATTTTGATATTGAATACATTAGTT
Organism: Dalbergia oliveri; assembly: GCA_030441495.1. NCBI lineage: Eukaryota > Viridiplantae > Streptophyta > Magnoliopsida > Fabales > Fabaceae > Dalbergia > Dalbergia oliveri. The sequence goes on along the minus strand of JAMLFY010000013.1, from coordinate 4,701,188 downwards.
TTCTCAATGTTTTACAGTTTCTATTCTTATAATTATTATGGTGGTTGATATAATTTTTATTGGAAGAACTAAATTGTCAATCATCACTTAGGGAAACCCTTTGGGCATAAATTGATAAATCTATTGGTTTATGTTTAAAGGATAATATTAGAATTAACTTTTCGATTATCGATTAAACTATAGCAATTGGTTCATTAAATCAATGTAATTTCTAAATAAATTGAGATCTCATTTATTAGTTATTTGCATTGGCCAAATTCTAGAGGTCGATCGATCACTAGTAGAATTGTCAATAATTTATTACTAATAGCCACTAATGGATTCAATAGTTGGTTAATGATAATTAATTCCAATTCTAGGGATAACTTGCACTAGTGCCTTTTAATTATTGCATTTTCTCAATTAATTTCAATTGCTTCAACTTTAATTCTTAAAACCCCCCAAGTTTTCCAACTAAGTGATAAAGCTTCCTTGAGAGATGACCTAGGTTGTGCTCTTTTACTACATTTTCTTGATACAACTTAGCATAAAACATTTTCTAATTTGAAGAGGTGGGCAACAAACTTGCTTCAGTCAGCCATGAAACACAAGTTGGCCATATTTTCTAGCTCGTCCTGACTTTTTTATCCTTCATTCTCTTCTTCATAATCACTCCAAGTGGCTAGCATTCCTTTCTTCCTTGTAGGGAACATTTTTTATGGACCTTTGAGCTTAGGACAACCTGTTTTGTAGTGTCCTTTCTCACCACAGTTATAGCTTACACTTTATAGCTTCCCCTTGCCTTTTCTATTCTTTCTGAAATTGATGTCCTTTCTTTTCTTGGTTCTACTCTTCTAGGCTATAGACATCTTCCTAACCAGCATGGAGATCTCATCTCCATCTTTTTCTTTAGATTCATCTTCTGATTCTTCATCTTCATCTGAGGTCTTAGCAACTTTCATTGCTTTACCCTTGGTCTGCTTCTTACGAGAAGACTTCAATGCCATGGACTTGTTCTTCTTCATGGTTTCACCATGAACTTCAGAGAGTATAACCTCATGGGCTTTGAGAAACCCAATAAAGGCATCCAGGCTGAGAGTTTGAAGGTCCTTAGCCTCAGGAATAGCTGTAACCTTGGGAAGCCAATTCAGGGAAGCTTCTTAAGATTTTCCTCACTATCTCAAAGTTTGAGTACCTATTACCTAAACCTTTGAGTTAGCTTACAATGTGCATAAACTTGGTGGTCATATCATCAATGTTTTCTTGTTAAGTAATTTTGAACATCTCATATTGATAAACCAGCATGAATCTTGGTCTCCTTCTTAAGCTAATCTATTCCTTCATGTAGCATGTGAAGTCTATCCTAGATCTTTTTAGCTTTGTCACACGTAATCATCTTATCATATTTAGCCTTGCTTAATGCACAAGTAAGTAGGCATTTAGCCTTGGAGTTTAGCCGAACTCTTGCTTTGTGTTGCTCTCTGTCCACCTACTTCTCGGAATTTCTCTAAAGGTGGAGGGTGCATCTTCAGTCTTGGAACTTCTTCCAAAGGAACATAATCTCCTTCTTGGATAATCTCCCACAAGTCAAGACTTGTGTATTTAATGAACAGCTTCATTCTATCTTTCCAGGATACATAGTCTCCACCATCAAAGAGTAGTGGTCTATTTATGGAGTGTCCCTTTACAATGTGAATGTTTTGTGCCATTTCTCCTGAGGATCTTTTAACCTCTGCACTCATTGGAATGCTCAAGCCCTTAGAGGCCTAAGCTCTAATGCCAATTGCAAGATGAAAAGTGCATGAGAAGAGGGTTGAATCATGCTTTCACTTTTCTTTCCTTGTTTTTGAAAATTTTTAAACAAATATTATCAAGTTTTCACTTGAAGTGCAGCAGAAAGATTGTCAGCGATGTTCATAAAGTAACTTTTTGAGCTAAGTTGAAATAGAATACTATGTAAACGAAAGTTTTTAGAAAAGCACTGTAAATAAACACAATGCAGAATGTAAAGGGAGTCAGAGAGAAGAGAAATACTGATAGAGTGTTTTATAGTGGTTCGATCTGCTTATATCCAGTTCTAACAACCTATTGAGTTCTACTAAAACAACCCTTTTCTCAACCCTGAGAAAGTTATATAGTCTTTTTATAGCCTTCTCAAGCTATTCATGTGACCAGGAGCACACTCTACTGTTACTCACAAGTAATCTTTGACTAGCCTCTTCAAGCTAACTCACAATGATGACTACTGGATCAGGTTATAGAGATATTTGTAGGTTGGTTCACTTAACTACCAAACACTGAAGTTTTTCTAATAAAACAGTGTATGAATAGAAACGTTGAATGACTTCTTTCTAATAACTCTTCCTAGGAAGAGGATGATATCTAATAAGAACTTAAAAAGAAAATTTTTATGGACGTAGAAACTAATTACAAGCAATAATAGCTTTATAGAAGGGGAAGGAGGATTCTTGCATTCTTGAGGGATTTGCAAGCATTTCAGCCAAAAGTCTTAAGTTGTAAGCACATGACCTCCTTTTATACTTGATCTTCAATTTTAGACTGTTGCCCCTCATTTGTTATCCTAGTGACATGTATTGATATTTTTTTTTTGTGTCTTGAAAATGCAGTCTAAAAGACTAGTTCGGCTATGTCAGAGCCACTTTTGTAGTTGTAGATGAGGTTTCTAGTCCATCTTTAAAAGCTAATTTTTGCTTTCTGAATGAGATTTTTGAACTTTTGCTTCTAGAAGTTGGGACGGTTGACCAAGTTAAAAAGTGAGATGTCACTGTCATCCCCTTTTTGAGTTTGACTTTAATTTGAATTTTGAATTTTCCCTCCCATTTTGTAAAGAGCACCGTTTGATAGTAAATGTGTGTTATGAAGCACTGATTCAGTTTCTAGACTTCCCTTTAATCTTCATTGCTTCAATTTGAGCTTGTTAGTGAAAATATCATTACAATTGAAGATAGTAACCACAACTTTCTTCAAAGGAACATAGAAATCTTCATTGTGAATCATTTTTTGAAGATGAAGGCTACTTTCTGAAGATCTGATCCATGATTTCTTGCTCTTGAAAATATTTCTTCGTGTGTTAAACTACTAACATCCATTTCAAGGATTATTTTTTACTTCATTTAAGTTCTGAATATCTTTAAATGAGATTAAACATGTTTATACATGATATTGTGAAAATAAAAGTTGTTTAAGGAGTTATATGTTAACAACAACGGTCCTGTTAAGTGCTTAAGAAACTCAAGTAAAACATTAATCATTCTTCAAAATATTTTGACAAAATTGGTTTGTTGTCATTCAAAACTTTAAGTGATGATGTTTTCTGAAGGATTTTGGAGCTAACAGATGACACTTGTGTTAGAGTCAGGAAGCCCTCCGAGAATCTTGAATAAGTTTCTCATCCTTTCTTTCTTCCTTGTCGTCTCCAACAAAGATGATGGTGTTGTTTGTGGTCTTCCTTGAGACGTGGACGTGGGAGTTACCCTATGAACCGGATTAGCGGGTTGTAGTGGAAGCATGAAGATAGATATTCTTTGGGCATTAGCTTCAGGGTTGTCATATCCCTTACCGTTCGTTGCCTAGTCTTTTGATGGATATGTACTGATGACTAGTGTAGTTTTGATATAATTATGCTTAACTTTGGACTATTGTATGTTCAACCTTTATTGGTGACCTTAGTATCTTAGGATGTCCTTTATGTTTATAGGACATTGTTGTTATGTTATGGTTATGATATGTTAATCTAGTTTGTGTCATGTTATACTATGTTTTACACATATATTATGATGAGGTTTATGCGATTGCTATTTTTATGCATGTATTGACCAGTATCTATGCGCACACGTGGCTCGCATTTTGGTTTTAAAGTTCAAAAAAAATAGTTGTACTTTTATTAGTTGTATTTTGAGGAAGAATAAGTTAAGTTTTGAGACAAAGACGTAACAACTAATAATTAACCGGAATGTGACTCGAGCGTGTTAGGTTAAAAGTTAATTAGGGTGCTACGCAAAACACACATTGTTTTTAAGAAATAAAGCACACCCTTTAGCACATAAACTAAAAGTAAGCATCTTCCATGTTCTAGAGGAAGATTGAAATAGTAATAGTAATATATAAATATATGATATTAATTTAAATTAATATCAAACAATAAAAAAGTAGCTTGTTAATGGGCTAGTACTCATAACATATTTACAACAAAGGTATTATAGGAATAAAAAGACTATAATAATAATAATAATTTCGTTTCGTTTAATTGACGTATCCAAACAATAAGATAAAATATCTCCATTCTAGTATTCAAATATTGAAACAATGAAGTGAGATGATAATGTCAGTCCAATGCACTTTTTTCACTCCATTTTATTCCACTTCAATTTATTTCACTTCGCTTTTTACCAACAATCCAAACATACCAAAACCCTACTCCTTATTTTCTCTATTTTAATTTAGACTTTACTTTTGTGTGTGTTATTGAAGGGTTTTCTATCTTTATTAGTTGGTGGCAACCCCACCATTTTCTTCTTTTTTGGTCTTTTGTGTTTTGTTTTATTATCCCTTCTATGGTGTTTTCATTGTCCCTATTTGTGTGTATTTGTTTTCCCATTTTATGAGTGTTTTGGTTTCCCCTTGTGGGTATTTTCCTTTTTATGATCTTATAAATATGTAGGTATTCGATCTATATTGAAAAGAGGCATGATATTTTCTTCAAGCTACAACACCCGTTGTGATAGCTCCTGACGTGAAAGATGCTTATTGATAGTCTTTGCACAAGTCGTAAAGCCACATCTTGGTTATTAGTCTAGAGTGTGAAAGCCATTTGCTTCTTATTCAATTTATATCTAATACATTTATTTCGATTTATAAGTGTCATTCGACTTTTTCATTAATGAAACATTTTCTTTGCCATAAAAATAAAAAATAAAAAAAATCCAAACATAGTGCCCGCGACTGGGGGTGAAAATAGGTCAAGCCTGTGTTACACTCATTTGGCCTAGCCTAGACCCTTATAGGCTATTTTTTAAGCCTTAACCTGGCCCTTCATAAGCCTAGTCTGACCTAAGGCCTGTTTATAAAGCCTATATTACAAAAAGGCCAAGGCCACATGTTAAGATGTTAAGCAACCTAAACATGGGCCAAGGCCTGTAAATAGGCCGACACAACCAATTTTGTTATCAGGCAAAAAGAACTTTAGGGCAAAAGAACGAGGGGAGAAAGAACATGTAATACCCCAAATTTTCAAAAATAAATAAAAGTTTAGAAAATTTTTTTTTCGAACAAAGAAAGGTGTCCGTCACCCTTACCTGTCGTTTTGGGTCCTAATTTTATAAGTCTTGACCCTACATGCCCTTGGAAGGCTATACATTAGAGCCATTTCTTGGGACCAAAAGTCCCGTAATTATTCTCTAGAGAAAATGAGTTGAAGAGAGATTTTTAATGAATTTTATGAAACCCTTAAGTACTCCGTTTTAGTTTACAAGTTTACGAAATTGTAAGATTTTTCAATTTGAACTAAAATCCAAAAATGAGATTTTGATTTGTTGAGATTTTGATTTTTCTAATATTTTATTTGAATCCAAATGGGGATATTCCCTTATTTACACTAATTTTAAAATATAAATGTAAATAAGTTATAGATCATTCTGAGCATTCTGGAAGCGCTGGCGGTAGAGAAACAGGAAGGCGGTGTTAGGGAGATATTTTGTGCTCTCGGGTGAGCGCTGAGCGCAGCAAATGACCGTTTGCACTCTCCGGTGAGCGCTCATGAGTGCTGGCGCTCGAGTGCTATAAATACCCCCTCTTGGGTCCAGAATGTTCAAAAACATTTCTCTCCTCTCCCTCTCACGAAAACTTCAACTCCCCACCCTTTTTCACCCTCCAAACTCCAATTTCTTCCATTTCTTCAAGTTTAACCGCGAATTTGTCATTCCTAGGGCTTAAAGGTACGTTATTCTCTTGGTTTTGCTTCATTCCCTTCAAGTTTCCTTGGGTTATAGGTGGTTCTCTAAGCTTCTTAAGGGGAGAAGCCTTCTAACTTGTTAAAGAGGGATTCTTGAGGTTTTAGAGGTTAATCTAGAATTCTGCTACCTTTATATTAGATAGTGGAGTCATTCTACTCCCAGGAGGTCCGTTAGTGTGAGTTTTGCATATTCTATCCCTCCAGGTGAGTGGGTTCACATATGTGACTCTTATGTTATGTATTAGAGTTATTTTCACGAAAATATGATTTAATGCTTGATTTTAAAGAAATACGTATAAGGATTTTAGATTTCTACGGTTTATATGTTTTGAATTGTTGGTTTTAGGGCATGAAATGTATTTTTGATAAAAACTCATGGGACCATGTTTGTTATAATGGTTTTATATGGAATTGATGATATATGTAACGTTAGAGGGTTTTATACTTGTTTACTGGATTTGGAATTGATTTATGCTTATGTTATGGTTTTACACCAAAATATGAAGTTTAGAGAAAGATTGGAATTATGGTTTTAGCCTTTTTGTAATTTCAGAATATGATATTGAGTTTTTTCTAGTTTATAAAAAGTTAATAATTTGAACTATGTTTGAAAGGTTGATCAAAATATTTTAAAGCTTGATAAGTATGTATGCATTTTAGATTTATGACCAAATATAAAGTTAGAGAAGAGAATGGAATTAAGAGTGCAAACCTTGCTATTTTAAAATAAGATATTGAGTTTTCTAGATTATGAAAAGTTTGAGTGGGAAATGTGTTTTTGGAAGATTAATCACTAAAAGGATTTTAGAGCTTGAATATTCATGAGATTTAGAACGTTTACTACATACTGTGAAAATATGGAATCACAATGCCTACAAGGGTGATCCCTTAGACATGGATCTATAGCCACAAATATGCTAAGGTCAGTCTGTTAGAATTGAATGGATTCAAGTTTTCAGAATATAACGAGTTTATTGTGGATAAAGAATAATATAGAGTTTCAGAAAAAGGATTTTAGAGCATGAATCCTTGTGTGACTTAGTACTGTCCCATACATATTCTGGACTTGAAATCACTGAGCATGGTTTTATAGTCACAGTTATGCTAAGGTCAAACTATTAGAGTTATAGAGATTCAGAGCTTTAGAGAATAAAATGGTTTTAAGAAGTTTCAGATTATTTAGGAGCTATAAGAACGGCTATGTGTTAACGGAAATTCGTTAGCCTTGGTACCAAGTATGCCGGGCTAGAGTATTCAAAGAAGGGACCTAGTTAGGTGCCCATTATTGTCACACTGTGACCAGAGATTTATATTCAGAGGTTTGTTATGTCACAAATATTGTGTGTAACTAGAGTAAAGATTTCTGTTTATCTAGGAGCTATATTATTATGAGTTTAATTTATACCAGGTACGAAGGTTAGTTAATGAAATGACTTTTGGATTGGTAAATTAATCATTTGAAAGTATGAGAGAATTTATGATTTTAAGCTTATATGATTTCAAAAATGATAGAGAATAGAGGAAATTACTTTTGAAATGGTAAAAGTATTAATCGAATATATAAATACATATATAAAAGAAGAAAAGTGATTTCAAACAGAAAGTGAATTAAAGAAATTATTTTATCAAAAGAATAATTTGAATATGTATGAATATACATATAAAAGAGTTATGGGATTTTAGACATGATTTTTGGCATACTACGTTTTATGATTTCATACATTGTTTTTTTTTATGTCCCATGAAAGGGGTTTTAGGTGAGAATTTACTCACTGAGTTTTGGTGACAAAACTCACGTCTTTCATTTCTCTCCTTTTTAGAATAAGAACAATGGTAGCAAATGCTACAGCCACGGTAAGTGTCAGAGGGTAAGCTTCACCAGAGTGAGGCATTCTGATTTTTGTCTAAAAGTACTAGGTATAGTGGGGGTTCTGGACCTAAGGTATGAGTTATTGTATTCAGCATATCACGATAAAACTTTGAAGTTTATTTCAATAGTATTTCAACGATATGGACGAAATTGTAATTTTGGACTAAACAGACATTATGAAGTTTTAAACATGATTATCTTGATTTCAGATAATAAACCATTTATCTAGAAAAGTGAAACTATGTTTTAAATAGACTTTTATAAACAGAGTATGAGTTTTTATATATGATTACAAAAAGGTGATTTGTATGTAAAAGAAATGTTTTCCATTTTTCATGAATTTTGAGAATAGAGCATGCATACAAGAGGTAGTCACTGGTAGGTAGACGTGAGAATGGGTTTCTCACGCACTAATCACGTGTCTTGTCGTAAGAAGAAAATTCACAACCATGTGAGTTAACAAACAAACAAGTTAACTAAAGAATACCCCACGCTCCACCACAAAAAAAAAAAAACAAAACAAAAGAAAGAGTCCATGAAAATAAAGATATTCTCTAAATAGATATATTATATAGAACAAGAAAATAAAAATAAATAGGGTTCAAAAGAAAATCCAGTCTTAGATTAAGCTGGAGTGTCCGATGATAAGGCACTAGCGCATTGAGTGACAAGGCAGAGCTGTTCTTGTTGTGAGCACTGGAGGTGGATGGTTGTGCAGTGAGCATTGACCATGGTTGTAGCGTCGTTGGTGGTGGTGCAATCGATGCAAATTATAGAGCTTGTCTATGAGAAGCAATGTTGGTGGATTGTGCTAAGAGTGAGAATATGAGACGTATTAAATGCTAAGTAGCAAATAGCTACTAGCTATGTTCCTTTTTGTTTTAGTTTGAAATTTAATGGGTAAATTATATTCACCTCCCTTGGTTTATGGAAATGTAACTCACACTCGCTTGTCAAATTTTAAGTATTTTTATAGTTTCACTATTTATTCTAGAATATTATTAATAAACTTAACAGGTTTACATTTTTTTGATGTTAGCGTTTTTAATTAATAAAATTATAAAAAATACATGTACCACTCTATTAAGTTTAAGGGTATTTTTATAATTTTATTAATTAAAATAGTTAATATCACAAAATGTCATTCTATTAAATTTATTATTAGTGTTATACGAATAAGAAGTGAAACCTAACATTATTACTTAAAATTTGACAAACAGAGAGTGAGTGTAGAGAGAAATAGAATTGTGGAAGTTGTATTTCTATAAACCTTAGAGATGTGAGTGTAATTTATCCAAATTTAATTGAAAGTTTTCACACAATAAAATTAAAATATTTCCATCAATTTAGTAAATAAACATGGCAGTGTAGTGGTAAGGTGTTATGACATTATTGAAAGAACACTAGGTTTGATTCTCATTATAGGATATTTTTAAAAAATTGCTCCATATATTTGTGTGTATGAAACTTTGGTAGCTTCCAAGAGAAAGACCTGTCTTATAGATAATAAGATAAGATGTCTTTAGACCAGGAAAAAAAATCAAAAAATATTGAGATGGGTTACGACACCGTATGGATGAATGCGTTGTTCGATCTAGAACCTTCCGCTTCTCTGAGTCTTTCTTTTCTAACTGGAACTAGAATAATCCTCCACTATCCTTAAAAGCTCTTGGTCACGACCAAAACCCTAAACCCTCAAAAATAAACTGATAAAAAACCAAACCTTCTCCCACAGCACCTTCTTTGCCTCTCTGTTTCATTGCTGATAGACCACTTCACTTTCGACCATGGCAGCTGCCGCCGTGCTTCGCTCTCTCCGCCGCCGCGATGTCGCCTCTGCTTCCTTCTCCGCCCTTCGCACGGTAACTCGTTTTCCCAAGTTTGTCTTGGTTTTTTCACTTGTGGTGGTTCCGAAATTAACTTGATTTTCAGATTTGATCCGGATATCCCTTATTCCATTTCTGTCAGGGACGGACCCAGGTTAACAAGGGTGGAGGCTTATGCCTCCACAAAAGTTTTATTTTTTTTAGTAATTATATACGTATTAAGTTTGATCCTATATCAATTCTAGATATGATAAAATAACAAAATATAATGCAATATACTTATTTTTATGCTAATGAATTATTCTTGCCCTCATTGTTAAAATTTTCTGGATCCGTCACTGATTTCTGTTCCCTGTTGTTCTATTCAGCCGTTTTATGGTCGGTTGAGGGGGAATTCTTCTGTTTTTCTAGTTTTGTGAGTTACTTTCTTGTTTATTTTGATCAGATTGCAGCTCAGGCTGTTAGAATTTGAACTTTTTGTGGTGTTTTCGGTATACCTTTGTAACTGGGTATCACCTGTACTGGCTAAAAACTTTGCTAGATCATCTATGTTCATCTGCGCCAGTTTGTTTTTACTTTTATTCCCTAGCAGCTGTGCTTTTTCTTGATAGTCAGTTATACCTTGCGGTTTTAGAATTGCTTCTTTTTGCATATGACCCCTCTGAGGCTCCAGGATTGTTTATGCTTTTGGGATCTTAATTAAGAACAGGAATAGGCGTTAAAATCATTATGTTGTTCTGATAGAGTTGTGTTGTACATGATGTGTGGTGACTTTTATTCTGAAGGAACTTTTTCCTTACTTTCACATGTTTGTGCAGTTGACGGGCAGAACTAAGACAGCATATGTAGCTCACAAGTGGTTAAGTTTGTCTCGACCATTCAGGTGCCATTTGTGGTTCTCGTTTCATTTGTTACAAGCATAGATGTAGTAGTACTATTAATCATTCATCATATTTACTCATTGTAACTTTTAATCTTCTCTACAGTTCTAGGCCCGCTGGAAATGATGTCATTGGTATTGATTTGGGTACTACCAATTCGTGTGTTGCTGTTATGGAAGGAAAGGCAAGTTATTTTTTCTCCTAATTTGTTGTTTTGTGTCTCCACTTTACAATATATGGTGTCTACAATATATGGTGTCTGTGCTGACTCATAAGATATCACTTTCAGAATCCTAAAGTAATTGAAAATTCGGAAGGTTCTCGCACAACACCATCTGTGGTTGCTTTCAATCAGAAAGGGGAGCTACTTGTAGGTACACCAGCAAAGCGTCAGGCAGTTACAAACCCAACAAACACTCTCTTTGGCACAAAACGTTTGATTGGTAGGCGCTTCGATGATCCTCAAACACAAAAGGAGATGAAAATGGTTCCATACAAGATTGTTAAGGCTCCAAATGGAGATGCATGGGTTGAAGCTAATGGGCAGCAGTATTCCCCTAGCCAAATCGGTGCCTTCGTTCTCACCAAGATGAAGGAAACTGCAGAAGCTTATCTTGGGAAGTCAATTTCAAAGGCTGTAATTACCGTACCAGCTTACTTCAATGATGCTCAGAGGCAGGCAACAAAAGATGCTGGTAGAATTGCGGGGCTTGATGTGCAGAGAATTATCAATGAGCCCACTGCTGCAGCACTTTCATATGGGATGAACAACAAGGAGGGTCTTATTGCAGTTTTTGATCTTGGAGGTGGAACATTTGATGTGTCCATCTTAGAAATTTCTAATGGTGTTTTTGAGGTATGCTAGCTTTGTTATTTTTCTGCTTCCCTTTCTTAACCTGCTACAAGAAATATGGAAATTATTTTGATAACATTTCGTATTAAGGTGAAAGCAACAAATGGTGACACTTTCTTGGGAGGAGAGGATTTTGACAATGCCTTGTTGGACTTTCTGGTGAGTGAATTCAAGAGAACTGAGAGTATCGACCTTTCAAAGGACAGGCTTGCTTTGCAAAGACTTCGTGAAGCTGCTGAGAAAGCTAAGATAGAACTGTCTTCAACATCCCAAACAGAAATAAATCTGCCTTTCATCACTGCTGATGCATCTGGTGCCAAGCATCTGAACATCACATTGACTAGATCCAAGTTTGAGGCTTTAGTAAATCATTTGATTGAAAGGACTAAGGCACCATGTAAGAGCTGCCTGAAGGATGCTAACATATCTGTCAAGGATGTTGATGAGGTTCTTCTTGTTGGAGGGATGACCCGTGTGCCTAAGGTCCAGGAGGTGGTTGCAGAGATCTTTGGAAAGTCCCCTAGCAAAGGAATAAATCCTGATGAGGCAGTTGCCATGGGAGCAGCAATCCAGGGTGGTATCCTACGTGGAGATGTCAAAGAGTTACTACTCCTGGATGTTACACCACTCTCTCTAGGTATTGAGACTTTGGGTGGTATTTTCACCAGGTTGATCAACCGTAACACTACTATTCCTACCAAAAAGGGCCAGGTAATCCACTTCTGATGATTGTTTTAGACAGTTGTTTCTAAGTTGCCAATCTCCTACGAAGTGTATTTGGTCTTTAAAAAGTAATGTTATATTGAAATCATACAATTATATGTATAATTGAAATCCCTCTCAATTTCTTACCCATTCTTTTTTCTTTTCTGTGGTCTTTCATTTCCTGACTGATGATTTTGTTGTTTCAGGTGTTTTCCACGGCAGCTGATAACCAAACGCAGGTGGGAATCAAGGTGCTTCAAGGTGAGAGAGAAATGGCTGCAGACAACAAAATGCTTGGAGAGTTTGAGCTTGTTGGCATTCCTCCTGCTCCCAGGGGTTTGCCTCAGATTGAGGTTACATTTGACATTGATGCCAATGGTATTGTCACTGTCTCTGCAAAAGACAAGTCCACTGGTAAAGAACAACAAATCACGATCCGATCATCTGGTGGTCTCTCAGAAGATGAGATTGAGAAAATGGTTAAAGAAGCTGAGTTGCATGCTCAGAAAGACCAAGAGAGAAAAGCTCTTATTGATATCAGAAACAGCGCAGATACTACCATCTACAGCATTGAAAAGAGTCTGGGTGAATACAGGGACAAGATTCCCAGTGAAGTGGCCAAAGAAATTGAGGATGCAGTTTCAGATTTGAGAAATGCATTGTCAGGGGACAACGTTGATGAAATTAGGTCAAAGCTTGATGCTGCGAACAAGGCTGTCTCCAAGATCGGCCAGCACATGTCAGGTGGTTCTGGTGGCAGTTCCTCTGCGGGAGGTTCGCAGGGTGGGGAGCAGGCTCCCGAGGCAGAGTACGAGGAGGTGAAGAAGTGAAGAACACATTTGTTTTTGTTCTGAAGTATCTCTAAGATTACAAGTAAAAAGTGAATCATCTTTTTTTAGTTTGGTAGAAGAGAATACAAGGTTACTTATTTTTGTAACTAATGTCGGAGGTCTTTTTTTGTCATTAGTGTTTTCAATTTGTTGTATTTGTGGAGTACTGAACCACGTTGTTTGAATAACGATATTGAAATTTTTGCTAGCAATTTATTCTCCACTTCTTATGATGGGGTATTGATAAGGGCTATTTATGTCATTTATCAAATACCTTATATCTTATTATCAAATTTTATCTTTTTGGATGGGTTTTATTGTGTAATTGATGTAATTAATTAGGATTTTAAATTTATTTATTATTATGTAATTTTAAGAGAATTATTGACTTTTGCATTAATTTTAAAATAATTTGTAATTACACATTGTTATGTATAATTTGTCTCTAAATATGATTTTGTGCTTTGAGTTTTGGATTAAGTGTAAAGTGTCAAGAACAAGGTTGAGATTCTTTAAGAGGAGATGGAACAAAAAGAAAAGAAGTCATAGAAACTTGCTTTTGGGCAAGCGTTGCAGAGTTCAAGAGAGACAATCATGAAAATTTTAAACCATTACCTCTGTGCGCTGAAGCGATCATTTAGTGTGTACGCTTATGCGATAGCTGACCATAGCTCATTAATCTATTTTTGGATCTACTTGAGCCCATTTTTAGATAGTAGTATTTGAGATATTGTTACAGACTTTTACCATAATTTTTGACTCACCTTTAGTTGTCACCTTTAGTTATTATTTCTCTACATCTCACTCTCTCTTAGGGATTTTATTGGTGAAGGTGTTTTAGCTTAGAGATTGTAGCAATGATTGTTGCTATTATTTTCGGTTTTTTTTATTTTCATTGTTGTAATCCTCTAGAGATAAAGGAGTAGATTTCTTTATTAGTGTAAGCGTTTCCTGAATGAATTGGATGCTGTTTGAGACATCTTTTGATATTAAATGCATTGATTTTCTTAATGTTCTGAGTTCTATTCCTATAATTATTGTGGTGATTCTATAATCATTGTTTTGGGAAACCTTTTGGGTATAAATTAATAGATCTATTGGTTCATGTTTGAGGGAGAATATTAGAATTAACTTTCCAATTGGTGTTTAGGCTATAACAATTGGTTTATTAAATCAATATGATTTCTAAATAAATTGAGATCGTTTATTAGTTATTTGCATTGGTCAAATTCTAGAGGTCGATTGATCAATAGTATAACTGCCAGGAATTTATTACTAATAACCACAAATGGGTTTAATATTTGGTCAATGATAATTAATTTCCAATCCTATGAATACTTTGCACTAGTGCCTTCTTCAAGGCTGCTATTATCCTGTTACTATTATCTTTTAATTTTAATTACTATAATTTCATTCTTCAAAATCCCGAAATTCTCAACTAAGTATTGAAGCTTCCTTGAGATGACTTAGGTTGCTCTTTACTATATTTTTTGTGCAACTTATCATTAAAATAAATTTCTAATTTGAGGAGGTAGGCGACAACTTCCATCCAAAATTTGGTGCCGTTGCTGGGGAGGCATTAAAACTTAGTTGTTTATTTTTTTTTGTTTTTATTTTATTCCAATTTTTATTTTATTTTTTTTTTTATTTACTCTTTTAATTTTCTGCTATTTAATCTTTTGCAAAAAAAAAAAAATGAAAACAAATTTCGTTCCCTTGTTTGAGGCGTTCCCGCGTTGGAAATTTGATACCTCTTGATTATGAGATTGAGAGAACTTTAAGAAAAATCAGAAGGAAGCGTCAACAAGTGGAAGCATTTGAGCATTCTAATCCTCTATTTAGTGTTTTAGGAAATACAAGTGATATAGGAGATATGAGTAGGATACTTAAGAAGCTCACCTCCTGACTTTACCCAACAACCCTTGGCAATTACATACCCTAGGCTTGACAATGACTTTGAGTTCAAGGGGTACATGGTTCATGCTCTACCCAAGTTCCATGGGCTGTTTGGAGAAGATCCCCACCAACACTTGAAGAAGCTTCACATGGTGTGTTCTGAATGACACCAATGGGGTGGAGGTGGATGATATCAAATTGAGAGCATTCCCCTTCTCCCTAGAGGGTGCAGGAGAAATTGGTTCTTCAACCTTCTTAATGGGGTTGTAAATAATTGAATTAGGATGAATAGACTTTTCCTAGAGAGGTATTTTCCAACCTCTATAGTGGCTTCTGTAACACCTAATAATTAACCCAATACGCCTAGGTCGTATCTGATTAATTACTAGACTTTACTCTTTGCTTCAGTTCCTTAATCATGCTTTGAAAATACTTAGTGAAATTACGAGCCATTTTTTTTAAACATAATTGAAAACGTGAGCCGCGCATAACGTGAACGATAATCGGATAAAGCAGAATACGAAAGACATATCATGAAGAACACATCATATTGGCTCCATCATATGACATCCATAATTACATTTCACATAGATATTTTGCCTACCAACAGAGTTAAGCTAGATGTAGGCAATCGAACAAAACATAAATAATATATGGATGGACAAACATCTATTAACGGCACCTATTTATAACACTTCAGAGATAGGAATAGATATCCGAGTTCACGCTCAAGGTCTAGCAATACGTTCCTCAAGGATAATAAGCTGGTTCACAAGATCACGTGCATCTACCAGGTGAGAGCATCAACGGGAATCACGAACATCACCATCACTTTCTGAAGACGAGATGGAAAGAAAGAAAGAGGGAATGAGAAACTTATAAAAGAATCTCAGGAGGTACTCACCTCATAAGCATCGTGTCATCATCATCGTCCCCAGGAACCTTGGGTTTCATTATGAAAATGTGAGCATGCTAAGATTCATTTATTTAGTTCGGAAATATACTTTACCGAGGTCCGTTCATTTTAATCATGCATCTTATAATGCATCATAAACTTAGCATGTCATGTTTATAATGAACTTTTCCTTTCATATATAATAACATAATTATGCATAAGATCACATCACATTCCTCATCATCATATCATAAATACTATGCATAGAAGAATATCATATTTCTCATCATTATCTCATAAATACTATGCATAGAAGAACATCATAATCACATAATACATTACTTAGTTCCTTAGGTGACTTAAAGTTACTTTCATCATCATTTTCCTTTGCCACCCTATACTCCACCCTTTTGGGAGTAATCTAGGTTATGAGCTCATACCTTACTAGTCGTCACTAACATATACTTATCCCTTTTGATAAGTTAAAATCCCAACTCTATCCTTTTGAGAGAACGGTTTAGGGGGCAAGAATCACCTTTTCACCACCTATAGTCTGATGGGTCCAAAGGATCATTTCCTCATAAGTTTAAGTCACCATTAAGTCTTTGCATGTTATATCATAATACAATTCTCAATTCATAATCATCAGGATGCATAAACATTCTCATTGTTTGCAATAGCAACTATAACATGCAAACCATGAAGTTATTCAATGAAATCAAATACTTAATAAGCATCAAATTACTACATAGACTTATCATTTCAAACATCAAAGAGGCATCATCATAAATTCTCACCGAAAAGCTCCTTAAACAACCGCAACTTTAGAATCAGGTGACCTCAATCATTATCTTACTTTCTTATGCATCTAAGGCATTCATTATCATTATTACCCTTAATTATAACCTTCAAGTACATTATTAAACCACATGGGACAACATAGGCAGTAGGTTATATTTAAGGCTTTACGTGTGCTAGAAGTTGCATCTTTAACCCTTTCTTGTTACCGGCTTTCCCTATGATGCTAAAATTAATTACTAAACCAATTATGAATCATTTTCACTTATCTAGACATAATAAAATCTGATTCTTATAGCTTTTAAGGGTTCTGGACAGAATGTATAAATTTCATTCTCTAGAGTCCTAGAAATCTTGCTTTTACGGTTTACTAGGAAGCTAGTTTTATCTCTAACATGCATAGAATTATTCCTTTAGCAATAAACCATAATTATCACAACTTCAAACATATTAAACCATCATCATACAGTAGTACTAAACTCAGATTAGTGGCTGAATCATGAACCTCATATAATTGCTTAAAGTCACATTTCAAGTACACATGTGATATTAGTTTACCGTAAAATATTTGCAAAACCTAAAACTCCTTTAGAAACTAATTCTTTTTGTTAAACTTGAAAGAAATCATAGGACTTTAGGCCTTCCTTAATCATGAGGCCGATTTATACATTGAAAGAATGTTCATGATTAAAATTTTCACTTAAGATAAAAGGAGCAAGTCTTGAGCTTTAGAGATTTAGGTGATAACTAAAATCATAAACATAATATGCAAATCCCTTTCTTTATCTTTAAGATTTAAGGTGATGACTTGGAAATTAAACATGATATGCAAGACTTGAAATTTAAACATGATGCAAGAAAAAGCGGACTAGTAGAATCTTAACCATGAGAAGAAGAGAATTCTTATTATATCTTATTAAGCTCCGAACTCAAGACTTCTTAAAGAATAAATTCTTTGACTCCAATAATCTTAAGGAAATTGAAAGTGAGCTTTAGAGTTCTTATTACCATGGTTCCAACTTTGCTTGTGATACTTGGGCAAGTCTTTGAGCTCTAGGATTCTTAGGTGATGACATAATAATAAACATGCCATGCGTTGATTCTTTTAGCCATTATAAAATAAAGTGAGAGCATAAAATAAATATGAGATGCAACCTTTTATTATCTTTAGAGATTAAGTGACAACTTGAAACATAAACATGAAATGCAAGCTTGGAAATTTAAACATGAGAATGCAAGTTCATTTATTCATTCTTGAGAATTTAGTGATGACATAGAAAGTAAACATGGTTATGCAAGGCATAAACTTAAACATGGATGCAAGTTCATTTTATTTCTTTACTAGAGCTCCTCCAAGACTTTAGAGAAATATAAATTCAACCCAATATATCTTAGCAAGACAAAGTGAAAAATACATCTTTCAAGTTCTAAACTCAAGATCTTTATTTTTACATCATAAAAATATCATTCTTTAAAGTTTTGCATCAAGTGGAATTTTCAAGCTTTAGAGGCCTAACTTGTGATGGATTTACAACCAACACTCAAGGTCCTCATCATCAAGCTATCATCATATTCCCATATAGGCCTTATGGCCGAAATGTTCAAAGGAAAAGAAAGAAGAAAACCGAATGGAAAAGCTAAAGAAAGTCCATGAAATCATCATTTTGAACCAAGAACAACACTTAGCAAAGCATAGAAATAAGCTTAAAGACAACTCCCTACCTAATTTTATTTGAAGGAAAGGAAAAGAACTTGGTTTCCTTGAGTGAAATGAAAGAAAATCTCTTTGAGAAATGGGAGAAGAAGTTTCAGCCAAGAGGAGGAAGAAAGAAAGCTTTTGGTGCTTCTAAAAACTAGAATTGTGTAAGTTATGAACTAAGGCCTCTAACACTCCTTCAAGCATGCCTATTTATAGAGATTTTGAGGCTCATAAATGGACAAAGGGAGGAGGAAAGTCTGACCAAATTTGAGGAGGAAACAAGGAAGAAAAATCATCTTGTTTGGTGGCTTAAAACATGGAATCATGTTTTCATGGTTCCTTGTTTTCATACCTTGGTTTTTGTGCATTCTTTGACAAATTTTCTGATGCATTATGGACCAAAATTTCGTGCATTACAGCCCAAGGAGGATAAAATTTGTGTGTTCCATGTATTATGTAGGTGTAGGTAGGTATCTTTGCAAATTAGAGAATTTACAATTAAGGGCTTAGGTGAATTAGTAAGCAATTTGAGTGTTTTTAAGCAATTTTAAGTTCTAATCAATCTAAATAAATAATTTTGACTCTAGATTAATAATTAGAATCTAATAACCTTTAATTTGAGCCTAATATTGCTTAGGTTTTGCTATACGAATCAAAAATCTCAAAATTTGCAAAACTCAAAGACAGGGACAAAATGGTCATTTTACTTAAAAATTGCCCGAGACCACCCGAGCTTAACTAATGGTTAATCATAGCTTAAAAACATGTTTTAAAACATTTTAGTGAGGTTCGGGCTCTAGTCGGCATGCAAATCCAAGTTAAAAAAGGGCGTTTTGGTCATTTCGCGTCGAGCTCAAAATTAGGATTCTTCTCCTCTATTAACACACATAACACAAACAATCCCTTATTAACATCAAAACATCCCCTTGAGGACGGGTGGGGCCCACGATCCTCATTTTCTGAGTAAAATAACCTCAGGGCATTTTGGTCATTTTACACGTACAAAAAATCGGGTTTGCAACTCTCGCACGAATTGCTCCTATCCTTTCTTCTAATGTTATATTCCTTTATTGAGGATTGTTCGGTCTCAAATTATATGAAAAATTACCTAGGGTAATTCGGTAATTTCTAAACGACAGGAAAATCGGGCGTTAACTTTCTCAGAAAGAGATCTCTGGAATCCGCAAGGCTTATGAGACTCTACATGAATATTGGGAGCGATTCAAGCTTCTTTGTGCAAGCTGCCCAACCATCAGATTCTGAGCAACTCCTTCAGGACTTTTATGAGGGGTTGGTACCTCCTGATAGATGTATGATAGATACTGCTAATGGAGGGCACTTTTGGATAAGACTCTGGCTGAGGCCTGTGCTTTGATAGAGAATATGACTTAATTTTCAACAATTTGGTTCTAGGGCAGCCACAATTACTAGAGGCCTTCATGAAGTGAGCCAGCCAGAAAATCCATTGTTGACCTAGACTTTACAGGAACTTTGGCTTCATGCACAATTGATGGTGAGCCAGGAACTAGTGGTTCCAAAGATTTGTGGCATATGTACCTTACATGACCATCACACTGACATGTGCCCAACTTACAAGAAGACTCAACCATTGGGGTAGCAACAACTAACCCCTTCCAAAGTCCACCTCAGAATCAGAGGCCAGTTCCATTTGGGAATACCTATAACTCCAGCTTGGAAGAATCATCCCAATTTAAAGTGGAGAAATAATTCTCAACAACAAGGCCAACCTTCAGGAAAAGTATTTGGCACCTCATTAGAGGTAACCAGCCCTTCCTGCACCTCTATCCTCAGATCTTACTATGACTGAGATGATGAAGATGATGATGAAGCAAATACAGGAAATTAGAAAAGAAAATGCTTAGCTGAGAGAGGAGGTGACTCAAATAAAAGATAGTCAAGCCAACAGGTCTCAGCTACCCAATTACCTTCTAGACCGTGCCCAATCCAAAGGGAAATGTTTGTGCTATCACTTTGAGGTATGAGACAAAAATTCCATAAGTGACCAGGCCTGGAAAAAGCAGGCTGAAGACGAGCCTGAAGAGCATTCTGGAGAGCACCCAAGGTCAAACAGGCATTGGGCGCTCCACAAAACCATTAGATGGAAGACTGGCACAAGAGCACCTCTCGGGTGAGTGCCGCAGCTCACCGCGCTGCAGTGCTTAGCCGAGATCGATCATATAGTCGAGAAAGTTCTGGAGAGCGCGAGCGCTGAGAGCGCTGAGCGCTCAAAGAAGCTACAAGAGTAGACTTCACTCTCCCATTGCCATTCCCACAGAGGATGCAACCCTAGAAGGCTAGTACTGTAGATTGGGATTCAAACACACTGGAAACCTTTCGGAAAGTGCAAGTAAACATACCTCTATTGGATGCAATCAAGCAAATTCCCAAATATGCTAAATTCTTGAAAGATCTGTGCACCAATAGGAGGAAGATTAAGGGTAGTGGGAAGAGAAGGTGACCATGGGGGTAAATACCTCCTCATTATCAAGTTGGACAATCTACCACCCAATTGCAAGGATCCGGGCTTATTCACTGTCCCTTGTACTATTGGGAACTTGCACATCACAAAGGCCTTGGCTAACCTTAGAGCTGGTATTAATGTTATGCCTAAATCTTTTTACTAGTCCTTGAACTTTGGAGAGCTCAAGCCAACTGGGTTGCAAATTCAGCTTCCAGCCACATCATCACAAGACCAGAGGAAGTATTGGAAGATGTTTTGGTAGGTAAATGATTTGATATTCTTTGCTGATTTCTATGTGCTTGAAATGGAAAATGACACCAATGCTTGCCAGCATGCATTAATCTTGGGAAGACCATTTTGAAAACCTAGAACCATGATTGATGTTTATCCTGCACGTTATCCATGGAGTGTGGGGACATGAAAGTCCAATTTTGTTTATCTGATGCGATGAAGTACCCCATGAGGAGCACTCCATGTTTGGCATTGATGTCATTGACTCTTTAGTTGATGATGCTTGTGGAAATAGGCTTTATAAAGATCCAAATCCTCCTTTCTCTACCTTCTCTTCTTCCATTGGATATGATGTGCTTACTATTTTAGAATGTCCCAAGTTTTTAGATCCAGGTACTCCACCTGGTGAGTAGTCATCGGTTTGCCAAGCGTTTCATGAACCGCCCATATTGGAAAAGAAACCTTGTGAAGGGCAATGGATCTTATTGCATGAGCCCTGGGCAAAACTGATGGCTAGAAGGCCGAAGTCTAGATGGAAGGGACCATTCCTGGTCAACCATGTGCACCTTGATGGTGCAATTGAGTTAGAGAACTCTACGATGGTTCGGTGCACAATTGATAAGCATCGACTGATGCACCTCTATGAGGCCCTACGGACATAAGGGCTTAGTTGGGTTGAAGCTGCACACCCTCCACGAGGGTCCTAACTGTCCAACTTAGGGATGTTAAAGCAAAGTGCACACCTTCCGTGAGGTTTTTCTTTATTCTTCCCTTTTATTTTTCTACATTTTATTTATTTTCATTTTTTATTTGAGTTTTGCATCATATTTATTTTTATTTACATTTTACACCATCCTTTTGGCACCTTAGAGGTTACATGTATAGGCTCACACCACCTGCTCCTTATTGGCTTGCTTGACATTGACTTTATTTTGTGTTGCATGCTTGGTAGATTCATTGTGTTGATTAGATAGAATACATGCACTGATACCTGAGATTTTGAGCCTCTTTGATTGGACTATCATGTGCCATCCTTGTTTGTTCATGTGTGTTTCCCTCTTTGGATTTATATTCTAGAGCATGCTTAGGGTCTTGCTTGAAAATATGTTTTCATGTGCATGCTTAAATATGATTGAGATATTTTTCTTGTTTATAGCCACTTGCCCATATAGCCAACATTTGCATGTTACCATTATTTAGCCTCTTTGAGCCTTATTGCCCATTCTTTTGTTTTAGCACATCCTTAGCCAAAAGTGAAAAACAATGAAAATTCCCAACCTTTTAAGTTTAGGAGAGCCTTTGTGCAATCTTATATGTGCTTGAGCATAAGTGTGGGGAGGAACAATGTGTACAGAAATAAATTCGGCAAGTGGCACACCAAGAAAAATATTAAAAAAATTCAACTAAAAAAAATTCTAGGAAAGTTGGGGTTGAAGGTGTGCCACATTACAAAAGAAAGGCTTGTAATTGTGTTAAGTTAGACAAAGTGTACCCTTAGGCACTTGTGCTCTTGGTATATACATTTGCTCTCCTTGGACATGAGGTTTAGCCCATTGGCCTATATATTTATCCACCTTCATCTAAGCCCTATTACAACCAAAGTTAAGTCCTTTTGATTCAGTATGAGACCCATAGCAAGCTTACAATAATGCTTTTTCATTTGAGGTGATCGAGTGTGAATCATAACTCAAAACGCTTGAGTGAATGAGTGGCAAACACTGACCTTGAGCCAAGCTCTAGCGCTCATGCAATAGCAAACTGATAGCTTATTGATATGTTTTTGGGCCCATTTTTTGATAACAGGATTTAAGGGATTGTTACAGATTTTTACCCTAGTTTTTGACTCATTTTTAAGTTGCCACTTTTTATTGCTATTATTCTTTCTCTACATCTCTTTATTCTTCTCTCTTATCTCTCTTAGGGATTCCATTGATGAAGATGCTTTATCTTGGAGATTGTAACAAAGATTGTTGCTATTATTTTCAGGTTCTTTTTTATTTTCATTGTTGTAATCCTCCAGAGAATGAGGAGTAGATTTCTTTACTAGTGTAAGGGTTTTTGGATGGATTGGGCTGATGTTTGAGAACTCTTTTGATATTAAATGCATTGATTTTCTTAATGTTCTGAGTTTCTATTCCTATAATTATTGTAGTGATTGCTATAATCCTTACTGGGATAACTAAACTAGCGATCGTCATTTTGGGAAACCTTTTGGGCATAAATTGATAGATCTATTGGTTTATGTTTGAGGGAGAACATTAGAATTAACTTTCCGATTGGCATTTAGGCTATAGCAATTGGTTCATTAAATCAATGTGATTTCTAAATAAATTGAGATCTCATTTATTATTTATTTGCATTGGTCAAATTTGAGGTCGATCGATCAATAGTATAATTGCCAGTAATTTATTACTAATAGCCACCAATGGGTTTAATATTTGGTCAATGATAATTAATTTTCAATTCTAGGATTACCTTGCACTAGTGCCTTCTCTATTGTTGCTATTATTGTTGCTATTATCTTTTAATTTTAATTGCTATAATTTCATTCTTCAAAACCCCCAAATTCCCAACTAAGTATTCAAGCCTCCTTGAGAGACGACCTAGGTTGTGCCATTTGCTATATTTTTTGTGCAACTTAGCATTAAAATAAATTTCTAATTTGAGGAGGTAGGTGACAACCTCCGTTCAGGCATTCACTTGTATTTTCCACTTCGCATGAGAGTTGATAATATGAGACCTGCATGGTGATTTTGGAATTTTTTTAATGTAAGATATATATAAAGGGGTTTGGGTTACAGTTAGGTTTCTCTAAAGAGATACTAGGATACCATTGGTCTCAAAACATTGTTTTTATTTTCAGTGTTTGGTTTGCAAAAATATTGTGTTTTCATTTTCAAAAATGGTTTTCATTATCAGATTTCAAATTTTAGAAAATGTGTTTGGTTTACAATGCTATATTGTGTTTTCAAAGAGAGAAAATAGTGAAAATATATTTGGTTTGTCTAAAGTTAACAAAGTTATATTTGTTTTGAAACATTAAAAATTAATTTTTATTTTTTGAATAATTTTTATTTAAAATTAACTTAGAAAATATTATTGATAAAAATTTTGTACATTTTTTATAATGGTAAAATTAACTTTTTTATTTTTTAAAAAAATCAAACTACTAGCTAATACCTGCCTTGAAATATATTTGATTTTTAGGTAAGTTGTAGTCATAATAAAAATTAAAAAGAGACATAATTAGACTAAGTAATCTATATTACTTTTAAGTGCAATAATCTTTTCACTTCAATCTATTATCAGGTCAAAAAATATAAAGAGAGATTATTATATATTAAATCTAGAACCCTTCAGAAAACTATATTAGTATTTGTTTTGAATAACAACAAAGAAAATTTTTCAAAAATATTTTGAAAAAAATGACTAATAGTTTGCTTGAGTCTTGTAACACTTAACAAACTCATTCTCATATACAAATAATTCAAATTGTGGCATATTTTTCACAATATCATGTTTTGACATGATAAAAAACTCATTCAAAGAGTTTCAAAACCTTAAGAATGTGAAAAATCTATTCAGAAAGTGAAATTAAGTATATAAAGATCTTGAGAAAGCAAGTTGGACATCAGAAACTAAGCCTAAGCCTTAGAAAGTGATTTGTGCCTTCAGAAAGTAATTCAAGCCTTTAAGAAGTGGTTCGTGACATTAGAAAGTGTGAAGATTGTGTGAGAAAGTGATTTCTCATTATCATATATCAAGCACATCATCATCAATTTCTATTATGATCATCATTAAAGAACATCAACATCTTTTGAAGATCAACACACACCTCAGAGAGAAGCACATATGATCTATATAAGGATTTGAAAGTGTAGAACTATATCAGAAAGCACATATACATCATAAACTACACTTGCTCAACATATCAAATTGAATGAAGATTTGAATTTCAAATGAAGTCGACTCTAAGAAAGTATTGATAGAGACATATCAACTTTTTGGTTGGATATTTTCCATCTTTCAGAAGGCTTTTCACAAGAAAGAAGTTCAAAAACCACACTTAGAATGAAGAAGTAGTTTATGAAGCATTAGTCAGGAACCATTGTCAACAAACTCTTTACTAATAAGGATAGTACTGACACAGCTTAACCTACATTTCTAGAAGATAGGTCCTATTGTTAGCTCTAGAACCCTTCAGAAAGTATTGCTTAATGTTTTTAGTGACAAACCAATTTTGTTGAAATACTTTGAAGAAGGACTAATTGTTTGCTTGAGTTTCTTAAGTACACAAATAGGACCATTCTCATTAGCATATAACTTAATGAACAAGCTTTATTTTCACAATATCATGTGTAAACATGTTTAATCTCATTCAAAGAGATTTAGAACTTAATAGAGGTGAAAAATAATCCTTGAAATGAATGTTATTATGTATAACACATGAAGGAATAATTTCAAGAACTAGAAGCCAAGCTTCATATCTTCAAAATAGCCTTCATCTTTAGAAAGTGAGGCACAACAAAGAATTCAACTGCCTCTGAAGCAAGTTGTGGTTATTGTCTTCAATCATAATGATATATTCATCAACGAGCTCTAATTGAAGCAATGAAGGTCAAAGGAAAGTCCAGAAATTGAATTAGCACTTCAGAAAGCATGTTTACTATTAAACGGTGCACTTTATAGAATGGGAGGAAAATTCCAAATTTCAAATTAAAAGTCAAATCCGAACAGGGATGATAGTGACATCTTACTTTTAAACTAGGTCAACCATCTTAGCTTCTAGAAGAAAAAGGTTCAGAAACCTTGTTTAGAAAAGCAAAAAGTATTTTCTGAATATAGACTTAGAAACCTCTATTTGACAACGGTCTCTGCAACTACAAAAGTGGCTTTGACACAAGCGAGCTACTCCTCTAGACTATATTTCCAAGACACAAAAAGAAGATCAACGCATGTCACTAGGAAAACAGATAAAGGGCAACAATCATAAATGAGAGATCAAGTATAATAGGAGATCATGTGTTTACAACTCAAGATTTTTCATGAAGCCTTTATGCCGAATCCTTGAAGAACTCTCCTTCATCTCTGGAACGCTATTCCAGCTTGTAACGAGTTTATGCTTTTGTAAGAAAATCTCCGTTCTAACACCTTATTAGATAACATATTCTTCTTAGGAAGAATTGTTAGAAATAAGTTATTCAAGTTTTTAGCTCATACACTATTTTATTCTAGAAAACTTGAGTGTTTAGTGGTTGGAGTGAACCTACCCACAAATATCTTTGTACCCTGATCCAATAGTGATCATTGTGAGGTAGCTTGGAGAGGCTAGTTAAAGACTACTTGAGAGTGACAATGGAGTGTGCTACTGGTCATGCGAGATAGCTTGAGAAGGTTATTGAAAGGCTATCTGACTTTCTCAAGGTAGAGAAAAGGTTGATTAGTGGAACTCAATAGGTTGTTGAGAACTTGATATAGGTAGGTTGGCTGAACCAGGATAAAACTCCTTGTGCACTATCTCTTCTTTTCTTGAATCTCTTTTTATTTTGCTTGTGTTTATCATCAATAGTTTTATGAGAAAGCCTTTTTTTAATCAATTTCTTATTTATTGTTTAGGTCATAAAGTTACTTTCTGATACTCACTAACTATATTTACGCGCACTTCAAGTTTACACTTGATAGTATTTGTTTCAAAGTTTTCATAATCTAGAAGAAAAGAAAAATGAAAGCACGATTCAACCCCCATTCTCGTGCACATTTTAACCTACAATTGACATCAGAGCTTAGGCCTTTAAGCATTCTAACGACTGGAGAGGTTAGAGATCCTAAGAACAAATGACACAAAATATTCACATAGCAGAAAGATACTCCACAAACAGACCACCATTCTTTGATGGTGGAGATTATGCTTATTGGAGAAAGAATAAAGTTATTCATCAAATATACAAGGATTTAACTTGGGAGATCTTTAAGAAGGAGACTACATTCCTATGGAAGAAGTTCTAGGAACTGAAGATGCACCTCCACCTCTAGAGAAGCTCCCAAGAGTAGGTGGACTAAGCAACATAAAGCAAGAGTTCAGTTGAACTTCAAGGCTAAGTACTTACTCTCGTGTACACTAAGCAAAGTTGAATATGATAAAATCATTGCTTGTGACATAGCAAAGGAGATCTGGGATAGACTACACATGCTACATGTAACCCCGATTTTTGCTATCATGCAAAACTACCAAAATGCCATTAGGTAATTTTCGCACGAGATTTGAGGTTGAACAATCCTTAATTAGGAATTTTAACATTAGAATAACATTATATGAGTCTTGGATAACAATTTGTGTGAAAATCACAAATCCCGATTTTTCGTGTGCAAAATGACCAAAATGCCCCTAAGGTCATTTTTGCTCGAAAATAGAGATAGTCAATCCGGCTATCCTCAAGGGGTTAGATTTATGTTTGAAGGGAATTATTTGTGATATGTTGATGTTGAGGTAAAAATCTCAACTCCGGTTTTTATTGTACTTAAAATTATCAATTTACCCAACGGTAATTTAACATAAGATTGAGCAATGTTTGAACCCTTCATCACCTGGAAGCTTAAAATGGTTGTACTAAGTAATATTTGGAAAGTTCAGGTAATTTTGGAGAGTTTTATTTGAAATTACCTTTTTACCACTAGTTAATGCTTAATAAGTTTACTTAAGTAATTAAGGCGATATTAGGCTTTAATCCTTTTCAAATTAATTTCATTCATTAACCTTAAGTTAAAAATTAATTACCTAAGGTTAAAAATAATTACTTGAGATAATTAGAGCCTAAGATTACTTAAGGTAAAATTAAATTTCCTTTGCTCAATCACAAGAACTCATAAAATTAATTATTTTAAGTTTAAGGTTAAGATTTTGTTTAGGTAAAATCTAGTACAATTACATTTTCTTATCCTAAGTTTAGAACTTATGTTACAAATTGATTTTAACTCATTTGAAATTAACTTCTTTTGTTAGTGTATGATTATTCTTTTTACCTTGTCTTGATTTGTCCTAAACACTTAACCTTTTACCATTTTTTCACTAATCTATCAATTCCTAATCTTTTACCTAAGTAATTAGACATCTAATACATGTTTTTCCACTTGCAAATAATGAGAAATCTGATCACAATGTAATCAGAAACCAGCACACTTTTATGCTCCATTTCATCATATTTTAATGGTTTTTCCAACAAAGAAACATATCCAACCTTATCACCATTTTTTTAGCTTTCTTTTTCATTGTTTATGGTTATGTTTAATCAAAAGAAAACCCACCCATTTCAGCCATGAAGTGATCAGCCACAATGCCTCCCATTAGCATCATATTTTAGTATTTTCATCCATTATACATGAACAAAATTATTACAACTATATAAGCATTCTTTTCTAAAGTTTTCTTTAATTAAAGAATGAAATAAACCCTCCATTTCTAGCCATGAATGGAGCCGCCAAACAGCCCTCATGTGCCTATAAATAGATGCTCTTCCATTGCCAAAATGTTCACACAAACACTCTTAGCCTTAGCACTTGCTTACTTGATAGTTTCCTTACTCAAAGTTGCTCAAAGTTCACTAATTCTCTCAAGACTTCAAGATTTCTTCTTCTTCCTCATTCAAATTCAAGAGACTCCATTCTTAACCTCTAATCAAGCTCTAAACCTCAAGCACATACATTCCAACCATAAATCAACCCCTCAACACATAACCTTTCCATTATCAAACACAAAAACACAAGAAAAATTCTTCCTCCACTCTAACTCCACTTGGTCGAATTCCCTATCACCATTAGCATTGTATTTTTTTTCTTGTTACTTCATAAAAGCTCAAGCTTTACCTTTTGTAAATAAGAAACAACTTGGTAGGGAGTTTATTTCATGTTCTTTCTCTTGTTCTTTGCTTTAAATTTCAGATTCTATGGCTTGACAATGACCATGGCTTGATGATGAGGAATCATGGTGGTGGTTGTGAATCCATCATATAATGGACCTCTAAAGCTCAAGGTTTAGTTTTTGTTGTCAAAAGATTAATGGAATAATTGTTAGTTTCCTTTAAATTGATTCTTTTTGAGTTTGATGATGAGTTCAAGGAATAAGGTTCTTGGAACCATGGTAATAAGAACTCTAAAGCTCACTTCCTCATTGTTAAGATTAATTGGAGTCAAAGAGTTCATTCTTTAAAAAGTCTTGAGTTTTGAGCTTAACAAGATGTAAAAAGGAACATGCATCCATGTTTATGTTTCAAGCCTTGCATATCATGTTTAAATTTCTAGCCTTGCATAATCATGTTTATATTTCAAGCAATCACCTTAATTCTTGAAGATAATAACAAGGATTTGCATATCATGTTTAAATTTCCAGCCTTGCATAATCATGTTTATATTTCAAGCAATCACCTTAATTCTTGAAGATAATAATGTGGACTTGCATATCACATTTAAATTTCCAAGTCTTGCATATCATGTTTAAATTTCAAGTCATCACTTTAAATCTTAAAGATAAGGAAATGGATTTGCACATCATGTTTATATTTCAAGCCTTGCATATCATATTTATATTCCAAAGTTATCACCTTATAATGACCAAGATTAAAAATGAGATTGCATGACATGTTTATAATTCTAGTTATCACCTAAATCTCTAAAGCTCAAGACTTGCTTCTTTTATCTTAAATGAAAATTTTAACCATGGACATACTTCTAACATATAATTTCGGCCTTATGATGATGATAGGCCTAGAGTTGAGTTTTACTTTATGTCAAGGCTTCATGTGTTTTCAATGCCTTGAGATAATTTTAAGAAAAACTAGTAACTAGAAATGATTTATGATACAATTTTCCAAGTTCTTAGAAATTAAAATAAAGGATTCTGATTTGCTTTTATAAATTCTGTAATATGCTATTTGGAATGGCTCAGAATGGTGAAAATTACTATTAGTTGTTGTAAAAATCATTCTTGACACATTAGGCAAGACTAGTAACTAGAAATGTGCAAAAGTGCAATTTTTGAAAGCTTCTAGAAATGTAAATTTTGGCTACCAATTGGGATTATTGGTTCATGTATAATGCTGTTTGGGATTGTCTAATTGTGTAAGAATTTCTAATAATTAGTGTAATAATTAATTTTAGCATCTTAGGAAAAGCCGATAATTAGAAAGGGTCAAAAACGCAATTTCTAGAACGCTTAAGATTTAATTTTCTAATATTGCTCAATGTTGTTTGATACTATTCATGAGGCTAAAAGTTAATGAAAGTTATTGTAATAATCACTATTGGTCTCTTTGAGGCATAAAAAATAATTACAAGTGTTAAATTAAACCGATTTGTAGCTTTGAGCCGTTTAAGGGCTAACGAGTAATTACCGATAACTTGAGGTTGAAAATGAGAATTGTGTTTGTAATGACCTTTGGTGCATTATCTATATCTTGATAAAGCATAGCATGTGCATTAGCTGAGATCGACCCATGATTCCGGATATGGGAGCATTTTTACCTTTCAATAAGATGTTGATAATAGCATGCCTATGCAAATCATGTTATGCTGAATTGCAATTATGATTGAGATTTTAGAAATGCATAGTTGATGTGTTCTATGAGCATGAAATGTGAATTCATAAGTTATAATGATATAATGCTCAGGTTTGCACTTTAATGAACATGCTAAAATAAAGGTGACATAAGACATATGGAAATGATCCTCTAGACTCCCAAATTAAAGGTTATGAGAGGTGATCCAAAAAGGACCCTTTACACTCAAGGAATTAATGGTTATGAAAGGTGTTCCTATGCCCCCTAACCCGCACTTTGGGAGTCGAGAATTTTAGCTTATCCAGGGGATAAGTATAAACTAGTGACGACTAGTTAGGTATGAGCTCATAACCTAGAACTCTCAAGAGGAGAGAAGATATAGGGCGGCCACCAAGGAAAAGTGAATAAGAAATTTAAGTCACCTAAAATAATATTGAGTAGAAATCATGTTAGAAAGGTTTATGTTCATTACGTCATTGATTGTGATATTTTTATGATAATTGGCATATGGCATTGACATGCATTCATGACATAATATGATGTATCCATGACATTAAGATTTATGCTAAAAGACACGGACCTCGGCTAAAGGTATTTGAAATTAATAAATGAACCTTATGCATGCTCACATTTTCATAATGAATCCAGAGGTTCCTAAGGACGATGATGATGACACAATGCATTAGGAGGTGAAAGACCTACTGAGATTCTTTTATGAGTTTTCATTCCCTCTTCTTTTCTTTCCATCTCGTTTCAGAGGTTGATGGCAACGTTCGTGATCTTTGTTGATACCTCTACGTGGGAAATGCACTATGACCCGATCAACGGTCCTATCATTTTGTGGGTCATTGTATGGTTTGTTTGTACGTCTTTATGGATTGTCCCTTTACGCATCCCATTTCTAGTAACTGGTCTCTCCACTGCCCCTTTCCAGATGATCTTGCCTTCGAGCATTCGCGTCCGCAACATTTCCACATACTCACTCTGCGTATCATCTTTGAGACTTCCCGATTACACACCCCGGTCACCACCTCGTTCTGTTGGGTCATGTTCAACCTTTCAGGATCTACCCTCCCGTCACCCCTAGGAGGTCTGTCCTATTGTCCCTATGGAGGTGGAGGGTGATAATGATGAAGAGACCACGATTATGCAGCCAATGAGAGAGCGGAGCTTGTATGTAGAGGTGCCACTCATCCTCGTCAGGCACCCATGTCTGACCCATAGGACTTTGTGCCACAAGAAACGAGTTGATCCATGGTTTTCACTCTAGAGTCTGAGCAGGAGTAGTGAAGAGAGGAATATTATGCTAGTTTATTTTGTATTTGATTGCTATTGTTCATCTTGGATTATGTACTTAACTTAGGCTCAGTTGGTGGGTAGTGTGTTTTGGTGCTTGATATGGAACGGTTAATACTTATGCTATAACTATATATAATGATGTGGTTATGTTCATGTGATAGTTGTGTATGTATGTGATTAGTTTTTATTTCTCCTCTCTATGTGTGAAAGAGATGGGTTTTACTTAATATGGGTGACTTACATTTTTGTTTCAAAGTTTCAAAAAAAAAAAAATTGCCTGTAATTTCATTAAATTATTTTCAAGAGTTTAAATTAAAGAACTCGAACAAAAGAGTAATAACTAATAATGAACTTAAATATGTCCTAGGCGTATTGAGTTAAATATTAGGGTGTTACATTTTGGTATCAGAGAGTTCGGTTCTCATAGAGGTTGAGGATTGGACTGACTATGCTTCTTAAGCATGATACGATTGTTATGTCATGCGTAGTTGCTTAGTTGATAAAATGAGCTATAGGATAAAGATGCATGACTGCTATGTGTGTTTGTGCCACGGTAACTAGCTCACTTAACATGAAGTATTGAGCCTGATCACCTTAGTGTTTGCTGTTTTGTGTGCTTAGGGACCAATGGCACGACCATGACAGAAAGGACTGTGAGCTCAAGCGAGCAGGAGTAGGGAGACGGTAGAGGCCTTCGGGACATGGCAAAGGCCATGAGATGATGTTGGAGCGTATGGACCGCAGGGCAACTGGCCGCAATGCTGGAAGGACTCACACGCCCGTTGGGGAGTTCCGAAGGGCAAACCCTCCATCGTTTAGGGGAATCCTAAACCCTAACCATGTCAACGATTAGATCAAAAGCATGGAAAAGATCTTCTCGGTGATCACCTCAGAGAGAGAAGGTGACCTACGTTGCCTACATGCTGGAGGAAGTAGCTAGTTCTGGTGGGGCACTGAGATTGCTAAAGGCATCCTGACACTATTAGACTGGGAAATGTTCAAACCTATTTCTATGAGAAGTATTTCCTAGCATCAATGTGGAATGCTAAATACATAGAGTTCAAGTTGGTTTAGGGGGAATGAGTATTCCACAATACATGCAAAATTTGAGGAACTGATCAAATTCTCCCAATCTTTTATGGGAACACTAACGAGTTTTGGAAATGTGTCAAATATGAGATGGGGTTGAAAAGAAATTAATGTTGATGTTACACGCTTGGAGATTAGGGATTTCCCCCCTAGTCAACAAGTGCCGTATCATCGAAGATGGGTAGAAGAGCTGACACACCAAGGGCGAAACTTCACCAAGAAGTTGGCGCCACAAGCCCTAAGCTTCAGGCCTTAGGCCCAAGTCCAGGGTCATTTCAGGCCATAGTTTAGGCCACAAGGCCCCCAGAAATTTCCATCATGGAGGATCAAGTGGTGCTAGGGGCAAGGGACCCAAGGGCAGTACCCTAGACCTACACCTCCTTGTATGCCCCAAATGTGGGAAGTTACACAGGGATCGACCCTTGCTAGGCCAGGAAGTTTGCTTCAAGTGTGGAAAACCAGGACACTATGCCAAGAGTGCACAGAGAGGAACCCGATGGCCTTATGGACCACAACACCAAGGAAGGGTTTTCACCGTCAACGGAAGACTTGCAAGGTCCAGGAAGCCTCATAAAAGGTAAGTGCAAAATGAATGGTAGTACCTTAACTATCCTGTTTCATTCTGGAGTGACCTATTTATTCATATCACATGCTAGTGTTGAGTCTTTACAACTATATGTGTTGAACTTCCTTTCACTCCTGTTTCTACCATTCCTGGCAACCTGTTAGGACTTGTAAGTGTTGTTTAAATTGTTATTTCACTAAATAGGCCCTTTATTTTGGATTTAGTCTCTGCCTATGCATGATATACATATAATTCTTGGCATGGATTGACTTCACACCAACCGTGTAATGTTAAATTGTTATACCAACTCTGTTATCGTTCTTCTTACCCCTGTTGTGTCTAGCAAACCTTTAAGCCTTTACCTAAGTCCTGTAGAAGTCAACTGTTATGGGGAGAAAGTAAGGAATATGTTCTCCTAGCCGCTAGTGAAGTAGACTTTGAGCAAGACATTGACAAGGTGCCTATAGTAAGAGACTATCCCGAGGTGTTTTTGGATGATATGATTCCCTCTGGAAAAGAGATAGAGTTCTCCATAGAGTTGGTCCGGGGATAGGGCCAATATCCATAACACCTTATAGAATGTCACCCTTGGAGTTAACCGAGTTAAGAGAGTTATAAGAGCTTTTAGAGAAGAAGTTTGTGAGGCCTAGTGCTTCACCATGGGGAGCCCCGGTCTTGTTTGTGAAAAGAAGGGCAGGAACATGAGACTATGCATAGATTATAGGCAGTCTAACCGAGTGACAATGAAGAATAAGTACCCCCTAGGATTGACGACTTGATGATCAGCTAAGGGAGCAGTGGTGTTTTCTAAGATTGATTTGAGGTCAGGATATCACCAATTAGGGTGAGGGATGAGGACATACCTAAAACTGCTTTTAGGACATGGTATGGCCACTTTGAGTTTATGGTGATGTCATTTGGACCAAATGCTCCTGCTGTGTTCATGGACTATATGAATAGGATCTTTAGACCTTATTTAGACCAGTTTGTGGTGGTTTTCATAGATGATATACTCATCTATTCAAAGACCCATGAGGAGCATGAACGTCACTTCAAGTTGGTTTTGGAGATCCTGAAGGAGAAAAAGTTGTATGCTAAGTTATCTAAGTGTGAATTTTGGCTGGAGGAAGTGAAATTCTTAGGTCATGTGGTGTCGAAAGGAGGTATTATTGTGGATCCTAGTAAGATAGAGGTCGTGATGAGCTGGAGAGACCTACCACGGTAACGAGATAAGGAGCTTTTAGGTTTTGCTGGTTATTACCTAGGTTTATTAAAGAATTTTCCCAGAATCGTTACCTTTAACCAAGCTCACTAGGAAGAATGCCCCTTTTGTCTGGACCCTAGAATATGAGAAGAGTTTTCAGAGCTGAAGGTAAAATTAACCATGACCCCAATATTAATTTTGCCTGACCCCAATGCACCGTTTGAGGTGTATTGTGATGCATTGGGAAGAGGATTAGGCTGTGTGTTGATGCAAAATAGGTAAGTGGTGGCCTATGCATCCAGACAACTCAAGCTTCATGAGGCAAACTACCCACCCATGATCTTGAGTTAGCCGTGGTATTTTCCTTAAAGGTGTGGCGATACCATCTCTAGAGTAAAAGAGGTGTTCTCTATTGCAAGAGTCTCAGTATCTCTTTGATCAGAAGGAGCTTAAACATAAGGTAGGGGAGATGGATATAGTTGTCAAAGGATTACAATTTTGGGCTGGACTATCATCTGGGCAAGGCTAATGTAGTGGTTGATGCTTTGAGCCGAAAGTCATTGCACTTGTCTCATATGATGGTAAAGGAGGTGAAGCTGATCGAGAAGTTTAGAGACCAAACTTAGGAATGTCATTGACCACTGAGACCATGAAGATGTGCCATGACCACGAGGTTTATTCATATTATAAACCAGCTAAAGGGTTGGGCAAAAGATACTCTAACTCTAAAATGATTAGAAAGATCTTGAGAAGCCTTCTTGCAAAATGGCTTCCCAAGGTCACAACCATTACAAAAGAGAAAGACTTTCAAACTCATGGCTTGGATGCATTCATTGGGTCTTTCAAAACCCATGAGGTTGTACTCTCTGAGGTTCATGGTGAAACTATGAAGAAGAGCAAGCTCATGGCCTTGAAATCCTCACATAAGAAGTAGACCAAAGGTAAAGTAATGAAAGTTGCTGAAACCTCAGATGAAGAAGAAGTTTCACAAGAAGAATCTGAAGAAGAAGATGGAGATGAGATCTCTATGCTTGTAAGAAAGATGTCCAGAGCATGGAAGAGAGAACAAAGAAGAGAAATGACATCAACTTCAAAAAGGATAGAAAAGGCAAAGGAAAGCTAGATAGCATGAATTGCTATAACTGTGACAAGAAGAGACACTACAAAACTAATTGTCCCAAGCTGAAAGGTCCATAGAAAAAGTTCCCCATAAAGAAGAAGGAATGCTGGCTACCTGAGTGATTAAAGGAGAAAGAAGGTTCAAAAAGTTAGGACGAGCTTGAAGATGTAGCAAACTTGTGCTTCATGCCTGGCTACACTTAGAAGGAAAACCAGAAGTAAAAGCATCCTCTAAACTTGATCTTTCTTATGATGAATTATTAGCATTGTATAATGAATTGCTTGAAAATTCTCTAGACCTTATCCTCTCACTATGTCAACCTCAAAAGAATAATCAAAAGTGGTTTTAGAACTTGAAAAAGCAAAAACAGATGTTGAGAACCTAAGGCTTGAGAAAGAAGAGATAAAAGGAGAAAACAAGTTTTCAAATGTGAAAGTCAAAGCCTTAGAAGCTAAAGTCATTGACAAAGGTCAAAAAGCTTAGAAAGTTATTTATGAACTTGAAAAAACTTCAAAACTTCTCAAATTGACCTTGAAAAGGTGGTTAATGACTCAAAGAACCTTGAGCTAGTGCTTGGAGATCAAAGGCCATACTTTTAAAGAACAGGATTGAGATATGAGAGTGAGATAGATGAGAAAGGTAAAGCAATCTCATCAAAGAAGGAAAAGAATACAATATCCTAATTTCTATCACAAAAAGGGACATTAACATCACAAATATTTTACGAGAAGAAAGTTATAGGTTAGGAAACCTTCCCTAAAGAAAACTAACCCAAGAGGACCCAAAAAAGTCTGGGTACCTAAGTTAAAAACTATTTTTTGTTGCAAGTATGCCTTCGAACGCACGTTGATAAAGACAACAAGTGATACATGGCAGTAGTTGCTTGAAACACATGTCCGGGTCTAGAAAGTGGTTCAAAAACCTGAAATCCAAGAACTCTAGATCAGTAAAATTTGCTAATGGAAGAAAAACTAAGGTCACAAGATATTCTTCAGTCTTTAAAGCTTACAGGGTATACAACAAAAGAACACTTTGTGTTGAAGATACTATCCACTTAAGGTTTAAGGAACGTAAGAAGGACTTTGTGATGATCTAGAAGAACTAGAAGAAAATCTTGAGAAGTTTAACCTTAAGTAACCCTTAGAAAACAAGCAAAAGAAGACACAATCTTCAGAAAATAATCTCCAGAACATAGTCAACCCAGAAGCTTACTCAGGAACTCCAAAGCCCTTAGAAAGTGATATTTCTGAGCATGAAGAAGAACAATCTAAAGATGAGAGAACTGAAGAATAATAGGGTTACAAAAACTACAGATGAGTTTGATTTAAGAACAGATTCTCATAATCAAGTTCTTGGGGATGTTTTAGGTGTGAGAACCAAATCCTCCCTCAGATATGAGTCAAACTGTTACCTCCACCATCAAGCCAGGAATGCACTGAAGATGCTTTAGGTGACCAAAGTTAGATGGAAGCTATGCAAGAGGAACTAGATCAGTTTGAGAAAAGCAAAGTCTAGACACTCATGGAGAAGCCTAAAGGAATAATCATCATTAGAACCAAGTGGGTGTTTAGAAAGAAGCTGGATGAAGCTAGAAAGGTGATCAGAAACAAAGCAAGATTGGTTGCACAAGGTTATAATCAACAAAAGGGAATTGATTATGATAAAACCTTTGCACTAGTAGTAAGGCTTAAAGCCATAAGAATGCTACTTGCTTTTGCAGCCTTAAGGGATTCACTCTATACCAAATGGATGCTAAGTTTGTATTCTTAAATAGATTCCTTTTTGAAAATGTTTATGTGAAGCAGCCTCCAGGCTTTGAGAGTGAAAACCTTCCCAACCATTTCTTTAAGTTAACTAAGGCACTTTTGGTCTAAAATAAGCTCCCAGAGCTTGGTCTGAAAGGTTAAGTACCTTCTTACTTAAGAATGGGTTCAAAAGAGGTAAAGTTAACATAGCTTTGTTTACTCTAGAATAATATAATCGTTTTCTAATAGTCCAAATATATGTTGATGATATTATATTTGGTGCCACTGATCATTCTCTTTGTGAAAAGTTTTCAAAGTTAATGCAAAGTGAATTTGAGATGAGCATGATAAGTAGACTAAGTTTTTCCTTGGACTTCAAATAAAAAACAAAAGGAACAAAGTTGGATTTATCAAGAAAAGTATACAAAAGAGCTCTTGAAAAGGTTTAACATGGATCAAGCCAAACCTATGAGCATTCCGCATTCATCTCAAGTCATTGATACATATGAGAATAGAGAAAATCTATCAAAATAATTATAAAGGAATGACTAGTTCACCTCTGGACCTTATAGTAAGTAGACCAGGCATTCAACTAAGTGTGGGTATTTATGCTAGATTTCAATCTAACCCAAAACAATCACTCCTAAATCCTGTTAAAAGAATCATGAGATATTTATCTGTAACACTAATATTGGCTTATGGTATGAGAAAGGTACTTCTTGTGAGATTATATGATTCTATGATGCTAATTTGCTGGAGATAGAGTGGATAGAAAGAGATCAAATGGATATTACTGTTTCTTTGGAAAAGTCTCATCACTTGGTCATGTAAGAAGCAGAAGACCCTTGCTCTTTCTAGGCTAAAGCTGAATATGTAGCCCTGCAAATTATTGCACCCACATGCTGTGGATAAGGAATCAACTAGAAGATTATCACTTGAGGTATTCCAAGATCTCTATCCTTTGTGATAATACTAGTGCTATTAATCTTGCAAAGAAGAATCCTATTCAGCACTCTAGATCCAAGCATATTGATGTTAAACATCATTTTATTAGAGATCATGCTCAGAAAAGAGATGTTGAGTTAATGTTTGTAAATACTAAAGATTAAGTGTCTGATATATTCACTAAGCCATTAGCTGAAGATTGTTTTTGTTGTTTGAAAAGGCTTTTGAATCTTAAAAGTTTTTAAAACTTGCATAACATGCATGCATAACATCTCTGAGTCTCCCTATAAGACTTTGAACTTAACCCCAAACAAAGACATCAAGGCAACATCAAAAAATTAGTATGGAAGATAGAAAGTCAGTATGGGAGTTAAGAAGGAAGATCAAAGGTTCAGAATAGGTCAGAATTTGTGTTGAGTTCAAAAAGTGGTAAAAGACTCAGATTCTGTGTATGATGGCTCAGAAAGTGGATGAAGATTCAGAAAGTGGTTCTATAGTTCAGAAACCACTTACTCAAAGACATTAAAAAGGTGGAATAATTCCAACTCTTTTTGAGTTCTCTCCACATCGCTTCAACTTCCAGAATTTAAGTCACATCATTAATAACTTCCCTCACCTCACACGTCACTTATATGCCCTTTATCTTCAACTTCCTAAAACCATTTTGTAACATCCTAATATTTAACCCAATACGCCTAGGACGTATCAAGATTAATTATTAGTTATTACTTCCCTTTAAATTCATTTACAAAATACTTAGCGGAAAATATAGGTAAATTTTTTTTTTGAAATGAAATAAGTAAAACAAAGTGCGAGCCTTCGCGTTAACATAAACGAAAACGTAAAGCGGAGGAATGAATAGATCATACAGACAAAAGCAGTAAGGAACATCTCAATCATGAAAACATCCATCATAACATTAATTAACATAGTTTAGTACATAACTACAGAATTACAAAGGAAATGCATAAAGTCTTACCCATTTACGTGGGCAGAGCTTCCAGTACATAGAAAACTGGAAATACATAAATGGAAAGGAAAATAAAAGCAAGTACGTGGTAAGACCCCAAAAGATAAAACGCCCAACTATCACTACCCTCGCCCTCCACGCCTCCTGATGACGCTGATCCTCGGATGGGGAGATGTAGCCCGCGAACTGACGGAGCTCCTCGGATGTAGCCCAACGAAGCGGAGATCTAGGCATGGGAATTGAGGGAACGGCGTGGCCTCCACGACGTGGTCGCCTCTCGGGCTCTCGAACACGCCTCGCATGCCTCGGTTGGGTGATAGTGTCCTTGCTACCTCCAGATCCATGGGGAACGAAGGGGAGAGCCCTCCGAAGGATCCATGTGCCGCCGATGAGGAAGGAGGGACGACGGGGTTCCTCGTCTCGAGGTCACGTCCTTCAAAGATCAGGTCGTCGCCAAAAGGTGAAGTCGGATCGAAGCGATAGCTGGGACGGAAAAGCAAACGGGCGTCCACGTACACAAAAACGCGCACCTCACAATGACCCTTGAAGTGGTAGGACTGATGCTTGGGGTCATAGTGCACCTCCCAAGTGGGCGGGTCAATGAAGATCACGAACGACGCCATTGATGTCTGAAGATGTAACGGAAAGGAAATAGAGAGAGAGGGGTGAGAATCTCGCTAAAGAATCTCAATAGGGAAACCTCTATCCTAGTGTCATCGTTTACATCCCCAGGAACCTTGGATTTATTGTGAAAAGGTTTAACATGCAAAGGTTTATTATGAGATTTTCATAAAAGATATTTATCAAGGTCCATGTCTTTTATAATGAATCTTAATGCATGTATGCAGCATAATAGTACATGGAGGCATGACAATACTTTAGGCAACCTAAACAATAATCAAACAACATATAAGTGGCATGTAACTTCTCTTGAAACATCTTTCCTTTTCTCATACTTGTGACACCAACATAATAGTAACCGCACCCCTAAAACTAGGCTATGAGCTCATACCTTAACTAGTCGTCACTAGTTCTTACTTATCCTCTTGATAAGCGAATCATAATCATAATCATATTCATAATCATCATAATAATCCCGACTCCTAGAGTACGGGTAGGGGCCTAAGGATCACCCATCATGGGACTTTTTCCTTCTTCGAAATGCATCAACTGGTTAAGCCAACAACTTTGTCGCTTTGGCAGGCTAATGTCTATGCCCTCACGGTTTTACCTTCTCCTCACCGGAAGCAGGAGAAGTACGTCTCGGTGTGTCACATTAAACCTCATATTTCTCAAAAAGAAAAAAACTTTCTTAAGTCTCTCAAATTTGACGGAAATTCGGCATAACAACTACGCTCCAGAATTTCCTCAAATTTGAGTCATGCCACATAACTCAATCACGCATATCATTCTCATGGAACTCTTTTAATTAATAAACTTTCTAGTTCACATGAGCATATTCCTCAATCTCATTCATATTTCGAAACCTCATGCATTTCAAATACATGGCACAACACTTCATCATATCAACATGTCAATTATACACATAAGGTTTCATGCTTGAAATATCGTCATAAACACATCATAAGAATATACTCACTCGTCCTCGTGCTCACATTACACCTCCTATCTCATGTTATTTTATGCTTTGGCCCTTACGGGTCTTAAATTCTCGTTCTAGTGATCTTATCACCCATTGCAAGTCTTTATCATACCTAGGGATCGTTCCTTATGATTCTTTCTAACATTATGCTCACCAACTCATCCAACAGCATTATATGGATTACTTACCATGATCATTTATTTGACTAAGGGGATTTAGAATCTATGCCTTAGACCCTTCTCTAAATTCCACCTTCTCCTAAGATTCTATATTCAAATCCTAGGCATAATCACCAATTATGAACCATCTTCCTTAAGCTCAATTATGATGGAATAGAAGTTAATATTCTTGTGTCTAAGTGCTTTAAGATTCTAGTTCTAATTCCTCCTATTTGCTTAGTCTTTCCAATCTTCAAAACGTTCCTCACTTTGCTCAAGCATGATATTACGCATTCTAACTCCTCAAAATAGAATTCATACAGTGGCTGACAAGATAGAAAATCAAAAGTATGCATCACGCACAATCGCATCAAATCATGTTATAAGTATACACAAGTTACTAGTCTTTCTCTTGGAATAATTTCATGAGCAAAAAGGGTGTTCTGGTAATCGATTACATGTACCTGGTAATCGATTACCAGGGACTAAATTTTATTGGGTTCAGAAACAACGGTAATCGATTACTTAGGGTTAATCTTTCAGGAAAAATGAACATCGGAGTAATCGATTACACTGCAGGTAATCGATTACAGGGTTTTAAGGACCGATTCTGGGCATGAAGAATAGCCTTGGTAATCGATTACATTGCATGGTAATCGTTACCAGAACCAAAAGTCCTTCAAATCACTCTGGTAATCGATTACATAAGCTGGTAATCGATTACCAAAACCTCGGAATTTGAGAAAACATGATTTTTGACACATTCCAAACTATTTAAACACCTTGAGACCTCGTAAAACATTTTTCCAACATTTTCTGAAATCTTCCTATCATTTTACAAAATCAAACCATCATTGTATCATACTAAACACATTCACTTATCATTAAAATTTCCTTTTGAAGATACTTAGGGCAAGTCTTTAAGCTCTAGAGTATTTAGGTGATAACATAATCTAAAACATGCTATGCACTTCATTTTATTCTTCATTACAAAGTAAAGTGAGAGCATAAAATAAATATGAGATGCAACCTCATTATTATCTTTAAGGATTAAGTGATGACTTGAAATATAAACATGAAATGCAAGCTTGGGAATTTAAACATGATAATGCAAGTTCATTTATTTATTCTTGAAAGTTTAGTGATGGCATCAAAATAAACATGAGATGCAAGACATAAACTTAAACATGAATGCAACTTGTTTTATCTTAACTAGAGCTCCTACAAGACTTTAGAGGAACATCAATGGCCTTAACCCAACATGTATCTTAACAATGGAAGATGAGCTTTAGAGTTCTTAGCACCAAGTCTTCAAAGAAGTCTTTGGTTTGAACTTCATCATCAAGCTCAAGAAAATGGATTAAAACCAAAAACATCAACACTTTAACAAAACAAACATAAATAGAACTACTCATATTCTTTATTTTATTGCTCATGGGCTTCAATCTAGAGTAAACTCTTAAAACGGCCGACCAACTTTAAGGTTGGCAAGGGTAAGCTTAGAGCTTTTGAAATCTTAGGATTAATTTTTCTTAACAAAACTTTTGTGATCTACTTTACAATTTTTAGCAACTTTGTCCCAAACAAGGCAAAAGAAACCGAAATCCTTCAAAGGAAAAGGAAAAGGAAACCGAAAATCATAAGCAAGGAAAAGAAAGAAACACAAGCATGTATGGTCCAAGACCAAGTTGTTTCAAGCTTTAGAGGTTTTTCACATGACAACAACAAGTCATAATCTTGAAACCTCATCATCAAGCCAAAGTTTTCTTGTAACACCCTTCTCACCATAAGGCTATGCTTAAGCCATAACCTTATAATGAGTAGTTGTTACTTGTTTTCTTTACTTGACCTTTGAGGAGTATATATATATTACA
The DNA here is from genome assembly GCA_030441495.1 of Dalbergia oliveri. Lineage (NCBI taxonomy): Eukaryota > Viridiplantae > Streptophyta > Magnoliopsida > Fabales > Fabaceae > Dalbergia > Dalbergia oliveri. The sequence goes on along the minus strand of JAMLFY010000013.1, from coordinate 4,658,152 downwards.
TATGAGCCTGTTATTCTTGAAATGCATAAAATGCTTTCTCTCGAGTCGTTAAATTTGAACATAAATAATTTATCAAAAATACATAATTGTATTATCCAACAAACAAAGCAAGCTTATAAAACTTTGACAAACCCTTACCCGGTTACAGGAACCCTCTAGTCTAGGTAGGGTACTACTCAACATTCACCAAAAAGAAAATAAATAACTAACTAAATTCTCTATCATCGTTCTTCAAAAACTTTGGCCAGGACCAGTTGAGAATTTCCATAAAGTAATCATCAACATAGCAATCTATAAAAATATGATAATAGCAGGAATGAGAATCAAAGATTCCAGGAGGAAAAATACTAGTCTACTACATAGTGATATTTGACATAACATCAAAATAGTTAAAATGTCTTTGATTTCTTTAGAAATATCAAGCTTGCTTGTTCACTTTACTTAGTAAATATAGATTTATGAGTACACTTATGCTTGAGGTATTCTAGGTATTCTAGTTATTTAAGAAAAATTATTTGGTTTGTTTCATTACTTCTTGGGTACAATCTTATTTCTAACTTTAGGCTTGAGAACAAAGCTCATAGGATTCATGATATACTTCTCATCTGATGTATTTCTAGCTGTGTAACACCTCGTGTTACATTTTGATATAGTTCACTTATTGTAGTACCTTGTACTACAACCTATATAGATCACACTGAATCCATAAGCTTATAATCAAGCAATCTGATATGTAGTTAGTATCATTATTTTCTGTGACTTAACTTGGTTAGCTACTTTAAACTTAATGGTAGAACTCATAGGACTCTTCTAATATACTTCTCTGTGGATCGTACTGTCAACGATGTAACGCCGTCACGTTACAACCTCATATAGTTCACTAGATGGAGTACGTCTACTACATCTCATCTGATATCCCCGCTATTCTTTCTCAGGACATCCTTTTCTCAAAATGATGTAACACCATCGCGATTACAACCTGATATAGTTCCAAGGGCGTAGCACGTCTACTACTACCCGTGAATCCATGAGCTTACCATTAAGCAATTAACATTACATATGACGTATTTCTTCAGTTTCTTTCTTTGTTTGGAACTCTATCATGTAGCTAGGGAATTTCTTAATTATAAAGTAAAATCTCTTCTTAATAGTTCTATATCTCATACTTCGCTCTTGAAATTTTCTTAAATCTCCTTAACTCTTATGAGATTTCTCTGTTAAGTCTCTGAATTATGAGACTTTCTCTTGAAAATCTCGTAAATTTCTTATGAGATATTTTCTTTAGATCTTATGAATTCTTATGAGATTCTCGTTCAAAATCTTCTAAGTCTTATGAGATATTTTGTTCAAAAATCTCTTGGATTCTTATAAGAGCTATCAAAATCTATTGAACTTTTTATGAGATCTTTCAAAGAAAATAATTTAACATTTAAGAGATTTTCCATAAAATCTACTAAACTTTTTATGAGAATTTTCTATAAAAGCTGCTAGACTTATGAGATTGCTACTGAAAGTCTATTAACTGATGAGCGTTTCTATAAAATCTGTTGTTCTATGATGCGATTTTCTCAGTTCTAATCTTTTATGAGATTTCTTCACAGGAGAAACTTATAGAATTTCTTACCTTATAATTCTTAAATCTTTCAGAAAATTAAACCAAGTGTATTGCTTAGATTTTAGAGTTTTTCTTCTATGGATCAAAATCTCATCCTTTTTGTGAAACTTTAGCATCATGTCTCAAAATACCAAACTTTCATATTCTTAGAAAATAATTCTGGTTATATTCTTGTAAATTTTCCAGATTTCTCATTCTCTTTAAGGAATCAAAAATCTCTTCATTTACATAGTTAAATTTCTTACAACAATTGCTCAATTCATGAAGCTTTCATTCCTAGTATCTTTTACATCATCAAGCTCAAACATATACATATTAAAATTAAATTTTAGATTTCACAACAAAATTTTCAAGCATGTATCAAGAGTTCATATTAGCAAAATAGCCAAACAATCACAAGGCAATAAACTAGAATTTTTCCTACCTTTTATCCAAGTTTTTGCTAAACTTTCTCTTCTCTAATACAAGCCTCAAACCCACTTTTCCAGCACCTATATGAGCTGCTGTTTGGACTGATTTGAAAGGGAAAAAGAAGGCGTTGGCTTGAGCTTGATGTAGATGAAGTATTCTTGAACTAGCTTAAGTGTTTTCCTAAGCAAAACCTTCAAGAACTTGAAAGTTTCATGGTGTCTCAAGAAGGAAAACATGAAGAACATGGAGGAAGAAAGAAAGCAAGGTGAAGAACGTGAAGCATTCTGCCAAACCGAGAAAGAAATGCTATTTTTCCTTTTCTTTTTCCTTTATATTAAAACCAACTTGGGGGCCAAGTAATATGTACGCTATTATCGGATCAATTTGTCTTGTTTTTGTATTGAAAATATCTATATTTATTTAATTGTCATAAGTAAAAATTATCTGGGATCTGATAATATAAATTATTTTTACCAGACCAAGTGTTTTGGTGTATTGGTTATTACCACTTCGATGTACCAATTATTACTATTTTAGTACCCGATCGATACCTAAACAATTTTACTGGGTTAAAAATATTTGTTTAACTTTATCATTATTTTTTCAATGTCCTTATACCAATTATATGTCTTATTCTATATCTCCGATTAAAATACTATTATATTAATTTTTTTAATAATATTAAATTAATTTTTGTTTTTTTAATTTTTTTTTTACAAACTCCTTATATTATTTTAGTCATAACTTGATCTGCAAATTTTCAAAATCCCTATAGATTATTCACAATTAATTATTTTATCACAATAATACTAAAAAGGTCGTTACATTTCTCAATCAAAGGCTCTAGGCTGAAAATAAAGAGAGAGGGAGAATTTGGGAAAAACCAAGAGAAACACTAGAACTCTTCCTTAAAGGAAGCACACAAAACTTAGAAAATAAACCCCTACCTAAAGAAGTCTCGAAGAGAGATGTAAGGAAGCTTTGTTCTGATGAAATGAGAAGGAAATCCTCTTGAAGTCTTGAGGAAGAACTCGGCCAAGGTGAGGGAGTTTGAGAGGAAATGAGAGAATTTTGCAAGAAGTGTAAACTTAACAAATGAACCAAAGTGTGACAAGGTTCATCAAGGCTTGGTATTTATAGAAATTTTCAACAATGAGGCTTCCAAGGGGGAGGAGGAGCCGGCCACTTTGAGGGAGGAAGGAGAGAAGAAATATCTCTTACAAAGGTATGGTTGTAAGTATGGTTGAAGGCATGGTGAGGTATGGGCAAAGCATGGCTTGAAGTATGGCTCTTGAGTGTAATTGAAACAACATATGATGGGCTATGGAGGGGTGGAGAGGCCGGCCACTTAAGGCCAAGAAAGAGAGAAAATTAGTTCATCTAATTGTGGGTTAGTTATGTGTTTAGATGTTTCTTTGATTAAGGTTTTGGTTAGGGGTTTGTAAGAAAGTGTTTAGGTGAGGTAATTGGGTAATTAAGGTTATTCAAGACTTGATTAGGGAGTGGTCATACTAGATTAACAAATTAAATTCATTTTCTTAGTCAAATGAGGTATGGCACAATTTCTTAATTTAAGGAATTGGAGAGAGAAAATACTATTCAAGATTCCATGGCTAGGAATCTTGAATTAAAGAATGCAATTAGAGTTTAACTAAGCAATCTTAGGTTATAATTAACCTTAATAAATTATTTTGACTCTTGATTAATTATCGAAATAAATTAATCTTCGATTAGAGCCTAATATTGCTTAGGTTTGCTTAATTGCGTCATTAGGCTCACTGGACACGTTCTAGGTGCAAAATGGTAATTTTACACTAAACTGCCCGGACCTTCCGAGCCTGACTAAACATCAACCATTACTTAAAAACATCATTCTAAACTTCCTGAAAATTCTGGTCAAACGCACCTTTTACCCGTGTAGACATAGCAGGGTATTTTGGTCATTTTGAGCCGAAAGTTCAGAAAACAAGATTTTCATCTCAGATATCAACATAACAGTTATAACCCCCTTCAAACATTGAGTTGACCCATTCCAGGACTGCGGGCGACGTCCTTGAATTTCTGGTAAAAATGACCTTAGGGACATTTTGGTCATTTGTACTCAACCAGGATAAATCTGGACGTACATATTCTATGTTCTTTTGGAGTCTGCCTCCTATAACCTCTCATATAGATCCTCAAACCCTCAATCTTTCCCTCCATCCTCTTAAACCAAAATCATCAATAGCAGAAGCAAAGCTATTAGATTGCACCATTGCCAAAAGAGGAACTTTTCACATGTGTGACGATCCAAAATTGTAGGATCAACACGAGGCCTTTTCCCTCAGGAAAGTTGCCTCAAGGAAAGCTTTAAGAAGGGAACTTCTTGAGGAAGTGTCCATTCTTAAGGAGGTATTTTCTTTCCAAAGGTGGGAGGAATTCTTGGAGATTAATGAAAGAATCCTGACATCCCTGCTGCTTTATGGATTGACCGTCCCTACAAACCAACATGGGTTTTTTAAGCGTGCTTTGTCCTCACTCACACGTTTCCTGGAAACTTCCCAGGAGGTCACCCATCCCAAATTTACCCCAAGTCAAGCACGCTTAGCTGTGAAGTTCTTTCGTGATAGGCTACCGAAAAGAAAGATGCATCTTTGTGGCGTAGGTAGTACCAATAAATTCATATAAGCCTTCTTTAACTGCATAGTCCCATACCATATAGACTCAGGATCCTCTCATTCGGGTGTGTAATCGATTCATTCATGTACCCCTCCACTTGGAGGTCTTACCAGGAGCCGCTCCTTGGCCGTGCCTTTTTGGGCGATCACTCCCCGCTCATCATCTGGCGTTACATGTCCACCAGCTTTTGCTTGGTTCGTCCCCAAACCACACTGGACTTGGAAAGGCAGGCTCTGATACCATTTGTAACATCCCCTGACTTTATGGATTGATGACGTCTCCACAAACCAATACGGGTTTTTCAGTGTGCTTTGTCCTCACTCACACGTTTCCTGAAAAACTTCCCAGAGGTCACCCATCCCAAAATTACCCCAAGTCAAGCACGCTTAATTGTGGAGTTCTTTCGTGATAGGCTACCGAAAAGAAAGAAGCATCTTGCGGCATAGGTAGTACCAATCAATTCATATAAGCCTTCCTTAATTGTATAGTCCCATACCTATACAGACTCAGGATCCTCTCATTCGGGTGTGTAATCGGTTCATTCATGTACCCCTCCACTTGGAGGTCTTACCAGGAGCCGCTCCTTGGCGTGCCTTTTTCATCTGACCTGCCTCATCACGGGCGTTACATGCCCACCAGCTTTTGCTTGGTTCGTCCCCAAACCACACCGTCCTGGGAAAGGCAGGCTCTGATACCATTTGTAACATCCCCTACTTTATGGATTGACGACTATCCCACAAACCAACATGGGTCTTTTCATGTGCTTTGTCCTCACTCACACGTTTCCTGGAAAAACTTCCCAGAGGTCACCCATCCCAAATTTACCCCAAGTCAAGCATGCTTAATTGTGGAGTTCTTTCGTGATAGGCTACCGAAGAAAGATGCATCTTTGTGGCATAGGTAGTACCAATCAATTCATATAAGCCTTCCTTAACTGTATAGTCCCATACCTATACAGACTCAGGATCCCTCTATTCGGGTGTGTAATCGTTCATTCATGTACCCCTCCACTTGGAGGTCTTACCAGGAGCCGCTCTTTGTCGTGCCTTTTGCATCCCGATCACTCCCCGCCTCATCACGGTGTAATATCTTCCCAAGTACAATCTCATCCTTAAGTCATGACGTCATACTCGAGAGTTGTTACTTATTAATTAGCGGACCTTTCTTAAGTATCTATAGCAAGCTCGATTAATGTAGATAATAACTAAGCGCAATTATATGAAAACATATAACAAAAGAACACTACATTCATTGAGTACATAGCTGAGTACAAAAGGAAGCTCCTCTATGAGCTTTAGTACATATCTATTCTCTAATATAGTACATACATATCCATTCCACTAGTTACAGCATAATATAAACATTCACTACTACACTATTGCCATTCCGAGTTCTTCTGCGTAGGCGTCATCATCCCTGACTTAACCTAGAAACGACACGGAAACACAAACACATAAGGGTGAGAATTAAACAATTTTCAGTAGGGCAACTCCCTAGTTATACCATCATAATGTCATCATCATCGCCCAGCCACGTCGTTTATTACGAAGATGTGAGCATGCAACATAAACTAAAGATACATTTTAAGGTTCTAAAATCATCCTTCCAAAGTGGGTAGCTTTTAATAATCAACCACTTAGAGCAAATATCTTATAATGTTTCAACAAATAATAATTCATCCCAGGCAGCCAATCTAGAGTAAGATGAGTATGCATATAATACATGCAGTGAACTTATCTCAATGTGACATGGTTCCACTTATGGCCATAGAAATCAAGTCAATGCATTTTCTCTTTTCATTGACATAGGAAAGACTTAGTTTATACCCAATGGGTATTTGCTGGAGAATGCCACAATAGATAATTTATACCAAATGGTATTTATAGTGGATTACACCACTTAAGGGAAATAGACTGCTTATTAGGATGAGCTTATTCCTATACGTGATCATCGAACTTCATTTTTTTCCATTTTTGAATCACACACAGATCTATTCCTAGTCGATACATCTACCGACTATAAATTTGGGGAGTTCTTCTTTTCTATTTCCTTCCCCTCATCCAACCTAAGTCTTGTTTTTGTTTTGTCCATATGTCAGAACATGCACGAGTAAACTTTGTACATTCTCTTTTCTTTTTCCAAATGCATGCATAAAGCACATAAAGGCATTTTATTCACAATGAAATCTTAATCATGGCTCATAAACCACTCTTTACTTCCTCTAGCATGCATTTATATGTCACAAGTCACATGGCCAAATAGGTAACATCAAGTATTCATGTCATACTAGAATCTAAAATGCCATTACTTCATCAATTCAAAGCATTGTTGCATTTCTAGCATAATGGTAGATTTTACACCATTGTAACATGAATTTATTTGCTCATCAAACAAGCAATTCAGAAGTTATAAAAATTCTCAAGGACACTTCAATGTGTCCACAAGGTCCCCTAAAAATTTCAACAGAAACAGAGCTCTCTAACTCCTTCAGGAAATTGTACAAATTTAGTGGTCAGGGACCACTAATTCAGCTTAGAACCAGAGTTCTCATAATTTTTAACCCTGCAAATGATTGAATTAATGAACAATAAAATTTACAGTGATACTTCAATATGTTATTAACATTTAAAAAATTTCAAGGGCTAGTTAAATCATTTGCTATGGTAATAAAATCGAACAACTTTATTGCTTCAGTTTCAACAATCAAGACAGCATCAGTCTCATTTCGGTTTCTGATTTTTTGAGGCAGGTAAACTTAAAATCAACACCCAAGAAAATTCATGTAGTTAGTTTAAGATGTTAAGTCCAACATAAAATTTTTATAGCTCATGAAAACACCCATAAGTATACCAGAAAATTCGTGCATACTATTTGCAGGAAAACCAAATATCCAGCCTAGTCCAAACTTCTTTTGATAAAAACCATTTTCTAACACCATCCAAATACACCACCAAATTAATACATTAATATCAACATAATATCAATCAATACAACTAAAAATTTCTAACCTAGCTCAGCCCAAAATAGATCAGAAAAATTCGACAAAGAAAGACAACAGAAACCCTACTTTGAGTGTCTTAATGGCTCCTTGGCCCTAAGATGCTTTAGGATTGTCTTCTTGCTCCCCAAAGCTCCCCAAATCAACCCAAATCCTCCTTAACTCAGTGAGGGTGAAGTATCAAGGTATGTTTTGGTGAGGGATAGAGATTTTAATTGGTTAGTTTTGTAGGGTTTGAGGTGTAGAACAAGTTTTGTAAAGGAATTTTGGAGTTTTAGCAACTCTAGCTTAGGGCTTTGGGATTAGAATTCAAAGTGAAGCTCAAGAGGATGAAAATGGTGACTGGTTTGTCTCCTTGAAGGCTGCACGAAATTGTGAAGAAGAAAAGAAGAAATTATGATCTTAAGTCATTTATTATAACATGTGTTGGAATTGTTTTCTATCACAAAAATTGTTTCCTTACGATAAATAGATAAAATTTTGTAAGATTCCTATTGGCTAATCATGAAGGTGAAAAGGTGTGGCACATCTTAAGCCACACACTTGTCCCCCTTAGTGGCAAACTTGCACTGCAAGTTTCATTCGTGTAAGAAAGCGCAACGAAATCTCACCTAGTAGGTAAACATTACCATTGAACCTATATTACCCAAAAATTAAATTCAGGTATAAAATGCTTATTCCTAACTATTTCTAACCTTAACCTTCTTTTCTCAATCACGGGCATTTCCTGGTCCTGGATCTAGGGTTTCGGCTATCCTGTTGGGCGGTAGGCCCGCAAGGTTACTATTCACCAACCAAAAGTTTTTTTTTTAGCAGGTCCGTTGGGCCACCCTCATCATTGCTATACTGCAGATTTTTGAAATTATGAATAATAAAGCTCAAATTAATTTTTAAATAATTTTTAGGGTGTTACATTACCACCTACCTTAAAAAGAATTTTGCCCTCAAAATTCATTTGAAAACAATTTAAAAAGACAAATTCATGCATCAAACAAGGAATTAACACATAGGCAAGCAAAAGATAGCATTTGAATCCTAAACATCCCTACCTTTGATTGGATTGCTAGGTTGTGATGCCCCTTAAATCTTAGGGTTCTTGTGTGATGGCTTCTTAGCGGGCTTTGGATATCTTTCGAGACACTCCTAGATCTTATGCTCCATTTCTCACAATGGTAGCATACATATTGCCCTGCCAAAGAGTCTCTCCCATGATTCTTTCCACATTTTAGGCAAATCTTGCATGGTTGTCTTTGGCAGCTGTTGGTCTTCATATGGGGTAGCTTGAAACTGCTTCTTTTTGGGTGAAGCCTCCTCAAAACTTTGGTCTTCAAGTGCCAACCTTTTGTTAGACGTGTCCTTAGGATTTGGCCATTGCTAGCTTCTTGTTGGAGTCCTCTACACATTGGTACTTGTTCACTCGGGTTGCATAATCTCGAATTTCTAAGAGACCTACTGCAACTTCAATATCTTCCCATAACCCTTCTTCATACTTCTTGCATTTCCAAGCTTCATCAGGATTGCATTGGTAGATAATGGAAAACTTACAAAGCTCCTCGAACTTGGCCGTATACTCTGCTATGCTCATAGATCCTTGCTTAAGCGTTATGAATTCTAGCTCCTTTGCATTTCTCACGAAATAGGGAAATATTTGTGGTAGAAAGCTTCTTTGAAGATATCCCAAGTAACTTCAGTTTGGGATGCTTCAAATAATCCCTTGGTGCCAACCCACCAAAATTCGGCATCTGCTTCGAACATGTAGGTAGCAAAAGCAACTTTCGGATCTCGGTGAGGGAAGAATGAGAAAATCTTCTCCATGGCCTTAATCCACTCTTTCGCTTTACTTGGATTGAAGGCTCCTCGGAATGATGGGGGGTTTGCTTTCCTAAACTCTTAACTTCTGGTATTCCTTATCCACTTCTACCCCTCCAGGATTCCCCTTGGATTTCCTTCGGCATGTCGATTCAACCTTTCCATCATCTGGTTGGCTGTTGAGGTTGTTCTTTCATAGCTACTGCCATCTCACGAAAGGTGTCCATCATTTCGGCGTTATTTCCTCTCCGCTCCTAGTTTGCCGATTTGAAGTCATCGATTCCTGCCACACCAAACAAGAATTATTGAGTTGATCAGGCTCAATACTAGGCTAAGTGTGGCAGCAATCCACAACATTCCGAATCAGCAATCATACACATATATAAAATTATAATCGATGACATTTACTAAGGAAGCATAGCCAGTCCATTCCTCAAGGTCCTACAAGGATAAACTGCTTTGATACCATAATGTAATATCCTCCCAAGTACAATCCTATCCTTAAGTCATGACATCATACTCGAGAGTTGTTACTTATTAATTAGTAGACCTTTCCTAAGCATTTGTAGCAAGCTCAATTAATGTAGATAATAACAAAGCGCAATTCTATTAAAACATATAACAAAAGAACACTACATTCATTGAGTACATAGCTGAGTACAAGAGGAAGCTTCTCTATAAGCTTTAGTACATATCTCTTCTCTAATATAGTACATACATATCCATTCCACTAGTTACAACATAATATAAACATTCACTACTACACTATTGCCATTCCGAGTTCTTCTGTAGGCGTCATCATCCCTGACTTAACCTAGAGACGACACGAAAACACAACACATAGGGGTGAGAATTAAACAATTCTTATTAGGGAAACTCCCAGTTACACCATCATAATGTCATTGTCATCGCCCTAGCCACTTCGATTTATTATGAAGATGTGAGCATGCAACATAAACTAAAGATACATTTTAAGGTTCTAAAATCATCCTTCAGAGTGGGTACCTTTTAATAATCAACCACTCAGAGCAAATATATCATAATGTTTCAACAAATAATAATTCATCCCAGGCAGCCAATCTAGAGTAAGATGAGTATGCATATAATTCATGCAGTAAACTTATCTTAATGTGACATGGTTCCACTTATGGCCAAAGAAATCAAGTCAGTGCATTTTCTCTTTTCATTGACATAAGAAAGACTTAGTTTATACCCAATGGGTATTTGCCTGGACAATGCCACAATAGATAATTTATACCAAATGGTATTTATAGTGGATTACACCACTTAAGGGAAATAGACTGCTTATTAGGACTGAGCTCATTCCTATACGTGATCATCAAACTTAATTTTTTTCATTTCCGAATCACACACAAATCTATTCCTAGTTGATACGTCTACTGACTATAAATTTGGGGAGTTCTTCTTTTTATTTCCTTCCCCTCATCCAACCTAAGTCTTGTTTTTGTTTTGTCCATATGTCAGAACATGTACGAGTAAACTTTGTACATTCTCTTTTCTTTTTCCAAATGCATGCATAAAGCACATAAATGCATTTTATTCACAATGAAATCTCAATCATGGCTCATACACCACTCTTTACTTCCTCTAGCATGCATTTATATGTCACAAGTCACATGGCCAAATAGGTAACATTAAGTATTCATGTCATACTAGAATCTAAAATGCCATTACTTCATCAATTCAAAACATTGTTGCATTTCCAAAATAATGGCAAATTTTACACCATTGTAACACAAATTTATTTGCTCATCAAACAAGCAATTCAGAAGTTATAAAAATTCTCAAGGACACTTCAATGTGTCCACAAGGTCCCCTAAAAATTTCAACAAAAATGGAGCTCTCTAACTCCTTCAGTAAATTGTACAAATTTAGTGGTCAGGGACCACCAATCACAGCTCAGACCAGAGTTCTCATAATTTTTAACCCTAGCAAATGATTGAATCAATGCACAATAAAATTTACAGTGATACTTCAATATGTTATTAACCTCATGCAAAAATTTCAAGGGCTAGTTCAATCATTTACTATGGTAATAAAATTGGACAACTTTATTGCTTTAGCATTTTAGTTCATTTTGGTTTCTGATTTTTTTGAGAGTAAACCTTAAAACCAACACCCAAGAAAATTCATGTAGTTATTTTTAGATGTTAAATCCAACATATAATTTTTGTAGCTTATGAAAACACCCACAATTATACAGAAAATTTGTGCACCACTCCTGCATACAAGAAAATCAAAAATCCAGCAGCTTAGTCCAAACTTCTTTTGATAAAATCCATTTTCTAACACCATCCAAATACACCATCCAAATTAATAAATTAATATCAACATAATATCAATCAATAAAACTAAAAATTTTAGACCTAGCTCAACCCAAAACAGATCAAAAAAAATTGACAAAGAAAGACAATAGAAACCCTACTTTGAGTGTCTTAATGGCTCCTTGGCCCCAAGATGCTTTAGGATTGTCTTATTGCTCCCCAAAGCTCCCCAAATCAACCCAAACTCCTCCTTAACTCAGTGAGGGTGAAGTAGCAAGGTATGTTTTGGTAAGGGATAGAGATTTTAATCGGTTAGTTTTGTAGGGTTTGAGGTGTAGAACAAGTTTTGTAAAGAAATTTTGGAGTTTTAGCAACTCTAGCTTAGGGTTTTTGGGATTAGGATTCAAAGTGAAGCTCAAGAGGATGAAAATGGTGGCTGGTTTGTCTCCTTGAAGGCTGCACGAAATTGTGAAGAAGAAAGGAAGAAATTGTGATCTTAAGTCATTTATTATAACAAGTGTTGGAATTGTTTTCTACCACAAAAATTGTTTCCTTAAGATAAATAGATAAAATTTTGTAAGATTCCTATTGGATAATCATAAAGGTGAAAAGGTGTGGCACATCTCAAGCCACACACTTATCCTCCTTAGGTGGCAAACTTGCACTATAAGTTTCATTCTGTAAGAAACTACACCGAAATCTCACAAACGGGTAAACACCATACCTGATTGAATCGATATTAGCCGAAAATTAAATTCAGGTATAAAATCCTTATTCCTAATTTTTCTAACCATAACCCTTTTTTCTCAATCCCAGGCATTTCCTTCCTGATCTAGGTTTTGTTGTCCCGGCGAGCCAGTGGGCCCGCAAGGTTCATGGGCCTGAAATTTTTTTTTGACATGTCCGTTGGCCGCCCTCATCATTGCTACACTTTAGATTTTTGAAATTAAAAATAACAAAGCTCAAATTAATTTTTAAATAATTTTTAGGGTGTTAAGAATTACCCTGGAATGGTACAGATTTTAGCTCTCAACTGAAGGGAACTCTAAACTTTTCCCTTATTCATCTCGCAATGGAGATTGGCCTTACAAGACTCACCAATATTGTCAAAGCTCCCTATGAAGGGTTTATCTGCACCTCCTCACCCAACTAGGCTTGCTCCATAGGGATCAATGAGGGAGACATGTCCAGGTGTAGGTAGAAAAGCACACGAGAAAGGAGGGTTGAATCTTGCTTCGCTTCTCTTTCCTTTTTAGCTTCAAAAAATTTTAACACAATACTATCAAGCTTCATGCTTATAATGCAGCGGAAACAATGTTAGAGATTTAGAAAGTTACTTTCTGAATAATAGCATCAGTTATAGAACAGCTAAAAAGACAAACTTTAAGCAAATATAAATAGATAACCCAGAGCAAAAAAGTTAAACAATAAGGGAGAAGAAGATACTAGACATTTTTATATTAGTTCAGCAACTGCCTACATCGGTTCTCAACTATGTTCAGTTTTACTAACACCTTTCTCACATCAAGAAAGAAACCAGATAGTCTTTACAATAGTATTTCCAAGCTTTAACCTGACCGGAGACAACCTCTACTATCACAAACAAAGTAGTTATTCACTAGTCTTTTCAAGTTGAACCAGTAGTCTTTGACCAGCCTCTAAGCTAAACCGAGTAGTCTTTAACTAGCCTTTCCAAGCTAAATGTGACCAGTAAAACAACTTTACTGTCACATTACAAGTAGTCTTTGACTAGCCTCTCCAGGCTAAACTCACACTTATTACCACTAGATCGAGGTTACAAAGGTTTGTGTTTAGGTTTGCAACTCAAACTAACCTACACTCAAGTTTCCTTAAGATATACAATGAATGACCTGGGATAACTTGAATGACTTCTCTCTAAAAATTCTTCCTACGAAGAATGTATAAGCTACTTAAGAACATCGAAAAAAGATTTTTACATACAAGGAAAATGATTACAAGATGTCATGAACTTTACAAGAGATGAAGAGAAATTTTCACGAGTTTCAACACTTGTGCAGCGTCAATCTCATATCTTTTGAAAGCACATCATCTCTATTTATAGATGGTCTTCATTTTTTACCGTTGCCCTTGATCTATTTTTCAAGTGACACATGTTGATCATCTGTTTGTGTCTTAGAACTATAGTATAGAGGAGTAGCTTGACTTTTGTTAGATCTATTCCAGAAGCCATTGTAAAGTTGAGGTTTCTGAGATCTTTCAGAAACTACTTTTTACTTTCTAATCATGGTTTCTGAACTTTTTCTTCTAGAAGCTAGGATAGTTGACCAAGTTGGCAGAAGAGAACACGTCATTCTGTAACTAGGTTTGACTTTAAATTTGAATTTCTAATTTCCCTCATTTTCCAACAAAGTTCAGTGTTCCATAGTGAAGTGATATTTCTAATGTGTAGTATCAGTTCCTTGAAAAAACTTTGGTATTTTAGTATTCAATCAGAGCTTCTTGTTGATAAAAAGATTGTGAACATGATGATTGAAGATTGTAGAAAACGTTGGCTTCATATTTTGATTGATATCTTCAGTCTAAGCTTAGTTTCTGAAGTCCACTACTACTTTTTGACATCCTGAAACTTGGTTTCTTCTATTGGTTGTATTTCTTCAATGTTAGGCATGTATATGGTCAAATCACGATACAAATATCACTTCCATTTGGTTCCCATCTCTTTATAATAATGGAGCCATGTTATGCTAATGGAAGAACCTTTCCTACTTCAAAAAACTCAAGGTAGACATCATTCATTCTTCAAAATATTTTCATTAAATTGGTTTTGTTGTCATTCAAAACATATTACATTGAAACTTTTGAAGGGTTCTGAGCGAACAATCTCCCCTTTTTGATGATGACAAACCAATTTGAAGAAAATCTTTTGAAGAGATATTGAAAGAAATATTATAGAAAATGTAGCATGATAAACAATACTCTTTCAACTCATTTGCATGATGTAATTTTTAGGAAGTTCTTTTCTTAAGGCATGATATGAATAAGATAAAAAATGTTTTATAGCCTTAAGTGACTTAAATCAGAGTGTTTTGATTGTTAATGAAGTTTTTGAAGTTACTTGAGTACTTTCTAAGAGGTATGAGAGCATTATTAAAAAGAAATATCATCGTTTAAGCCTTTTTGACAAAACCAACTTGATTTTTTGTAAAAAAAAAAAAATTGAGAATAACACGTGCTTGAATAAAAAAACAAGTAATACTTGTGATATTTTATCTTGATTTATTTTCTTATTCAACACATCTTTATCCACATTTGTTTTCGAAATGAATGCTTATGTTAAAATGACGTATTAGAGTATGTATGAAAAATTGATAGGAGTAGTTTTTGACATACATAGAAACCTTAAACTGATAACATCAACATATTGTAACAAAAGGTTTCTAAAGCTCAACAGGGACCAATCCCAAATAAAACATAGCAAAAGCAAATTTGAGCTTATATTATGGGCCAAGAAACTTTTTACATAAGTATCAGAGTATGTGATTTTGTAATAGAAAGCCTAAAAAAAACTTTCACATGGGCTCACACAAAGACATATATATAGAACATGACATGTATCAGAGCATTAACATAGTATCAGCATTAAGCAGAGTATGTTCCATAGCTTGAGCATATAGAAAAAAACACTTGATGTAATGAGATATTAGATTAAGCAAGTAAACGATCACTCATTAATCAACATAGTATTCCTGATTAGCTAAGCAAGATATAATTATATCAGGGCAAGCAAAAGCTAAGAGGATGTATTAGAGTAAAAAGAAATATCAGTAAAGATGAAATAAAATAGAAATTATACTTGAGTAATATAAGAAAAATTGTCTAATCATAAAAAAAATAAAATAAAAAAATGCAAATGCAAAAAAAATAAATCTCTAGTGGCTTCCTCCAAGTGTACTCCCCTAATTTTCACAGCACAAGATTTTCTTCTTTTCTTCTCTCCCTTTTGACATCAACAAAAATGAGGTGTGCTGGAAGTCAGGAACACCATCATTAGCCCTGGCACCATAACTCCTAGAGAATCCCCTAAGAATTTTGAAGAGTCTAAAGCAGTAATTCTTCATGTTGTTGGAGTTTGGCACCTTGCTTTATATTAGTGGCTTCAACTCGATCCAAGTCTAGAGCCAATTTTCCTTAGTTGACACATGATAATGGATCGTTTGAGAACTTGTTAGACTCAGTTAAAGACTGATAGGGCAAGTAGATGGGTGTAGATGTTGATGGAGTAGCTTTTGGAGAAAGTTTAGGTATATCTAGGGGTATGATTTCCCTTATTTTGGCGATTTAGCCTTGACTTCTGCATGTACAAGGAGGAGGTGGAGAGGATGGAACATTTTTAGCAGAGATAATAGGAGTAGAAGTAGTCTTAGTAAGAGTAGAGGCAATATTATGCACCTAAGTCGAAGCAGAAGTAATTGCTTCTTTAGTAAGAGGGGCCTAGCTTCTAATGTCTTGTCCTCTTCCTCTTCCATAGAAGATATGCAGATGAAGTAAGGAGGTTGAGGCACCATAGGATAGTGTAGATCCTGGTTCATGGACTTTCTAGCTGGCTCCTTGATGATAGGCTCTAAGATGGCTCTTTGTGGATAGGCTCTAAGTAGAAAAGAGTTCATTTACAAAGAAATTTAGGTCATCTACTTCATCTTCCTCTGTTGTGACTCCAACGCAATGGACTTTGACATGGATTTTAACACCTGATTTATGGTCATAAAGTCATCATTGTCATTCTGGAGAAGATATTTTAGCCTCATTGGTTATTTTCTTGGAAGGAGCAGTGCTTTCAGTGGTGGACTTGTTCAGAAGCCATTGTCCTTCGAGGAGGTGCAGCAGAGATGGGAAATGAGGTAAACCCAAACCCTGAGACATGGGCCTCATTGAGTGTTCTTCAATTACAACAAAGGATTCAAGTACATTAGGTCGTCTTCTTTGTTTGCTGGATCCTTGAATCCCTCTAGCCTTTTGTAGTTCCCTAACTTCTTCTAGCCTCCTCTTTTCTTGAAGAATTCTTTGTTCTTTGAGAATTAGTTCATCTTTCTCTTCATCTATAGAGATTTAGCATCCTTTTTGGAGTAGCATCACACATGTCTTTCAGAATGATGTTGCTTTATTTACCATTTGGCAGATGTTTGAGTTTTGTCTCTGTGGCTTTTCTTCGAATAGGAAGTTTGTAAGTCTTCCCGGAAACTCACTTTCTGAGGACTGACCCAAGTTCTAATGGTTCGAAAGGCCTTGAGATCTCTACTTGCTTCTGTTTATTGTTTTGCCTTTCGTTTGGTCCTAGAGGAGCTTCTTCTGATATAGTTCACTGAGATGTTTCCTCTCCTGTCTCAAAACTCTTAGGGTTGTTCTCAGGAATGACAACCTTCCTCTTTGTTCTTCCCTTTTGAGCTCAACCTTCTTATTCTTGACCTTAGCAATGGTCTTTTCTCTTTTGTATCCCTGATTTGGGAGCTTTTCTTTCTTTTAGAGCTTGTTTTCATAGGTATAGATTGAGTTTTCTTCATTGTCCTGAAGGATTTATGGAGTATTCATACTAGTGTGATGTTCAAACCACTCTTTCAAGAGAGTATCTCACATGCTGGAAGATCTTTGTTAGTAATATCCTGTAGGGAACTCCATCATTCTTCTTTTATCCTTAGAAATGGCACTAAGCATGTAGTCCATTATCATTTTATTAGATTTACTTTCCTTTAAGACAGCAAGCAGAAAGTAACATACAATCCATACCTAGAAGAACATTCTTACTTCCTCACCTGGGAAGAATGGTGAACTGGAAAATAGAGAAACCTTTCTCGCCCTTGAACTGAGCATATAAGTTGTAATGTCACCCAGTTGATGCTTTGTGGAATCTATGAGAGACTTTGATACTTCCTCAGCACTTACCCTGAGTAACTTGTGTAATACCCTAATATTTAACTCAATACACCTATGATGTATTTAAGTTAATTATTAGTTATTATTCTTTTGCCTTAGTTTTTAATTTTGGTTTTTGAAAATACTTAGGAAAATATAGGTAAAATTTTTCTTTTTAAACAAAAACGTGAGCTATACTTATATGGGAAAACATAACAAGATAGATCTGGAACATAAAGTCATGAGTAAAACAACATCACATCGATATATGAACAAACAATAATCCATACATCAAAGGAGAAATAGTAGGTTAGTAAATTGTTCAAGCAGAAAGGAAAGGAAACGTAAAATCAATACATCAAAAACTCCCCTGCATTAGTGCATCTACAAATAGATAACCTAAAGCAAAAGAAGGCTATCCTAACATATGCGAGCGTGTGCGCACTGAAGTGACTCCGGCTCTATTCCTACACACTAAGGGAGGTATATACCTAATCCACTGAGAACTCGGCAAGAGTGGCCAAGCAGGAGCGGTCAGACATGTGCTCCACGACGGGTACCATCCTCACCCTCCTCCTTGAAGTGGCTGCATCAGTGTCCTTGCTACCTAAAGCCATAGGAATGGTGAGGGAAGAACCCATGGATGGAATGTCGTTTTCGAGGGGTCGGACAACTGAGAGAGGGACGTACTCCGGTAGGCGTGGTTGGTGGAGGCCGCATCGGGGGCACGACGATTGCGCTCTCCTTGGGGCGGGCATGCTCGAAGAGTAGGCCCGCGAAGGGCAAAGTTGGCGTGAAATGGAAACTGGTGATGGGCTAGGCAAATGGGCGATCGAGGAACACGAAGAGTGCACGAACAACATCCAACGAAGTGGTATGACTGGTGCATGGCACCAAAATGGAGCTCCAGGTTAGCGCATGGACGTAGATTACGAAGGTTGCCATCGATCTTAAAGACGTGACGGAAAGAAAAGATAGAGGGAGTGAGAAACTTGATAAAGAATCTCAATAGGGTTTTCTCCTATTTTGGTGTCATCATCAACATCCTCAGGAACATGAGGTTTCTTTATAGAAAGGTGAACATTCAAAAGGTTCAATTTTAAAGTTCTAAAGTACCATTTATCGAGGCCCATTTAATTTTAGTATGCGTCTTGGATGCCATGAATGCAATATACCTTATCATAAAATGCATGGCAATGCAAGGTATGAGTTACTAATTTCAATCATAAAAAATACTCATGGATCATAACAATTATAACATGACCTTCTTCCACTTATCTTTTAGGTGACTTAGATTAATTCTTTCTCTCATTTAGGGCCACCCTTTTCTCTCACCTTTTGAGAGTTCTAGGTTATGAGCTCATACCTCACTAGTCGTCACTAGCATAATCTTATCATATGATAAGTTAACACCCGACACTTGGAGTGCGGGATAGGAGGCAATAGGATCACCTTTCATAACCTTTAATTTGGGAGTCCAAAGGATCACTTCCTTATTAGATCACCTCTCATAACCTTTAATTGGGAGTCTAGAGGATCATTTCCATGTATTTTTATGTCACCTTTATATTAGCATATTATGTTAAGATGCAAAGCCATAACCATATCATATACTTTTCTCATGCTCTTTTGAACCTATGCAACTTTAAAATATTCCAAGTGAAATTATAACATGCCATATCCATTCAAAATCAAGTAACAAAACATGTAAGACCTCAAATTCACATAATTCCTCAAGCAAATGGAAAATCATAACATTGTATAGGATAAGTACTTTAATTTGTATCCTTGTGGCAACATAATAAGTAACCTTAGATTAGTAGCAAAAATTAGAGGTCTTAATAAAAGGATGTATACACTATATATATATATATATATATATATATATTCCATGAGTCAAAGTTCTCATGTGAGTTGAAATGGTGAGTCTTAAGCACTAGGTTAATCAAGTGATGGCATAATTTTAGACATGCAATGGAAGCTTCATTTTTAATTCTTGGCATTATAGGGTGATAGCAAGAAAAACATAAGTATGCTATGCAAAGCTCTGAATTTAAATATGAGAATGCAAGCTCTATTTTTAAATCTTTAAGTTTACATGATGACTTGAAAAATAAATATGCTAGACAACAAATGTAAACATGAATGTGTAACATCCTCCTTAGCACAACCTTATCTTTAAATAATATCTTTAAATCATGGCATCATGCTTGAGAAATGTTACTTATTAGTTTAGCGGACCTTTCTTAAATATCTATGGCAAGCTTGACTAACTCGTGTAATATCTACGCGTAATCTATTAAAACATATGACAAAGAAACACAACCTTTATTGAATACATAGTTAAGTACAAAAGGAAGCTCTACTATGAGCTTTAATACATATCCATTCCCTATTACATCTACATACATATTCATTCCACTAAATATGGCATAATGAAAGCACTAACTACTACACTAATGAAATTCTTATTCTTGTTAGGGAAGCCTCATAGTCCTTCTGGTTCAACCTGGAGACGATACGAAACACAAACACATAGGGGTGAGAATTATACAATTCTCGGTAGGGTATTTCCCAAATACACAATTTACAACGTCATCGTTATCATTCCAGCCACTTCAGTTTATTAAGAAAAGAGTGATCATGCAACATATGTCAAAGGTTCATTTTAAAGTTCAAGAACCATTTTCTGAAGTGGGTCTCTTTTATTATCCAATAACTTGATGTACACATGTCATACTACTTAACATTATAGTAATTTACTTACAACTTTACATGCTCTCGGTATATCAAAAAAAAAAATCTTATATACATCAACCCTATCTATTTGTGCCCATTCTATATTAAAGAGGGCTTTTCCGTGCCCTTTTTCATAATAGAGGGGACTTTCCCATGCCCTTCACATAATAGAGGGGACTTTCTCGTGCCCTTTACACATTTAGGGGACCTCTCGTGCCCTTCACATAATATAGGGGACTTTCATTTCTCTACTTAGAACATATATCATCATCAAGTTCACATATAAACAATCAATCACAAGTGACTCTCATTCATTTCTCATAAACCAAACCTTAAAGTCACTATCATGCATTCATATACCATAGACTTGGAATAGATATCAAACTATCATAAATTTTCCATTTTCACATTCCAGCACCTTGGCAGAGTTATTATTATGGGTACAACATTTAATTGCCATATCAAACGACTATCCCAAGAGCCACGAAAATTCTGTATGACACTCTAATGTGTCTAGGATAACCTGTAAAAATTTTAGGACAAATAGAGCTCTATAGCTCCTTCAGTAAAATATACAAATCTAGTGGTCAGGGGCCACCAATTCACAGACCAGATCTGGGTTCCCTTAATTTTTAACCCTAGAAATTGATGGAACCAATGCACAAGAAAATTTACAGTGATACTTCAATATGTTATTAACTTCGGGTAAAAATTTCATGAGCTAGATCAATCAATTGCTATAATAATAAATTTGGACAAGTTTGTTACTTTAGTTTCAACAACAGGACAGCATCAAACACATTTCGGTTCTTGATTTTATTGAGGCAGAAAAATTTAAAATTAACACCCAAGAAAATTCATGTAGTCAGTTTAAGATGTCCACTACAACATATAATTTTTGTAGATCATTTAATTACCGAAAAATATACCAGAAAATTCGTGATTAATGACTGCTTGCAGGAAAATCAGAATCCAGTAGCCTAGTCCTAATTTCCTTTGATAAAAACCCATTTTTAACACCATCCAAACACACCAAAAAAATTCACACATCCATATCAACATATCATCCATCAATACAATCAGAAATTTCAGATCTAGGTCATGCCAAAACAGATCATAAAAATTGGACAAGAAAAGGCAGCAAAAACCCTACTTGTGATGCTTGAAGAGTTCTAACTCCAAAAGATGCTCTAATTGATTTCTCTTCACTACAAGGACTCCAAATCAAGCCACAAACCTCCCTTTGGCAGTGAGGAAGTAAGATATCAAAGTGAGGATTGATGGAGAATTGAGATTTCAATCGGTTAGAATTGTAGGTATTGAGGTGTAGATTAAGATTAGTGAAGGGAGTTAGAGGTTCTAACAACTCTAGGCTAGTGTTTTGGGGTTAAAATGCAAGTTTGGCTCATGGAAATGAAGGTTTCTGGTTCCTCCTTGCTGCTGGCCGAATTTTGATGTATCTTTGGGGAAGAAATGTGACTAGGCTTCTTTAATAAATGCAATGGAAGATATTTAGTGAAGTAATCATCATTTATGTGACAAAGCAACAATGGATGGCTAAGATTTAATCTTGGATTCCAAGATTAAATCTTGGCCTTCACATACTCTAAAGAGGTGGATATTATCCGTTGGTTATGATGGAAATATCTTTCGGTGTTAGAAACGTATACCCGAAATCTCATCGAATGGGTAAGCGCCATATAATTAAACCGATATTACCCAAAATTAATTTTAAGTATAAAATTATCATTCCCACCTATTTTTAACCTTATTCTCATGTTTTTCTAATTTTGGGCACCTCAAGGCTCGAATCTAGGGTTTAGCTTGGCGGGCCTCCTAATTACCACATTTACTCGAGTATGGATATAGTAATTAGTAGAGTATTCCTGGCGTTTCTGGTCTATATTAGTCGAAAAGTATAGTGATAAGTGTAATACCCTGAAAATTATTTAAAAATTAATTTGAGCTTTATTATTCATAATTTCAAAAATCTGATAGTATAGCAATGATGAAGGTGGCCCAAACCTATCAAAAAAAAAAAAAAATTCGGGTTGTGAATGTAACCTTCAGGCCCACGGGCTAGGAGAAAGTTAAACCCTATATTAGGAACAGAAAATGCCTAGAATTGAGAAAAGAGAGGGTTAAGGTTAAAAATAGATAGGAATAAGGATTTTATACCTAAATTTAATTTTAGAGTAATAACGGTCTAATGGGTACGGTGTTTACCCATTCGTGTGCGTTTCTAACATGAAAGATAGTTTAATCTTATAAAAGGATAATGTCTATCCTTTATATGCTAAGTGTAAGGCTAAAATTTAATCTTGCTTTATAAGATTAAATCCTAGCCATTCATCATATTTTCTTTTTAAAGAATTATATTTCCTATTAGATAATTCTTACTACATGATATCATAATACCATTAAAAACTATAAAACCTTATCACCTTGAGATGCATTCTCGGCCATGAACAAAAAAAGGGGCAGAAACCTCCATTTTTTTTCTTTCAAGAGCTTAGAACTTGATTCAAACCTCAAAACACCTAACCTACACTTACTAAAACTTCAAACTTCCTTCACAAAACTTGTTCTACTCATCATAACCTACAAATCTAACCGGTTAGAATTTGAATCCAACATTTTTAACTTTGAGGGCACACAATCTGAGGTTAAAGGAAGGGTTTGGTGTTGTTGGGGAAGCTTTGAAGTTAAGCAAAAGCATTATAGAGCATCCTTTGGAGTTAAGAGCCACAAATCTCTAAAAGTAGGGTTTTCTTGCCTTTTCTTTTTCAAATTTATTCTGGTGTGATCTGATTGAGCTAAGTCCAAAATTTCTTGTTATATTGGTTGATATTATGTTGATATTGATGTATGAATTTTGGTGGAGTGTTTGGATGATATTAAAAATCATTTTTGTCAAAAGAGGTTTTGCTCTAGGCTGCTGGATTTTCAATTTTCCTCCTGGCAGTAATTATTCACGAATTTTCTGGCATATTTGTGGGCATTTTCATGAGCTAGAAAATATGTTAACATCCTAAACTATTTCCACAAATTTTCTTGAGCTCTGATTGTGACTCCTAATGCTCTAAAAAAATCAAGAACCGAAGTGGTTTCTGTGCTGTCTAGATTAGTGGAACTGAAGCTGTGAATTTGTATAATTTTATTAACATAGCAAATGATTGAATTATCCTTTGAAATTTTTACAGGATATTTTTAACATCTCAAAGTATACCCATGATTTTTATTTTGAACTGATTCAATCATTTGCTAGGGTTAAAAATTGTGAGAATCTAGTTCTAACTGGTATGAGGGGTCTCTGACCACTAAAATTGTTGAATTTTATTATCATAGTTAGAGAACTCTTTTTACCCCAAAATTTTTATGGAACCTTGTGGACATATTGAAGTATCTCAGGAATTTTCATAGCCTTTAAATTGATTTTTTAATTTGTGAAATAAATCATGCTCCATAAGTCTAAATTCTGCCAAATGCTGTCTTTGTCCTGGAAATAAATTAAACTCTTGATTTAAAAGTCAAATGATCTTTGGTTCAAGTATGATGTACATGAATGCATGCTAGTGACATTAAAGATTGGTTTATGAGAAATGAATGAGAATTACTTGTGATTGATTGTATATATAAGCTTTACGCATGCGATGGTAAAAGAACAAAAAGGAAATGTGATAAATGAATGATATATATATTGGAAACATTACGACATTCAGAAACTATGCTAACGCATATAGTAATGTGAGCTTGAGGATGATGTACATACTAAGTAAAGAATAAAGTCCCCTTTAATTCAAAAAGGGCACGCAAAGGTCCCCTTTAGTCTATAAAGGGCACGAGAAAGGTCCCCTGAATGTGTAAAGGACACGGGAGAGGTCCCCTTTAGTCCTAAAAAGGGCAAGAAAAGGTCCCCTTCGATGCAGAGGGCACGTAAAGTTGAAAATGAATTATTATGATGTTGAGCAGTATGATATGTATGTTGAGTGATGGAGTAATTAAAATAAATCCACTTCGGAAGAATGACTTTTGAACTTTAAAATGAACCTTTGATATATGTTGCATGCTCACAATTTTACTAATAAACCAAAGTGGCTGGGACGATAACGATGACATGAGTTTCATTATATGTTTTGGGGATGCCCTACTAAGAATTCTAGAATTCTCACCCCTATGTGTTTGTTTCCGTGTCGTCTCCAGGTTAATTCCAAGAAAGTGAAGCCTACAAGAAAATGAATTGGAATTCTGTAACTTAATTGTGGAGACTCGTATTTATTGTACTTAGATATGTACATTTATCTCTAAATATAGTAAGAATAGATATGTACTAAAGCTCATAGAAGAGCTTCCTTTTGTACTTGAATTGTACTAAATAAATACTTTGTTTCCTTGTTATATATTTTGATAGAACCACGAGTTAGTTACTACACGATTCGATTGATTCTTGCTATAGATAATTAAGAAGGTCAATTAACAAGTAACAACTCTTGAGTACGATGTCATGGCTTAAGCATGATGTTACACTTGGGAGGATGTTACAATAAGAGAGCCGTAATACATATGCTATCACAACAAGATTTACATATAGGGACATCATGTCACAATCACTGTATACACATCATAAGAACAAAAACCAACAAAACGACCCGAATTAGTACAAACTCGGTGCGAACGAGGCTAATCCCCCTACCTTATACCTAACCTTCAAATACTTAGCTGACAAAACAACATATACATATATATAACGAGCAAAAGGAAACCAAAAGTACATCAGTCTGAGGTAGGTAAAGTCCTAACACTACGCTACTACTCTATACATGTCAACTGCCGCTGATGATCTCGTCTCCTCCTATAGAAAATCATTGGCCATAGGTGCAATGGCCTCACCTCGCTGAGCTCTTGAGGATCGAATGGAAGAGGAGGATGAAGACACGGTGCATCCCGCTGGCAGGTGAGCAGGTGGGGCAAGAGGAACCTCGAACACGTCCGGATGTGCCATGTGGAGAGGCACACCATCATAAGGGAAATGGGGTCAAAGTCGCGGCGAAAATGGAAGTACTAAAGGATCGGCCGAAGAACATATATATACGGAACGTAGAGTACCCGAGTGTACAAAGAGTCCAAGGCTGGGTTGTATTGCCACACCCATTGTGGTGAGTCAAAGAAGAACACCAGGGACGGCATCTATCGAATTGAACAATATAATACACACAGCTATAGGGGTGAGAATATTGTAAAATTCTCAATAGGGTAGTTCCCAGATGCTAAACATAGTACAAGTAATGAATCCATACATGTAAAACATTCATATATTAATCATAGGTATCAATACTAAAACCTGGAGATTGTAGGAAATTAAAATAGCACCACGCGATAAATCATGTACAACCATAAGCTCAGTTCCACATATCTTTCTCAATTTATAAACATAGGGAAGGCTTAGTTTCATATAGGGCCACTTCAGTATGTAACAATTTCATAGAGGACAATAGACCTTAGGACATGAGCTCATTCCTATTCGTGATCATCGGACTTCATTTTTTTTTTTCCATTTTCATCACACAGTTCTATGCCTAGCCGATACGTCTAATGACTTATAAACTTTCTAGGGAAGTCCTTCTTTTTGCCTTCCCTCTCATCCCCTCTAAGTCTTGTTTTGCTTTTCGTATGCTCAAGTATGCAACAACAGCATATATACCAACTATTTCTTGCACTCTTTCACATATTGCATTACATACTTCTCTTTCTTGTCTCAATAGCATGCTTAATTTACAATTAAATATTTACTCCCATTAGAGGTTCATGAATCAGAAAGTGAAGCAATTAGTGTGCATTCACATGCCATAGAATTGGGATAGCTATCATATCATCATGATTTTCATTCATTTTCACTTTCCAGCACCCTGGTAGAATTGATGTTCTAGGTACAACATTTAATTGCTATAACCAACAGCCATCACAACAGCCACAAAAATTCAACATGACATTCAAGGTGTCTAGAATAACCTGAAAAATCTCAGGGCAAACAGAGTTTTGTAGCTACTTCAGTAAAATATACAAATCCAGTGGTCAGGTGCCACCAATTCACATACCAGATTTGGGTTCTCATAATTTTTAACCCTAGAAATTGATTGATTTAAAACCCAAGAAAATTCACAATGACACTTCAATATGTTATAACTTCTCATAAAAATTTCATGGGCTAGATCAACCAATTGCTATGATAATAAATTCAGATAAGTTTATTGCTTCAATTTCAGCAACCAGGACAGCATCAGTTACATTTCGGGTCTTGATTTTTTGAGGCAGCAAACTTCAATATAAATACCCAAGAAAATTTATGGGACTAGCCCAAGATGTTAGCTTGAACATACATTTTTTATAGCTCACGAAAAGCCCTACAACATGTTCAGAAAATTCATGATTCCAGGCTGCCTGCAAGCAACTAGAATCCAACATACCAGTCCAACTTATTTTAATACCAAACCATTTACTAACACCATCCAACCCCATCACCAAAATTCATACATCAATTTCAACATAATATCAATCAAAATCATCAAAAATTTCGGACATACATCATCCCAAAATAGAACAAAAAAATCAGCAAGAATAGACAACAAAAGAACCCTACTTGTGAAGGCTAGTGTCTCTTTGTCTTTGGCTTGCTTCAAGATGAGAGTTCCTCACTTCAAAACTCCTCAAACACCCCAAACCCTCACACGCGAGGGAGTAGGAGCAGAGCTCTCGAATATACATGAGTAGGGTCCTTTGATGGATCGTCTCAGAATACCTCGTTTGAGGGACATAATGGAATACCATGGACGGCTAGAAGGCGGAGAAGTACGTAGCATCCTTTCATCATGTGGCGGGCATGCTCAAAAACCATTTCGTCACCATACGAGAAGACGGGAAAACGATAACTAGGAACGGGGTGTGCAAATGGACGTCCTACGAAAACAAAAACACGAACCGCGCACCTCCCTTCAAAGTGATATGAACGATGCTCCAGGTCATAGTGAAATTCCCATGTAGGGGTATCAACATATAGGACGAATGTCGCCATCGGTATCTGAAGACAATGATGGAAATAAAGAAAGGGAGTGAGAATCTTGCTAAAGAATTCTCAGGAGGGTATCCTTCTATAGTGTCATCATCAAAGTCTCCAGGAACCTCGGGGTTATTATAAAATAGTGAGCATGCTAAGATTCATTATTAAGTTCAGAAAGTACTTTACCGAGGTTCGTCAATTTTTAAATCATGCGTCTTATAATGCATCATAAACTTAGCATGTCATATTTATAATGAACTTTTCCTTTTATCAACGCATCATATTCCTCATCATCATATCATAATAACATGCATAGAAGAACATCATATTTCATTTCTTTTGTGCTTTAGGTGACTTAAAATCTTATCATCATCATTATTTTCCTTGGGGCCACCCTATACTCCACCCTTTTGGGAGTAATCTAGGTTATGAGCTCATACCTTACTAGTCGTCACTAGCATATACTTATCCCTTTTGATAAGTTAAAATCCCGACTCTACCCTTTTGAGAGAACGGTTTAGGGGCAAGAATCACCTTTTCACCACCTATAGTCTGATGGGTCCAAAGGATCATTTCCTCATAAATTTAAGTCACCATTAAGTCTTTGCATGTTATATCATAATACAATTCTCAATTCATAATCATTCATAACATTTTCTCGTTTATAGTCTTATTCTGGAATAATATATATACCAACTAATCATGCATCTGGAGATTCCAGGAAAAGAGGTGGGTCACAAATGGACACGCTTAAATACCAAGTCTTTCCTAGCCAGAACCTTTCCAAATTACACTTTCACAATATATTTTCTTCCAGGCAACAAAGAATATTTCATTATTTCATGCATAAGCATTCTCATTGTTTGCAACAGCAACTATAACATGCAAGCCGGAAATCATTCAATGACATCAAATACTTAATAAGCATCAAATCACTACATAGACTTATCATTTAAAACATCAAAGAGGCATCATCATAAATCCTTATCGAAAAGCTGTCTTAAACAACCGAAACTCTAGAATCGGGCAACCTTAATTATTGAACTAATTAATTATGCATCTAAGGGACTTATTACCATCAATTATAAGTCCTAAGAACATTATTAGACAATATGGGGCAGCATAGACAGTAAGTTGTTCTTAAGGTTTTAGTGTGCTAGAAGTTGCATTTTTAACCCTTTTCATTACCGTCTTTCCTTATGATGCTAAAATTAATTACTAAACCAATTATGAATCATTCTCCCTTATCTAAACATGATAAAATCTGGTTCTTAAGATCACTAAAGGCTCTGGACAGAATACATAAATTTCATTCTCTAAAGTTCTAGAAATCTTGCTTTTATGGTTTTTCTAGTTGCTAGTTTCATTTTTAGTGTTCGATAAATCCTACACTAATTGTTACCAAATTTTTCGGCTTAACCAATCTTAAACAGAATTATATCATACTAAAACAGATTTGGCAGTGGCTAAACTTAAAGAGATCAAAGACTAGCTAAATTCAAGCTTTACAAGTTGTTTTATATAGCTAGTTTCTCTTCTAACTTGCATAGAATTGTTTCCTCATCAATAAACATAATAATCACAACTCTAAACATATTAAATCATCATCATACATTAGTAATAAACTCAGATCATGGCTGAATCATGAATCTCATAAAATCACATTTTAAGTGTACATAGAATACTAGTTTCTTGTAAAATCTTTGCAAAGCCTTAAAACTCTTTTAGAAACTAATTCTTTTTGCTAAACTTGAAAGAATCTTCATGATTAAAATTCTTACTTAAGATAAAAGGAGCAAGTCTTGAGCTTAAGAGATTTATGTGATATCTTAGAATCATAAACATGCTATGCAACCTCATTTTAATCTTGTCATTATAAGGTGATAACTTGGAATTATAAACATGATATGCAAATCCATTTCTTTATCTTTAAGATTTAAGGTGATGACTTGAAAATTAAACATGATGCAAGAGCTTGAAATATAAACATGATGCAAGAAATGGAGCGGCGTAGTCCGCAGGACCAGTGGAAGGAGAAGAGAATCTTAGAAAGGAGCGGCGGTAATCCGCACTGGACCGGTGAAGGGAGAAGAGAATTATTATTACATCTTTTTAAGCTCCAATCTCAAGACTTCTTAAAGAATCAATTCTTTAACTCCAATAATCTTATTTCTTTGCTTGTGATACTTGGGCAAGTCTTTGAGCTCTAGGATCTTTAGGTGATGACATAAAAATAAACATGTCATGCGTTGATTCTTTTAGCCATTATAAAATAAAGTGAGAACATAAAATAAATATGAGATGCAACTTCTTTATTATCTTTAGAGATTAAGTGACAACTTGAAATATAAACATGAAATGCAAACTTGGAAATTTAAACATGAGTATGCAAGTTCATTTATTCATTCTTGAAATTTTAGTGATGACATAGAAAGTAAACATGATTATGCAAGGCATAAACTTAAACATGGATGCAAGT
This sequence comes from Dalbergia oliveri, assembly GCA_030441495.1. Lineage (NCBI taxonomy): Eukaryota > Viridiplantae > Streptophyta > Magnoliopsida > Fabales > Fabaceae > Dalbergia > Dalbergia oliveri. Next base: position 4,628,215 of record JAMLFY010000013.1, on the reverse strand, counting down.
TCATTTGATTTCTTTACTAGAGCTCCTTCAAGACTTTATAGAAATATAAATTCAACCCATATATATCTTAGCAAGACAAAGTGAGAAATACATCTTTCAAGTTCTAAACTCAAGATCATAAAAACATCATAAAAATATTATTCTTTAAAGTTTTGCATCAAGTGGAACTTTCAAGCTTTAGAGGCCTAACTTGTGATGGATTCACAACCCACCCTCAAGGTCCTCATCATCAAGCCATCATCTTAGTCCCACCTAGGCCATATGGCCGAATTGTTAAAGAAAAAGGAAGAAGAAAACCAAATGGAAAAACTAGAGAAAATCCATGAAATCATCATTTTGAACCAAGAACAACACTTAGCAAAGCATAGAAATAAACTTAAAAACAACTCCCTACCTAATTTGATTTGAAGGAAAGGAAGAGAACTTGGTTTCCTTGAGTGAAATGAAAGAAAATATCTTGAAAATGGGAAGAAATTTCAGCCAAGAGGAGGAAGAAAGAAAGCTTTTGGTGCTCCTAAAACTAGAATTTGTGTAAGTTATGAGCAAGGCTTCTAAGGCTCCTCAAGCATGCCTATTTATAGAGGAATTCAAGCTCATGTATGGACAAGAGGAGGAGGCATAATTTTGATTTTTCATGGGGAACAAAGGGAGGAAAATCATTTCTTGTTTAAGGCATGTTTTATGCCATGTTTTAGGGAATTTTTTGGCATTTTGTTTTAGTGCATTATCTTGCAATAATTCTAATGATTATGGCTGAATTATTTCATGCATTACAGCCTCATGGAAGAGGGTTTTGTGTGTTCCATGTATTATTTAGGTGTAGGCAAGGTATTCATGCAATTTAGAGAATTTACGGTTAAGGGCTTAGGTGAATTAGTAAGCAATTTGAGTGTTTTAAAGCAATTTTAGGTTCTAATCAATTTAAATAAATAATTTTGACTCTAGATTAATAATTAGAATTTAATAAGCTTTAATTTGAGCCTAATATTGCTTAGGTTTCGTTAGACGAATCAAAAATCTCAAAATTTGTAAAACTCACAAAGACGGGCAAAACGGTCATTTTACTTAAAAATTGCCCGAGACCACCCGAGCTTAACCAATGGTTAATCATGGCTTAAAAACACCTTTTAAAACATTTTAGTGAGGTTCGGGCTCAAGTCGGCACGCAATCGGGTTAAAACAGCCGCAGGGCGTTTTGGTCATTTCGCGTCGAGCTCAAAATTATGATTCTTCTCCTCTATTAACACACATAACACAAACAATCCCTTATTAACATCAAAACATCCCCTTGAGGATGGGTGGGGCCCACGATCCTCATTTTCTGAGTAAAATAACCTCAGGGCATTTTGGTCATTTTACACGTACAGAAATTTGGGTTTGCAATACTTGCACGAATTGCTCCTAACTTCTCTTCTAACGTTATATTCCTTTATTAAGGATTGTTTGGTCTCAAATTTTATATAATATTTACCTACGGTAATTTGGTAATTCCTAATGACAGTAAAAATTGGGGCGTTACATTACTCCCCCCTAAAAAGAATTTCGCCCTCGAAATCGTTACCTGAGAGCCGGATCCTGTGCTTGCATATCTGATTCCAGCTCCCATGTAACTTCTTCGGTTTCACCTCGTCCCCATGCTACTTTGACTAGGGGTATAGCCTTGTTCCTTAATTGCTTAACTCCTCGGTCAACGATTCTCGTGGGTGGTAAGTTAAACGTTAGGTCATCTCTTAATTGTACATGTTCTGGCTCTAGTACATGACTTGGGTAGAATGATATTTCCTTAACTGGGAGACATGGAAAACATCATGAAGGTTGGACAAACTCGGGGTAGGGCTATACGGTAGGCTACAGATCCTATTTTGCTAAGGATTTCAAACGGACCAAGAAATCTGGGCTCAATTTCTTTACTTTCATTGCTCGGCCTATGCCTGTGGTGGGGTGATTCTCAGGAACACATGGTCCCCTTCTTGAAAATCTAGCGGTTTCGCCGCTTGTCCGCATAGTTTTTCTGTCGACTTTGAGGAGTGAATCTTATCCCTAATCTTCTTGATTTGTTCCGTTTCCCTCACAATATCCAAGTAGACTTTGCTCTCGGGCTCATACCAACATAGAGGTGATTGACACTTCCGTCCATAGAGGGCCTCGTATGGTGCCATACCGATACTTGCATGATAACTGTTGTTATATGCAAATTCAATATGGGAGGTACTTATCCCAACTTCCCCTTTGATCCAAAACACATGCCCTTAACATATCCTCCAAAGTTTGGATAGTTCTTTCAGATTGACCGTCCGTTTGGGGTGATAAGCCGTGCTTAGACACACTTGGAGCCAAATGCCTTCTGAAAGGCTCCCCAAAATCGTGACGTAATCGCGGATCCGATCCGAGATTATCGTCGACGGACTCCGTGTAACCTTACTATCTCCTGAATATATAACTGTGCTAACCTATCCAAGGAATAAGTCACCTTAATAGGTAAAAAGTGGGCTGACTTAGTCAACCGATCCACTATTACCCAAATGGCGTCATGATTCGCTTGGGTCCTCGGTAGTCCAGTTACAAAATCCATGGAGATACTATCCCACTTCCACTCGGGGATTGGTAGGGGTTGCAACATTTGAGGGTCTTTGGTGCTCAATCTTCACCTTTTGACACACCAAGCACTTATTCACCCATGTGCACACATCCTTCTTCAATCCTGGCCACCAGAACATCTTCTTCAAATCTTGATACATCTTGGTGGCACCAGGATGAAGGGTAAAATGACTCTTATGGGCTTCCTCCAAAATATCCTTTCGGAGGTCACCACTAGCAGGTACACATATACGACCTTCAAACCTCCACAAACTATCATTCCCTTGGGTAAAACCTTTCAACTTATCAGCTCTTCCGCTCTAAGGTTTCTTGAAATTCCTATCTTCCCTTTGGGCTTGAGCAATTCTTTCCTTGAATTCACTCGTCACACTAAGATGGAAAGCTCTTATGCCCTTAGTGGTCAAGGTCATCCCTAGGTTTAGGTCTCTAAATTGCTCAATTAACTCAACCTCCTTCACCATCAAACGGGATACTTGTAAGGATTTCCTACTTAGGGCATCGGCTACAACATTAGCTTTACCTGGATGATAGTTTAACCCAAAATCATAATCTTTTAAAAACTCCATCCACCTTCTTTGCCTCATGTTTAGCTCTTTTTGATCAAAGAGATATTTCAAACTCTTGTGATCGGAGAACACCTCAAACTTAACTCCATATAAATGGTGTCTCCAAATCTTTAGAGCAAACACAACGGCGGCTAACTCAAGGTCATGGGTAGGGTAATTTGCCTCATGTGGCTTGAGTTGCCTTGACGCATAGGCCACCACTTGCCTATCTTGCATCAGTACACAACCCAAACCCTTCCTTGAAGCATCACAGGATACTTCGAAAGGCACATTGGGGTTGGGTAATACCAAAAGGGGTTGAGGTTAGCTTGTGTTTTAGCTCTTGAAAGCTCTTTTCACACTCCGGTCCATGAAAAAGGGGTGTTCTTCCTAGTTAGCTTGGTCAGAGGTAGGGAAATCTGGAAAATCCCTTGATAAACCGACGGTAATAACCAGCTAAACCTAAGAAGCTCCTTACTTCAGTTACCGTGGTTGGTCTTTCCCAGTTTACAACCGTTTCCACCTTACTAGGATCTACAGCAATTCCTTTCTTAGATACTACATGCCCTAAAAATTTCACCTCATCCAACCAGAATTCACACTTAGAAAGCTTGGCATATAGTTTCTTTTCCTTCAAGATTTCCAGTACTATGGTTAGGTGGCGTTCATGCTCCTCGTGGGTCTTAGAGTAGATGAGAATGTCATCTATAAAGACAACCACAAACTGATCTAAATAGGTCTAAAGATCCTATTCATGTAATCCATAAAAATTGCTGGAGCATTGGTTAATCCAAAGGACATTACTCAAACTCAAAATGGCCGTATCGAGTGCGAAAGGCCGTTTTCGGTATATCTTCATCTCTTACTCTAATCTGGTGGTAACCTGACCTCAAATCAATCTTAGAAAACACGTTGCACCTTTAAGCTGGTCCATCAAGTCATCTATCCTAGGCAAAGGGTATTTGTTCTTCACTGTCACTTTATTCAATTGCCTATAGTCAACACACATCCTCATACTCCCATCCTTTTTCTTCACAAACAACACAGGGGCTCCCCAAGGTGATGCACTAGGCCTAACAAACTTTTTCTCCAATAAATCTTCCAATTGAGCTTTTAATGGGGACATCCTGTATGGGGCTATGGATATGGGACCTACCAGAAGCAATTCTATGGAAAACTCTATCTCTCTCTTGGGGAAACTCTGTATCTCATCTGGAAATACTTCGGATAATTCCTTACTATTGGTATCTCATCGATACTTTGCTCAAAGTCTACATCACTAGCGGCTAGGAAAATATAACCTTTATTCTCACCCTTACCACACCATTTCCAGATGTTATGTATAGACTTATGGGTTTCTTAGGTTCAATGGGAACAGGAAGAAAAGTGATGGTTTTCTCATAGCAGTTAACAGGACACGGTTGGCCTCAAGCCAATCCATGCCAAGAATCACATCTAAACCTTGCATGGGTAAGCAAATAAGATCTAAAACAAAGGATCTATTTTCAATAACAAAATTGCAATCTAAACAACATTTACAAGTCCTAACGGGTTTTCCAGGAGGGTAGAAACAACAAGGTCAAAAGGAAGTTCAGTCACATGTAAGTTAAGGCTTTTAACACATGAGTGGGAGATAAAAGAATGGGAAGCGCCAGAATCATATAGTACAATTAAGTTTTTACCATGCATGTTACACTTACCTTCCACGAGATTCCGTGACTTCGTCGTTTCTTCAGCATTAACGGTAAAGACCCTTCCTTGGTATTGTGGCTTGGGATTGGGGGTTGGCGGGTTTTCTCCTGCATTCTCGAGAGTAGTGGCCTGGCTTTCCACACCGATAGCATACATTTGTTCCAGCTCGACATGGCATGCTCCCATGATTCTTGCCGCACTTGGGACAATCCATGGATGGTGGGGGTCGTGGAGGTGCTGCTGGACCCCTTTGTGGTGCTTTCCCTTGTTGTTGTTATTGTTGTTGTTGTGATTGTTGGGGTTGTTGTTGTAGCGTTGCTGTTATAGCGGTTGTTGTTGTTGTTCGGCCTTCCTTGTTGAAAGTTCCTTTGTGGACCTTGGGGTCTTGATTGAGGTGGGAATGGGGGTCGATTATGCCTCTTGAATTGCTGACCTTGAGGTGTCAGCTTCTTGGTGATATTATCCGACCTTGAGGTGCTCAACTTTCTCTGCCCTTCTTCAATGATGCGGCATTTGTTAACTAGGGTAGAGAAATCCCTAATCTCCAAATGCGCAACTCCACATTAAGCTCCGCCTTTAACCCTGACTCGTATTTAATGCATTTCCAATACTCGTCGGGTTACCTTGATACATCCTTGAGAACTTAATAAGTTCCTCAAATCTGGCAGTGTCCGGGCCACATTCATATTTCCTTGGACAAGTTGCATGAACTCAATGTCCTTGGCATTTTTGACCGACTCTGGAAATACTTCTCATAAAAATGGACCTTAAATAGCTCCCAATCAATGTCCATGTCGGTCGCCTCCAAGAGTCTTCGAGCACCTGTCCACCAAAGCCGGCATCACCCTCGAGCATATGGGTGGCAAAAGTAACCTTCTGCTCCTGAGCATGGGACTACAGCAAAGACCTTCTCAATATTCCGAATCCATTCTTCTGCAACATTTGGATTGAGGGTCCCCTTGAATACTGGTGGGTTCGCCCTGAAACTCCCCAAAACGAGCGTGTTCGGGATCTCATGGCCTTGATTCGCATTAGCTTGGCGATCCTGATCCATTCGTTCCATCATCATCCTCATTGTCCTTGCCACATCACGGAGTGCTTCGCGGTTCGTTGTTTTGGTTATTCTGTGCCGCGTTCCTAGTCGTTGTCGACGTGCCATTGGTCCCTATACACACAAAACAGCAACACTGAGGTGATCAGGCTCAACATTCCATGCAAAGTGAGCAAGTTACCATGGCACGTGCAACATACAGGGTCATGCATCTCTAATCCTCAAGCTCATCCTAATGATAAACATATACACATGACATTTCTAACGTATTATGCTTTAGAAGCATAGCCAGTCCAATCCTCAGGCCGTGAGAACGAACTCCTGATACCAAAATGTAACACCCTAATAATTAACCCAATACACCTAGGAGGATCTGATTAATTACTAGACTTTACTCTTTGCTTCAGTTCCTTAATCATGCTTTGAAAATACTTAGTGAAATTACGAGCCATTTTTTTTAAACATAATTGAAAACGTGAGCCACGCTTAACGTGAATGATTTAGCAAGATTTAAAAGACACATAGGAATTTACAAACATCACATCATAATATATTGGCTCCATCATAGCATCCATAAGCACACCATAATACATATACATAATAACCTCACTCATACATTCCCCTCTTAAACAAATACATCAAACTAGAATACATAAGACAACATATGCACTTAAAGTAAATAACCTTAAAGGCCGAAGAGTGCTATCCTAAAACTAGGGTATATGATCACGCTCAAATCTATTAAGAACTTTCTATGGCCACTGCCCCTGAAATGGTGGAATATATCCTATCTCCTGACGAATTCCTTTAGAAAGGGGCACACGAGATGTACTGGGCTAAGGACGCATAGATGGTCTTCGTGCCAATCTTGGCTGCACCATAGTTCCTCACTACCTCTCACACGCGAGGAGTAGGAGTAGAGCTCTCCAAATATACATGAGTAGGGGTATCCTCTGATGGATCCGTCTCAGAATACCTCGTTTGAGGGACATAATTGGGAATACCATGGACAGAGATAAGGCGGAGTAAGTACGTAGCATCCTTTCATCATGTGGGCGGGCGTGCTCAAAAACCATTTCGTCACCATACGGAGAAGACGGGAAAAACGATAACTAGGAACGGGGTGTGCAAATGGACGTCCTACGAAAACAAAAACACGAACGCACCTCCCTTCAAAGTGATATGAACGATGCTCGGGTCGTAGTGAAATTCCCATGTAGGGGTATCAACATATAGGACGAATGTCGCATCGATCTGAAGACAATGACGGAAATAAAGAAAAGGGAGTGAGAATCTTGCTAAAGAATTCTCTGGGTATCTCCTTCTATAGTGTCATCATCAAAGTCTCCAGGAACCTCGGGGTTATTATAAAATAGTGAGCATGCTAAGATTCATTATTAAGTTCAGAAAAGTACTTTACCGAGGTTCGTCAATTTTTAAATCATGCGTCTTATAATGCATCATAAACTTAGCATGTCATATTTATAATGAACTTTTCCTTTTATCACGCATCATATTCCTCATCATCATATCATAATAACATGCATAGAAGAACATCATATTTCATTTCTTTCATGCTTTAGGTGACTTAAAATCTTATCATCATCATTATTTTCCTTGGGGCCGCCCTATACTCCACCCTTTTGGGAGTAATCTAGGTTATGAGCTCATACCTTACTAGTCGTCACTAGCATATACTTATCCCTTTTGATAAGTTAAAATCCCGACTCTACCCTTTTGAGAGAACGGTTTAGGGGGCAAGAATCACCTTTTCACCACCTATAGTCTGATGGGTCCAAAGGATCATTTCCTCATAAATTTAAGTCACCATTAAGTCTTTGCATGTTATATCATAATACAATTCTCAATTCATAATCATTCATAACATTTTCTCATTTATAGTCTTATTTTGGAATAATATATATACCAACTGTAATCATGCATCTGGAGATTCCAGGAAAGAGAGGTGGGTCACAAATGGACACGCTTAAATACCAAGTCTTTCCTAGCCAGAACCTTTCCAAATTACACTTTTACAGGAATATATTTTCTTCCAGCAACAAAGAATATTTCATTATTTCATGCATAAGCATTCTCATTGTTTGCAACAGCAACTATAACATGCAAGCCTGGAAATCATTCAATGACGTCAAATACTTAATAAGCATCAAATCACTACATAGACTTATCATTTAAAACATCAAAGAGGCATCATCATAAATCCTTATCGAAAGCTGTCTTAAACAACCGAAACTCTAGAATCGGGCAACCTTAATTATTGAACTAATTAATTATGCATCTAAGGGACTTATTACCATCAATTATAAGTCCTAAGAACATTATTAGACAATATGGGGCAGCATAGACAGTAAGTTGTTCTTAAGGTTTTACGTGTGCTAGAAGTTGCATTTTTAACCCTTTCTCATTACCGTCTTTCCTTATGATGCTAAAATTAATTACTAAACCAATTATGAATCATTCTCCCTTATCTAAACATGATAAAATCTGGTTCTTAAGATCACTAAAGGCTCTGGACAAAATACATAAATTTCATTCTCTAAAGTTCTAGAAATCTTGCTTTTATGGTTTTTCTAGTTGCTAGTTTCATTTTTAGTGTTCGGATTAATCCTACACTAATTGTTACCAAATTTTTCATGGCTTAACCAATCTTAAACAGAATTATATCATACTAAAACAGATTTGGCAGTGGCTAAACTTAAAGAGATCAAAGACTAGCTAAATTCAAGCTTTAGTTGTTTTATATAGCTAGTTTCTCTTCTAACTTGCATAGAATTGTTTCCTCATCAATAAACATAATAATCACAACTCTAAACATATTAAATCATCATCATACATTAGTAATAAACTCAGATCAGTGGCTGAATCATGAATCTCATAAAATCACATTTTAAGTGTACATAGAATACTAGTTTCTTGTAAAATCTTTGCAAAGCCTTAAAACTCTTTTAGAAACTAATTCTTTTTGCTAAACTTGAAAGAATCTTCATGATTAAAATTCTTACTTAAGATAAAAGGAGCAAGTCTTGATCTTAAGAGATTTATGTGATATCTTAGAATCATAAACATGCTATGCAACCTCATTTTAATCTTGTCATTATAAGGTGATAACTTGGAATTATAAACATGATATGCAAATCCATTTCTTTATCTTTAAGATTTAAGGTGATGACTTGAAAATTAAACATGATGCAAGAGCTTGAAATATAAACATGATGCAAGAAACTGGAGCGGCGGTAGTCCGCATAGGACCAGTGGAGGGAGAAGAGAATCTAAGAAACCGAAGCGGCGGTAATCACGGACCTGAAGGGAGAAGAGAATTATTATTACATCTTTTTAAGCTCCAATCTCAAGACTTCTTAAAGAATCAATTCTTTAACTCCAATAATCTTATTTCTTTGCTTGTGATACTTGGGCAAGTCTTTGAGCTCTAGGATCTTTAGGTGATGACATAAAAATAAACATGTCATGCGTTGATTCTTTTAGCCATTATAAAATAAAGTGAGAACATAAAATAAATATGAGATGCAACTTCTTTATTATCTTTAGAGATTAAGTGACAACATGAAATATAAACATGAAATGCAAACTTGGAAATTTAAACATGAGTATGCAAGTCCATTTATTCATTCTTGAAATTTTAGTGATGACATAGAAAGTAAACATGATTATGCAAGGCATAAACTTAAACATGGATGCAAGTTCATTTGATTTCTTTACTAGAGCTCCTTCAAGACTTTATAGAAATACAAATTCAATATATATATCTTAGCAAGACAAAGTGAGAAATACATCTTTCAAGTTCTAAACTCAAGATCATAAAAACATCATAAAAATATTATTCTTTAAAGTTTTGCATCAAGTGGAACTTTCAAGCTTTAGAGGCCTAACTTGTGATGGATTCACAACCCACCCTCAAGGTCCTCATCATCAAGCCATCATCTTAGTCCCACCTAGGCCATATGGCCGAATTGTTTAAAGAAAAAGGAAGAAGAAAACCAAATGGAAAAACTAGAGAAAATCCATGAAATCATCATTTTGAACCAAGAACAACACTTAGCAAAGCATAGAAATAAACTTAAAAACAACTCCCTACCTAATTTGATTTGAAGGAAAGGAAGAGAACTTGGTTTCCTTGAGTGAAATGAAAGAAAATCTCTTGAAAATTGAAGAAGAAATTCAGCCAAGGAGGAGGAAGAAAGAAAGCTTTTGGTGCTCCTAAAACTAGAATTTGTGTAAGTTATGAGCAAGGCTTCTAAGACTCCTTAAGTATGCATATTTATAGAGGAATTCAAGCTCATGTATGGACAAGAGGAGGAGGCATAATTTTTGGATTTTTCATGGGGAACAAAGGGAGGAAAATCATTTCTTGTTTAAGGCATGTTTTATGCCATGTTTTAGGGAATTTTTTGGCATTTTGTTTTAGTGCATTATCTTGCAATAATTCTAATGATTATGGCTGAATTATTTCATGCATTACAGCCTCATGGAAGAGGGTTTTGTGTGTTCCATGTATTATTTAGGTGTAGGCAAGGTATTCATGCAATTTAGAGAATTTACGGTTAAGGGCTTAGGTGAATTAGTAAGCAATTTGAGTGTTTTAAGCAATTTTAGGTTCTAATCAATTTAAATAAATAATTTTGACTCTAGATTAATAATTAGAATTTAATAAGCTTTAATTTGAGCCTAATATTGCTTAGGTTTCGTTAGACGAATCAAAAATCTCAAAATTTGTAAAACCCACAAGGGGGCAAAACGGTCATTTTACTTAAAAATTGCCCGAGACCACCCGAGCTTAACCAATGGTTAATCATGGCTTAAAAACACCTTTTAAAACATTTTAGTGAGGTTCGGGCTAAGTCGGCACGCAAATCGGGTAAAAAGCAGGGCGTTTTGGTCATTTCGCGCGTGAGCTCAAAATTATGATTCTTCTCCTCTATTAACACACATAACACAAACAATCCCTTATTATTATCAAAACATCCCCTTGAGGATGGGTGGGGCCCACGATCCTCATTTTCTGAGTAAAATAACCTCAGGGCATTTTGGTCATTTTACACGTACAGAAATTCGGGGTTTGCAATACTTGCACGAATTGCTCCTAACTTCTCTTCTAACGTTATATTCCTTTATTAAGGATTGTTTGGTCTCAAATTTTATATAATATTTACCTACGGTAATTCGGTAATTCCTAATGATAGTAAAAATTACAAAAATTGGGGCGTTACACTTAGTCATTTTGGCAGAATTTTGCCTTATGATTACCGGTTCCTAAATCTTCGTCTTTGACCTTTTTAAGTTCCGTCTTCGTCTAAGGCTCTATAATTAACTCCTAGACCAATTATGAGGGATTCCTACATGTATCCACTAATTATGAACCATTTTCTTGAGTCCAATTATGCTGAACAGAATTTATAATTTGTGCATCCAAGTGTTCTAGAATTCACGTTTTAAGTCCTTTTTAGTTGTTCTTTCTAAACTTCCCTAAATCGTTCCTTGCTTCTCTCAAACATAATTTTACACATTTTAACACCATAAAACAGAATTCATACAGTGGCCAAACACCAAGAGCAGAACCGAAAAACATAAGCCTCATAGAATCACATAATCACATGATTTAAATGCATGTAAGTTGCTAGTTTCTCTTGGAATCATTTTAGGAACTCAAAACTCTTTTAGAAACCAATTAATCTCATTGAAATCACATAAATATGTGCTAGGTCAGTAGCTAAATTCTTTAGCTCAAGGAATAGATCTAAAACGCAAAACCTTGTTCATAAAGTTCCTTGAGTACACCTAAGCTTAGAAAAATTCCAAGACTTAGACTATGGGCACTTATGATTAAATGAACTCATCCAAGTCCATCATCATCATCACAAGGCCAAAATGGCATCCTTGAAATGCTTCCATTTTCTAAAACTTTATGCAAGATACTTGGGCAAATCTTTGAGCTCTAGGATATTTAAGTGATGGCATAAACTTAAACATGATATGCACTCATTTTATTCTTCATTAGAAAGTAAAGTGAGAGCATAAAATAAATATAGATGCAACCTCATTATTATCTTTAAAATTAAGTGATGACTTGAAATATAAACATGAAATGCAAGCTTGGAATTTAAACATGATAATGCAAGTCCATTTAATTATTCTTGAGAGTTTAGTGATGACATCAAAATAAACATGCTATGCAAGACATAAACATAAACATGTGTGCAACTCATTTTATCTTAGCTAGAGCTCTTACAAGACTTTAAAAAAACATCACAACCTTAACCCAAATATGTACCTTAACAAACATAAAGTGAGCTTTAGAGTTCTTAGCATCAAGACTTCAAAGAAACCTTTGGTTTTGAACTTCATCATCAAGCTCAAGAAAATAGACACAAAGCTCAACACTTTATCTAAACAAAATACAAAGAACTAAGTCATATTCTTTATTTTATTGCTCATGGGCTTCAATCTAGAGTAAAACTCTTAGAATGGCCGACCAACTTTAAGGTTGGCAAGGGTAAGCTTAGAGCTCTTTGAAAACATATGATTAATTTTCTTAACAAAACTTTTGTGATCTACTTAACATTTTTAGCAAACTTTTTTCAAACAAAGGAAAAGGGAACCGAAATCATGAGAGGGAAAGGAAGAGGAAACCGAAACTTGTGAAGGAAAAGGAAGGAAAATCGAACCATGAGCAAGAAAAGAAAAGAAACCACAAGCATATATGGTCCAAGACCAAGTTTTTCAAGCTTTAGAGGTTTCTCACAAGACATCAACAAGTCATTATCTTGAAACCTCATCATCAAGCCAAAGTTTTTCTCATGAAAAGGCCTCATGGTTGAAATGAAAAAGGAAGAGGAAGAGAGTTTTGAACCAAGAGAAAACTAGAACTTTTCTTGAAGAAAAACAAGTAAAAACTTGAAAATAAACCCCTACCTAAGGAAGTCTTTGAAAGGAAGAAAGAAAGCTTGATTCTTGAAGAGTTGAGAAGACAAAATCTTCTCTTGAGGAGGAGGAGGATTCGGCCAAGGAGGAAGCTCAAGGAAGATGATTTTTCCTTGAGTTTCTAAGCTTGGAAATGAAAAGTTTGAGTGTTTAAGAGATGGTTTGAGGTGAGGGAATGGTGGTTTATGGTTGTTTGTGGTGGTTTGTAGTGGTGGTTTGTAGTGGTGGAAAGGTTCTTTGAGAGGAAGAAGAAGATGAACAAGATGAAGAGAAATTTGAGAGAAAAAGCAAGAAAGTGCAAGAAAACTAAACTTGGCAAAGCTTCTAAAGTGTAACCAAGTTCTTCCAAGCTTGGTATTTATAGAAATTTTGCACAATGGTGGCTGCCAAGGGGAGAAGGCCAACAACCTTGCTTGGTCTTTGGGGAGGAAATATCTCTTTGATTGGCATGGGCTAGGCATGGGCAAAGCATGGTTGAAAGCATGGTGAGGTATGGCTTGAGGTATGGCCTAGGCATGGCTCTTTGAGTGATAATTAAAACAACATGTGGCACTTTTCCTTGGGTGAGGATTCGGGAGAATTTTACAGCCAAGGGAAGAGAAGTTTGTTCATGTAATTGTGGTTTAGTGATGTGTTTAGGTGTTTCTTTGATTAAGGTTTTGATTAGGAGTTTGTAAGAAAGTGTTTAGGTGAGGTAATTGGCTAATTAAGGTTGTCAAGACTTGATTAGGAGGGTAATCTTGCTAGATTAACAATTTAAAATCATTCTTTTAGTCAAATGAGGTATGGCACAATTCCTTAATTTAAGGAATTGGAGAGAAAATATTATTCAAGATTCCATGACTAGAAATCTTGAATTAAAGAATGTAATTAGAGTTTAACTAAGAAATCTTAGGTTCTAATTAACCTTAATAAATCATTTTGACTCTAAATTAATTATCGAAATAAATTAATCTTCGATTAGAGCCTAATATTGCTTAGGTTTGCTTAATTACATCATTAGGCTCACTGGACAATATTAGGGGCAAAATGGTAATTTTGCACTAACTGCTGTGGACCTTCCGAGCCCAACTAGACATCAAAAAGCACTCATAAACATCATTCCAAACTTTCTGGAAAAGTTCAAGCTTCAACAGGCACCTTTCCCGTGTAGAACACAGGAGGGTATTTTGGTCATTTTGAGCCGAAAGTTCGGAAAACGAGATTTTCACCTCTGAATATCAAACATAACAGTTATAATCCCCTTTAAACATTGAGTTTACCCATCGAGGACTCCTGTTGCTGCCCCTTTAATTTTAGTAAAAATGACCTCAGGACATTTTGGTCATTTGTGCTCAAAGAATAAAATTTGGGTGTTACATAATGACCTTTAGTACATTATGTATATCTTGTTGAAGCATAGCATGTGCATTAGCTGAGCCTAATCCTTGATTCTGCATATTTGGTAGGAGCTTGTTTACCTTTCAATAAGATGTTGATAATAGCATGCCTATGCGAATTATGTTATGATGAGTTGCAATTATGATTGAGATATTTGAGATGCATAGCTAATGTGTTCTATGAGCATGAAATGTGAATTCATAAGTTATAATGATATAAGGCTCAGGTTTACACTCTAATGAACACGCTAAAATTAAGGTGACATAAGACATATGAAAATGATCCTTCTAGACTCCAGGAATTAATGGTTAGGAGAGGTGATCCAATAAGGACCCTTTAGACTCCAGGAATTAATGGTTATGATAGGTGATCTTATGCCCCCTATCCCACACTTGGAGTTAGGAATTTAGCTTATCCAGAGGATAAGTATAAACTAGTGACGACTAGTTAGGTATGAGCTCATAATTCAGGACTCTCAAGAGGAGAAGATATAGGGCACCCTAAAGGAAAAGAGAATAAGAAATTTAAGTCACCTAAAAGAATAATGAGGAGAAATCATGTGAGAAGGATTTATGTTCTTTATGTCATGTACATTGGTTGTAATTTCTATGATAACTGGCATATGGCATTGTCATGCATTCATGATATAGTATGATACATCCATGACATTAAGATTCATGCTAAGACACAAACTCGGCTAATGGTATTTGAACTTAATGAAACAACCTTACATATGCTCACATTTTCATAATGAAACCCAAGGTTCTTGAGAATGATGATGACATACATATTAAGAGGCGAAAGCCCTACTAAGATTCTTTTATAAGTTTCTCATTCCTTTTCTTTTATTTCCATCTCATCTTCAGAGGTGATAGCGATATTTGTGATCTATGTTAATGCCCCATGTGGGAAATGCACTATGACCCCGTCAATTTGCCGTATCATTTTTGGGTCATTGTGAGTTTATATGTTTTATGGATCGTCCCTTCGCGCACCCTATTTTTAGCAACGGTTCTCCCCTCCTGCCCATTTCGAATGATCTTGCCTTCGAGCACACGCGTCCGCATGCTTGGCGGTTTCCCCAGACTTAATCTGCTACATCATCTTTTAGATTTTTCCTTAATTACATACCCCGATCGCCACCTTATTCTATTGGGTCGTAGTAGAACCTATGAAGGATCTACCTTCCCGTCACTCTTCAGGTAGATCTGCCCTTGTTATCCCTATGGAGGTGGGAGGTGATTGTGATTGAGAGACTTCTGTCTTGTAACCAATGAGAGAAGAGCTTGTACGTAGAGGCGCTACCCGTCCTCACCGAGGTGCCATGTTCAACCCGGAGGACTTTATGCTACACGAGACGAGTTGATTTGTGGATTTTACACTAGGCGCTTTGAGCAGGAGTAGTGAAAGGAGGGATCTTATGCTAGTTTATTCTGTATTTGGTTGCATATTGTTCGTCTTAGATTACTATACTTGATTTAACCATTATTAGTAGTGTGATGTTTGTATTTGGTGTAATGAACGATTATTTGCATTAGTAATATTATAATATATGGGTGTTGTAATTTATGGGTACCTTGATTTGTTTTTATCCTCTCCCCTTCATATGCGAGGTGAATAGCATTAACTATTTAGTACGCGGCTCACGTTTTGTTAAAAAAAAAAATTTTAGTATAATTTCATTAAAGTATTTCCAAGAGTTTAAATTAAGAACTAACAAAAGAGTAATAACTAATAATTAACTTAAATATGTGATATGTGTGTTGAGTTAAATATTATGGTGTTATATCTTAACAACCAAGCAAAGGGGAGTGCAGGAGATCTGACCACGCAAATGAGCACGCTCAAAAATGAGGTCGTCAGAAAATGGAGTAGCGTAGAGAACCTATAAGGTAACCACATATGCAAAAGGGCGCTCTATGAAGACAAAAAGGTGGACCGCACATTGATCCACGAAGTGATACGTCTAGTGAGCGGCATCGAAGTGCATCTCCCAGGTGGGAGCATCAACATAGATCACGAAGGTTGCAATCGACCTCTAAAGACGAGATGGAAAGAAAAGAAAAGGGATGAGAAACTTATACAAGAATCTCAAGGAGGGTTTTTCCTCCTAATATGTGTCATCATCTACATCCTTAGGAACCTAGGTTTCATTTATGAAAGTGCTGGGTATGAGTAAAGTTCATTTATTTAGTTCCAAATATTATTAGCCGAGGACCATATCTTTTAGCATGAGTCTTAATGCATGAGCTGCATACTAAATCATGGATACATGTCAATGCCATAAGCAAAATATCATAGAATCATATTAAATGGGCATAACATAGAGAATGTAAATTCTTTTAGCATGATCTTTCCTCATGGTTCTTTTAGGTGACTTAACTTCTTATTCTCTTTTCCATAGGGCCACCCTAATACTCTCCCTTTTTGAGAGTTCTCATACCTAACTAGTCGTCACTAGTCTATACTTATCTTCTTGATAAGCTAAATTCCCGACTCCCAGGAGTACGGGTTAGGGGCATAGTTTCACCTTTTATAACCATTAATTCCTAGAGTCTAAAGGATCACCTCTTCTATCACCTCTCATAACTATTAATTCTTGGAGTCTAGAGGATCATTTCCATGTGTCTTATGTCACCTTTAATCTTATCATGTTATTTAGATATGCAAACATGAGCACAGTGTAAACCCTAACTTTCACCTAATACGCTCGAGTCGCATTCGGCTAATTATTAGCGGTTACGTCTTTGTTTCAGAACTTGACTTATCTTTATTTAAAATACGGGTATAAAATACGACTAAATTTTTCTTTTTGAATTTAAGATCCAAAATGCGAGCCCGCGTGCGCATACGTAACGATTAATACACACATGATATAGCCAACATATACACATTGTCATAGCATATAGAAACAAGTCATGGAATAGTCACAACATAATTTATATTAACATATCATAGTCACATCATAACTACGATGTCCTTCGAACATGAGGACATCTCAAGATACTAAACATAACAAAAGATGAACGTACTCGAACCCAACGCTAGACATTGCTATAACTTTTCTAGACTAATCTTCGTGCTTCCGCTCGACCTCTCCGGTAGCGTGGTTCCTAAACTTGCGCCTCACAAAGGATCATGAACATCCGCATCACTCGCCTCTGGAGACGACACAGAAGAAAGGAAAAGGGATGAGAAATCTATATAAGATTCTCAGAGGCTTCCCGACTCTAACACAAGTGTCATCGTCGTCGCCCCCAGCCACTTCGGTCTTATTATGAAAGGGTGTGCATGCATAAGATTCAATTTTACATTTCTCAAGTTCTTTTTATCCGAAGTGGGTGCTTTTAACATGGGTCTTAATGACATGAATGCAACATATATTCTATGTATGCATGGCAATACTTGAGCATGACAGTACACATAAATAGCACATATTACTTAATCAAAGTATCAATGAAACATCAACAAAACGTGTGCATGTACATCTTTTACTTTATCATAATTGAACTTGTGAGTTCCTTTCATAACTTTTTCCATTATTCCACCCTCATCATGGTCACCAAAATCCACCCAACATGCCGGCCCCGGTGATTTTATCATGGTCACCAAAACTCCTCATCACCTATCGCCTAGGAATAAGCTCATCCTAACTAGCCGTCGCTAGATTTATACGGGGAAAATAGAGGGGGAATCATATCTCTTTCTTGGAAACGCATCAACCGGTTAAGACCAGTGACTTTGTCCGCTTTCGGTATGGCTTCACGTCCATACCCCTACGGGTTTACTTTCTCCTCCGTAGTAGGAGAAATGCGTCTCGGCATATAACCTTTACATTAACATATCTCTTTTCTTTCTTGGAAACGCATCAACGGTTAAGACCAATGACTTTGTCCGCTTCGGTATGGCTCGCGTCCATACCCCCACGGGTTTACTTTCTCCTCACCGTAGCAGGAGAAATGCGTCTCGGCATATAACCTTTACATTAACATACTTTGTATGGATGCAACATGAGCGTACAATCATAATACATCATATAACTTATCATTTATGCAACATGAGCATGGAATCATCTTAAACCATATCATATACTTTCCTCATATGCAACGTTATAACCTTTCAAGTAACATTCATCACGTCATATACATTTCAAGTAAATAATCAAGTAAGACTTCAATACACATAGGCATTCTCATCATAATATCATTTCATCATATCATGTACATTCCCATTAAGTAATCATGTAAAAAGGCAACATCACATAAGCATCAATATCATAGGTTCATCCCATTAAAATCAAAACACTCATTTTTGGCAATTTTAGGTCCTGGTAAATTACCAGAGACAAAACTTGTTTCTAGGAAAGAAGGACATCATGGTAATCAATTACATAAACTGGTAATCGATTACATGAGTCTGAACTGGTTCTGGGTAAGGAGAACACCTTGGTAATCGATTACAGCTCTTGGTAATCGATTACTATAACCCAGAATCTCATAAATTGCTTCCTGGTAATCGATTACATAGCCCAGTAATCGATTACCAGAATCCTTTTTTGAAAAACTAAACTTTCTAACACATATTCAAGTATCTTTCCTTTCCAAAAACACTTTATCACACCTTTCTAAAAACTCCTTGAAATCATTATCATATTTCCACAATTTAAAACCAACATCGTAACATAACCAAGAAATAAATCTCAACACTCATAAAAGCAAAACATAAAGGAAACTACTTCATATTCTTTATTTTATTGCTCATAGGCTTCAATCTAGCGCGGATTCTAGAACGGCCGACCAACTTTAAGGTTGGCAAGGGTAAGCTTAGAGCTTTTTGAAAACATGTGATTAAGTTCTTCAAACAACTTTTAGTGATCTACTTAACATTTATATCAAACTTTTTATAACAAAAGGAATGGAAACCGAAACCATTAAGAGGAAAAGGAAACAAGAACTGAAAACTTTGAACAAGGAAAGGAAAGGAAACTGAAATCATTTATGGTCCAAGACCAAGTTTTCAAGCTTTAGAGGTTTTATTGTGATGAACTCAAAGTCATCATCTAGAACTCTCATCATCAAGCTATCATGAAACATCATCAATGGCCTTGAAGGCCAAACATGTAAGGAAAAGAAAGAACTTGAAAGAAAACTCCCTACCTAGTGGTGAAGAGGAAAGCTTGGTTCTTGAAGCAAGTTGAGAAGAAAAACTCCTTCCTTGATGCTTGATGATTTTCGGCCAAGGCAAGGAGGAAAAGAAGATGAGGTGTTTTCTTTGTGAGCTTGAAGAGATGAAGAAAAGGAAAGGAACTCTTGAGTCTTGAGAGAAAAGAAAGAACTCAAGATTACTCTTTGAAGCTAATCTTGGCAAATGAACAAAATGCAACCAAGCTCATCCAAGCATGGTATTTATAGAGGGAATGAGACCTTGTGGCTGATTTGAGGAGGATGGCTTGGCCTCATGTTCCATGAGGTGAGAGAAATTGCTTTATGGAGACATGGTGGAAAGTATGGGCAAGGTATGGGCAAAGCATGGGCAAGGTATGGGCTTGGAGTGCACAAATGGAGAGTATGAATTCAGCCAACATTTCAGCCAAGGGGGAAAAAGGATGATTTGCTCATGTAATTGTGGTTTAAGGATGTGTTTAGGTGTTTCTTTGATTAAGCTTTTGATTAGGCATTTGTGAGCAAGTGTTTAGGTGATAAAATGGCTAATTAAGGTGGTTCAAGACTTGATTAAGGAGTGGTCATACTAAATTAGAGAATTAAAACCATACTTTACTCAAATCAAATCATAGACACAATTCCATGATTTAAGGAATTGAGAGAGAAAATACTATTCATGAAAATGTGACATAATGTCTTAAATTCAAGAATAGGATTTTGAGCTTCTCTAAGAAATCTTAGGTTCTAATCAACCTTGATTAATTATTTTGACTCTAGATTAGTAATTAGAATTTACTAATCTTTAATTAGAGCCTAATATTGCTTAGGTTTCGCTAATCGTGTCATTTGAGCTAGAATGCACTTAGCTAGGGGTAAAACGGTAATTTTTCACTAAAACTGCCCAGGGCCACCTGGGCTTATCTCGACATAAAAACATTACTTAAAAATATCATTTAAAACCTTTTGGTGAAGTCCGGGTTCAACAGGCACGTAAACGAGTTAAACACCACAGGGGCATTTTGGTAATCTCGCGTCAAACTCAAAAATGAGATTCTTCTACTCTATTACCACACATAACATACACAATCCCCTATCATCACAAAAAAATCCCTCAGGATGGCCGGATTGGCGATCCTCATTTTGGAAAATGACCTCAGGGCATTTCATTTATACACGGGAAAATTCGTTACACATAGAATCATAACTTATCTCTTAACATTTCATGCTTGTAAAACCTTATAAATCTTGCATCTAAATCATTTAATCATAATCTCATCATGCCACAAATCTTTATGTCATTGATCACATAAACATGCATCACATCTATATATATATATATATATATATATATAGGAATCATCATTCACACAATTTAACACATAAGCATATAGGGTCACCAATCCACTTTATCTCATTTAGAACACACTTATTTGCACATTTGGGGTTCTGGTAATCAATTACAGTGCTAGTAATCGATTACATGAGTATGGTAATTGATTGCTAGAATTAAAAACTTGTTCTGGGCATGAAGAACACCATGGTAATCGATTACATGAATGGTAATCGATTACCAAAGCCAAAAACTTATTCCGGGTATGAAGAACATCATGGTAATCGATTACATGAATTGGTAATTGATTAAACCAAAAACTTGTTCCATTTACAAAAAATCATCCTGGTAATCGATTACATGGGCTGGTAATCGATTACCAGAATTCCGAATTGAGAAATCAAAGTTTTGACATATTCGAAGCTACACTTTCTCTTCAAGACCATTTTAGAACATTATTCTAACATTCCTTTTGAAATCAGCGGTCACATTTTTACATATCAAAACAAGCTTTTCACTAAAACTTTGTACATCATAAAAGCAAAATTCAAGTCTCAAAAGAAAACAAATCCAACATTATATCATGTCTAAAACACATTCAATAGCCATGATCAAGATTTTCATTTTAAGATACAAGGGCAAGTCTTTGAGCTCTAGGGGTTTAAGTGATGACAAGAATAATAAACATGCTATGCAAACCTTATTTTAGATCTTTAGCATTATTAGGTGATGGCTTGAAATTTAAATATGATATGCAAGACTTGAAATATAAATATGAGGATGCAAGTTCATTTTTTAATCTTCAAAGTTTAGGTGATAACTTAAAATATAAACATGAAATGCAAGGATTGAAATTTAAACATAGGAATGCAAATCCATTTCTTTATTCTCCAAGATTTAAGGTGATGACTTGAAAATAAACATGATATGCAAGGCATTGAAACATAAACATGAGATGCAAGAGCTTGAAATATAAGCATGATGCAAATCTATTTTTATATCTTGCTAGTGCTCATTTCAAAACTTCAAAGAATCAAACTCTCAACCCCAATCAATCTTAACAAATGGAAATGAGCTTTAGAGTCTCTTATCACCATGGTTCCAAGAACCTTATTTCTTTAGACTCACCATCAAGCTCAAAGAAAGCCCAACAAAGACAAGCAACAATAAATCATCTTTACCATTCTTTAAAACCAAACAAAATAAACTAAAACTTGGGCTCTAGAAGTCATGCACATGGTGGTATCAAAACCGTCATCAAGATCTCTCATCATCAAGCCATGGTTTTCAATCATCCTTCAATATCCAAAACCAAGAAAGAAAGAAAGAAAGAAAAAGGAAGATTTAAACCAAAAAAGGGCAGAAAAAGAACAACTTAACCATTCAATCCATCATCACAATCCAAAAATGAAGAAAAGAAATAAGAGGAAGAGCTCAAAACAAAATCCCTACCAAATTATTTCTTAGGTTGAAAATGAGGAAGCTTGATCTTATGTCTTGGAAAAGTTATATGTTTAAGAGTTAATCTAAGGTGGAGGTGTGGTCGCTTATGGTTGAGAGAAGGTTGAGGATGGAGGCGAAGAGGAAGAAGATGAGAGTTTGAGTTGAGAGAAATGAGAGGATTTTTTGGGCAAGACTTGTAAAAAATGAATGGCAACAAATGAGAGTTCTTTGGAGTATTTTGGGGTTTTATGAAAATCAAAATATGATGGGAAAGGGGGAGGGAGGCCACGGCCTTCATGGCCCATGGGAGGGAAATTTTTTATTTTTCATTTGTGTTAGGATGTAGATTTAGAGATAGATTTAATTAAGGAATGAGTTAGGAATTGATAATTGGGTGTTTGGGTTGGTAACCAAGTGTTTAAGGCTTTTCAAGACATGATTAGGAGTGGTCGTGCATGCTTAGTTTGAATTAAACTCAATTAGTTTGAAATTCAAACTCCAACATGTTCCTTGATTTAAGGAATTGGAGAAAGAAAATACTATTTGGCTTGATATGACATAATGTCTTTGATTTATGAAAGGAAATTGATCTTCCTTAAGCAATCTTAGGCCTTAATTAACCTCAAACAATTATTTAGACTCAAAATTATTAATTAAAATTAATTTATCTTTAATTAGAGTCTAATATTGCATGTATTACATTAATTGTTTAGTTAGACTCATTTAGCACCAATTAGGGGCAAAAATGTAAATTCACACATGGACTCCCTGGACCAC
Source organism: Dalbergia oliveri (assembly GCA_030441495.1). NCBI lineage: Eukaryota > Viridiplantae > Streptophyta > Magnoliopsida > Fabales > Fabaceae > Dalbergia > Dalbergia oliveri. Next base: position 4,605,280 of record JAMLFY010000013.1, on the reverse strand, counting down.
TTGGACTTTTCAGACATCATACAACACTTATCGTTAACATTTTCAAACTCCCAGGTGATGGCCAGGTTCATCTCACTTAATTCCACTTTAAATTACTTTAGGGGTACTTGGTAATTTTACATATGGGAAAAACCAAGAAATTGAGATTTTTATCTCTAACACATCCATTATACATTTAATCCCCTTCAAATATTAGACTACCCCTTGAGGATAGCCTAGACCGGCCATCCTTGATTTCCAGGAAATGACCTCAAGGGCATTTTAGTCATTTTCGCACTCTAAAAATTTGAGCATTACAGCTGATATTTTCAATCTTTTTACTGCTAATAGTTCCGTCATGTTCAATCTTGTGTCTATTTAAGGAGTGCCTCACTTAGTGCATGGGCATCTGAAAATTTACACATATTCAGAGAGAGTTTTAGGCTCTGAGAGTTTGCAAGCTTTCTTTTTTTTCAATCAATACAATATATATTTCAATCATCTTCTCTTCTCCTTCCACCGGTCCATGTGGACTATTGTTGTTCTAGTTTCTTTTATTTTCTGTATTCAATTTATGCACTTTTAATTTTCTCCTCTCCTCCTTTCATCGGTCTAGTGCGGACTACCGATTACCGCCACTCTGGTTTCTTTTACTTTCTCCATATCTAGTTTATGCATATGAATTAACTTTGTTTTAAGAGTTCGTCTCTTTCCTACTTTGCTCCTTGATCTTTCCGCCTCTCCATTCCTTCCAGACATCTAGTATCAGAGCAAGATGTATATGTATATGTATATGTATGTATGTATGTGTGTTAGAACATATGATTCCATCATGCTCAGATGCACTACATATGCTTAAAAGTTTTATCATATGATCTAATATATGTCTTGTGAGCTCTAAGGTTATTCTTTGGTATTGATACCTTTCTTCCATTTGTGCTCTGATACATATATCTCATCACCTTGTATGTACTAATACATAGCATATCTAAAAAATGAGCTTTAGAAACTCCCACGTGGTTTACCAGCTTACTAGTTGCATATTTTATGTGCTTTGTCACTAGATTTTGTTTTGAAAATGATTTGGATAAAATTGTGCTTTGTATGGATTCTATATCAAGAATGAATATCACATGTGTTATCCTTTTTATTTAATTATGATTAAGTTCATAAAGTCAAATGACTCACAATTAAGCTATTTTTGCTCAGAAAGCTTAAATACTCCAACATATTTCAAAAATTGCTCTGATATATTTCAAAATGCTCTAATATACTTCAAAAACCTTTTTTGAAGTAAAATAGCTCTAATTGAAGTCACTTATGGTTGCTAAATGACTTGTTCATATCTACAACATACCTTAAGAAAGAGACCTTTTGAAACTCTATCAAGTATGTTTTGAAAGAATATCAAGTTCCTCTGATCCAATATCTATTTAAATATTTCTTTCAAAATCTCTTCAAAAGATTTTCTCAAAATTGGGTTTGTCATCATCAAAAAGAGGGAGATTGTTAGCTCCAGAACCCTTCAAAAAGCTTTAGTGCTTAATGTTTTGAGTGATAACAAACCAATTTTGTTGAAATACTTTGAAGAAGGACTAATCATTTGCTTCATTTTCTTAAGTACACAACAGGTACCATTCTCATTAGCATATAACTTCATGAATAAGTTTTACTTTCACAATATCATGTGTAAACATGTTTAATCTCATTCAAAGAGATTTAGGACTTAATAGAGATGAAAATTAATCCTTGAAATAAACATTATTATGTATAACACACGAAGGAATGATTTCAAGAACTAGAAGCCAAGCTTCATATCTTCATAAAATAGCCGTCATCTTTAGAAAGTGAATCACAACCAAGAATTCAATCCACCGCTGAAGCAAGTTGTGGTTACTGTCATTAATCATAATGATATATTCATCAATGAGCTTTGATTGAAGCAATTAAGATCAGAAAAGTCAGAAACAAATCAGCACTTTAGAAAGTATGTTTACAATTAAACGGTGCACTTTCCAAAATAGAAAGGAAAATTCAAATTTCAAATTAAAAGTCAAATGCAGACAGGGGACAATAGTGACATCTCACTTTTTAATTTGGTCAACCATCCTAGCTTCTAGAAGAAAAAAGTTCAAAAAGCAAAAAGTTGTTTATGAAGATGGACTTAAAAATCTCTATTTGACAACGGCTTGGAACGCGAAAGTGGCTCTAACAAGAGCTACTCCTCTCAGTTGCATTACTAAGACACAACAAGAAGATCAACACATGTCACTAGGAAAACATATCAAGCGCAACGGTCATAAATGAGAGATCAAATATAAAAGGAGATCATGTACTTATAACTCAAGATTTTTCATGAAGCTTTTATGCTTAATCCTTGAAGAACTCTTACATCTTCTGTAAAGCTATTATAGCTTGTAATCAGTTTCCTTCTTTAAAAAAATCTTCTTTCTAAGTCCTTATTAGATAACATCTTCTTCCTAGGAAGAATTGTTAGAAAGAAGTCATTCAAACTGTTAGCCATACACTATTTTATTTTGAGAAAACTTGAGTGTTTGGTAGTTGGAGTGAACCAACCCACAAATATCTTTGTACCCTGATCCAGTAGTGATGATTGTGAGGTAGCTTGGAGAGGCTAGTCAAAGACTACTTGGAAGTGACAGTAAAGTGTGCTCCTGGTCACGATAGCTTGAGAAGACTATTGAAAGACTATCTGACGTCTCAAGGTAGAGAAAGGGTTGATTAGTAGAACTCAACAAGTTGTTGAAAACTGGATATAAGCAAAGCCGAACTAGTATAAAACTCCTTGTGCAGTATTTCTTCTTTTCTTGAATCTCATTTTATTCTGCTGTCTTTATCATCAATGCTTTTATGAGAAAAGCTTTTTTAATTAGTTTCTTATTTACGTTTAGGTCAGAAAGTTACTTGCTACTCACTAACTATATTTATGTTGCACTTCAAGTTTACACTTGATAGTATTTGTTTCAAAGTTTTCAGAATCTGAGAAGAAAAGAAAAGTGAAAGCATGATTCAATCCCTCTTCTTGTGCACATTTTAACCTACACCTATGACCCAGAAAGTATGATCAACATGTGTTAAGAAGAGGAAAAACCAAAGGATAACGTCCATTTCAAAATCCAAGTATAAAAGGAAGAAGCCTTCAAACTTGAAGGAACATTTGCACTCTCAACGTTTAAGCTCTGTACACTTTTTGAAGTTCATTTATTCTTCGAATTCAGTTTCTGAAAAGAAAATCTTCCTTCTTGTATTGTCATAGCAAACATTCTTCTTAGGAAGATTAGATAGAAGTCTCTTAAGTTATATCCTTGAACATTGTATTATCTTAGGAAACTTGAGTATTTCTCTTGGAGTGTAACTTATCAAACCTTACAACTCTTTGTACCCTTGATCAGGCTTGATTAAAGTAAGATTAATTAGCTTGGAGAGGTTAGGACAAAACTACTTGTAAGTGAGAGTAAATTGTACTTACTACTCACTAAAGATAGCTTGAGAAAGCAATTCAAAGAATATCTTACTTTCTTGGGTTGAGAAAGTGGTTGACTAGTGAAACTCAAAGGTTTGTTAAGAATGAATGTAGGTAGTTGCTTGGCTGAACCAATATAAAAACTCTTCAGTGATATCTCTTGTCATAACCATAATCATGAGGGCACGGCAAAAAAGAGAGATTAAAAATGGAGTCGCCACCAAGTTTTATTTTAATCACGAAAAACGTGGAAAACCTATTATTTTTAAAAAGAAATGGTTTACAAACTAGATCGAGTTAGAGAGTTGATTATACACACGAAAGAGCAAAAGGTTTATTTTGCAGCAACCTTGCTATGTAACGCCTCGACTTTTCCTTTGAGTACAAATGACCAAAATGCCCTGAGGTTATTTTTAGAAATTTGAGGCATTCGACCCGACAGTCCTTGAATGGGTCAACTCAATGTTTAAAGGGGATTATCTGTTACATTTGATATCCGAGGTGAAAATCTCATTTTCTAAACTTTCAGCTCAAAATGACCAAAATACCCTTAACGTTTTCGGGTAAAGGTCCGTTTGAGCCTGGAACTTTTCCAGGAAGTTTGGAATGATATTTTTGAGTGGTATTTGATGTTTAAGGGGACCTGAGCAGTTTGTGCAAAATTACCATTTTGCCCCTAGAACAGTGTACAGTGAGCCTAATTACGTAATTAAGCAAACCTAAGCAATATTAGGCTCTAATCGAAGATTAATTTATTTCGATAATTAATCTAAGTCAAAATGATTTATTAAGGTTAATTAGAACCTAAGATTGCTTAGTTAAACTCTAATTACATTCTTTAATTCAAGATTCCTAGTCATGGAATCTTGAATAGTATTTTCTCTCTCCAATTCCTTAAATTAAGGAATTGTGCCCATACCTCATTTGACCAAAAGAATGATTTTAAATTGTTAATCTAGCAAGATCATTCTCCTAATTAAGTCTTGACAACCTTAATTAGTCATTACCTTACCTAAACACTTTCTTACAACTCCTAATCAAAACCTTAATCAAAGAAACACCTAAACACATCACTAAACCACAATTACATGAACAAATTATTCCTCCCCTTGGCTGCAAAATTCTGGCTGAAACCTTTCCCCCCAAATTCCATCACATGTTGATTTTGTTTCACTCAAAGAACCATGCCTTAGGCCATACCTTGACCATGCTTTCAACCATGCTTGCCATGCCTAAGCCCATACCCATGTAAAGAGATATTTTCCTCACTTTTCCTCCTCTTTGGCCGTCGGCCATTCCTCCCAAGGCAGCCTCCATGTTGCAAAATTTCTATAAATACCAAGCTTGGAAGAACTTGGTTACACTTTAGATCATTTGCCAAGTTTAGTTTTCTTGCACTTTCTTGCATTTTCTCTCAAAGTTCTCTTCATCTTGCTCATCTTCTTCCTCCATCAAAGAATCCTTCCACCACCACAAACAACCTTAAACCACCACTCCCTCACTTCAAACCATCTCTTAAACACTCAAGCTTTCCATTTCCAAGCTTACAAACTCAAGGAAAAATCATCCTCCTTGACTTCCTCTTGGCCGAACACACATCCACATTCAAGAGAAGATTTTGTCTTCTCAACTCTTCAAGAATCAAGCTTTCTTTCATCCTTTTCAAAGACTTCCTTAGGTAGGGGTTTTGTTTCAAAGTTTTTACTTGTTTTCTTTAAGAAAGTTCTAGTTTTCTCTTGGTTCAAACTCTTTTTCTCTTCCTTTTTCCTTTTTGGCCATGAGGCCTTTTCATGAGGAAAACTTTAGCTTGATGATGAGGTTTCAAGATAATGGCCTTGTGGTGCCATGTGAGAAACCTCTAAAGCTTGAAAAACTTGGTCTTGGACCATATATGCTTTTGGTTTCTTTCCTTTTTCTTGTTTATGTTTTCAATTTCCTCTTCCTTTTCCCATTTAAGATTTCGGTTTCTTCTTCCTTTGTTTGAACAAAGTTTGTTAAAAATGTTAAGTAGATCACAAAAGTTTTGTTAAGAAAATTAATCCTATGTTTTCAAAGAGCTCTAAGCTTACCCTTGCCAACCTTAAAGTTGGTCGGCCATTCTAAGAGTTTTACTCTAGATTGAAGCCCATGAGCAATAAAATAAAGAATATGACTTAGTTCTTTGTATGTTTGTTTAGACAAAGTGTTGAGCTTTGTGTCCATTTTCTTGAGCTTGATGATGAAGTTCATAACCAAAGGCTTCTTTGAAGACTTGGTGCTAAGAACTCTAAAGCTCACTTTATGTTGTTAAGATACATATTGGGTTAAGGTTATAATGTTCCTCTAAAGTCTTGTAAGAGCTCTAGTTAAGATAAAATGAGTTGCATTCATGTTTATGTTTATGCCTTGCATAGCATGTTTATTTTGATGCCATCACTAAGCTCTCAAGAATAACTAAATAAACTTGCATTATCATGTTTAAGTTTCCAAGCTTGCATTTCATGTTTATATTTCAAGTCATCACTTAATCTTTAAAGATAATAATGAGGTTGCATCTCATATTTATTTTATGCTCTCACTTTATTTTATAATGAAGAGTAAAACAAGTGCATAGCATGTTTAAGTTTATGCCATCACTTAAATATCCTAGAGCTCAAAGACTTGCCCAAGTATCTTACATAAAGTTTCAAAATGGAGGCATTTCAAGAATGCCATTTCAGCCTTGTGATGATGATGGTGGACTTGAGATAAGTTCATCTAATCATAAGTGCCCATAGTCTAAGTCTTGGAATTTTTCTAAGCTTAGGAGTATTTAAAGAACCTTACAAACAAAGTTTGATGTTTTAAATCTATTCCTTGAGCTAAATAAGATAGCTACTGACCTTACCTATTTTTGTATGATTTCAATGAGACGAATTGGTTTCTAAAAGAGTTTTGAGTTCCTAAAATGATTCCAAGAGAAACTAGTAACTTATATGCTTTTAAATCATGAGATTATGTGATTACATTATACTTATGTTTTTGGTTCTTCCTTGTGCAATTGGCCACTGTATAAATTCTGTTTTATAGTGTTAAAATGTGTAAAATTATATTTGAGTAAAGAAAGGAATGATTTAGGGAAGTTAGGAAAGAACAAGTAACTAGAAAGGACTTAAAATGTGAATTCTAGAACACTTAGATGTACAAATTGTAAATTCTGTTCTAACATAATTGGACTTAAGAAAAATGGTTTATAATTAGTGGATATGTGTAGGAATCCCTCATAATTGGTTTAGGAGTTGATTATAGAGCCTTAAGCGAAGACGAAACTTAGAAAGGGTCGAAACGGAGATTCTAGGAACCTGGAATCATATGACGAAATTCTACTCAAAGGATGAAAAGCTATTTGGTTATGTTTTAAAGAATAAACATTAGAGAAAATTATAGGTAATGATCCCTTAGGTGTAACAAAGATCCATAATGAAAGTTAGAATCATTAGAATATAAGTTTAAGACCCGTAAGGGCCAAAGCATAAGACACCATGAGATAGAAGGTGTGATGTGAGAATGAGACCGAGTGGGTATACTCATGACGATGTGAATATGTTAATATCATGAACATGAGGCTATATGAGTGTTTATGACATGTTGTAATGATGTGGTGTGTTGTGCTTAAGATGCATGAAAATGCGAAATATAAATGAGTTAGGAAGGTATGCTCCTATAATGAAAAGATTGTTTTGATTGAGAAATTTCATGAAAACAACATGTGTGAATTGAGTTATGTGGCATGACTCAAATTTGAGGAAATTTGGACTAATGACATTATGCTGCCAAATTTCCATCAAATTTGAGGGACTTGAGAAAGTTTTGAAAAGAAAGATTTTTATATGTGACATGCCAAGATGCATTTCTCCTGACGGTAAGGAGAAAGGAAACCCTGGGGGGCATGGTCTTGGAGCCATATCAGCGGACAATGTCACTGGTCTTAACCAGATGATGTGTAACACCCTAATATTTAACCCCAATACGCCTAGGACGTATCAAGATTAATTATTAGTTATTACTTCTCTTTAAATTCATTTACAAAATACTTAGCGGAAAATACAGGTTAATTTTTTTTTGAAATGAATCATGTAAAACAAAGTGCGAGCCTTTGCGCGTAACATAAATGCAACGTGAAGCGGAAGAATAAATAAAACATACAGAACATAAGCATTAAAGAACACATCCATCATGAAAACATTCCTCATCACATTAGTTAACATAGTTTAGTACAATACCACTGGAATATAAAAGAAACATAAAGTCTTACCCATACTAGTGGGCAGAGCTTAGGACAACAACATATAATAAGAAACATAATAACAAATACATGAAAACAACCCCAAAAGATACTCCCAAGCTATGACTCTCCTCTAAAACCTACGGACAACGCAAATCCTCTACAGAGATATGTAGCCTACGAACTCGAACCTCCTCGGATGTGGCCTAACGAAGCGGAGATCTAGGCATGGGAATCGAGGGAATAACATGGCCTCCGCGTCATGGTCGCCTCTCGGGCTGTCGAACGCACCTCGCATGCCTCGCGGTGACCGTGTCGCTACCTTCACCGAGATCCATAGGGAACGAAGGGAGCCCTCCGAAGGATCGGCCTCCGATCGAGAACGGGAACATACTTGGGATATCCGCATACCTCTCACGAAGAAGGACGGGCATGACGGGTCGCTCGTCTCAGGGTCGCGTCCTCTCAAAGATCAGGTCGTCGCCAAAGGGTGAAGTCGGATCGAAGCGATAGCTGGAGACGGGGGAAGCAAAAGGACGTCCCACGTATGCAAAAATGCGCACCTCGCAATGACCCTTCAAGTGGTAAGACTGATGCTCGGGGTCATAGTGCACCTCCCATGTGGGCGGGTCAATGAAGATCACGAACGACGCCATGATGTCTGAAGACGTAACGGAAAGAGAAACAGAGAGAGGGTGAGAATCTTGCTAAAGAATCTCAGGAGGGAAATCCTCTATCCTAGTGTCATCGTTTACATCCCCAGGAACCTTGGGTTTATTATGAAAAGGTTAAGCATGCATAGGTTCATTATGAAGTTTTCACAAAAGATATTTATCCAAGGTCCATGTCTTTTATAATGATTCTTAATGCATGTATGCAACATAATAGTTCATGGATGCATGGCAGTTCTTTAGGCAAACCAAACAATAATCAAACAACATTTAAGTGGCATGTAACTTCTCTTTGAACATTGTTCTTTCTTCTCATTCTTGTGACACCAACATCATAATAGTAACCGCACCCCTTAAACTAGGCTATGAGCTCATACCTTAACTAGTCGTCACTAGTTCTTACTTATCCTCTTGATAAGCGAATCATAAACATAATCATATTCATCATAATCATCATAACCCGACTCCTAGAGTATAGGTAGGGGGCCTAAGGATCACCCATCATGGGACTTTTTCCTTCTTCAAAACGCATCGACTGGTTAAGACCAACGACTTTGTCCGCTTTGGCAGGCTAATGTCTATGCCCTCACGGTTTTACCTTCTCTTCACCAGCAGGGGAAGTACGTCTCTGTGTGTCACCTTAAACATCATATTTCTCAAAAACTTTCTTATGTCTCTCAAATTTGATGAAAATTCGGCGGCATAACAGCTACTCTCCGAATTTCCTCAAATTTGAGTCATGCCACATAATCTCAGTCACATGCATCATTTTCATGGAACTTTCTCAAATCAATAACTTTCTAGTTCACATGAGCATATTCCTCAATTTCATTCATATTTCGAAACCTTATGCATCTTAAATACAACATTTCATCATATCATCATACCAATCATACACATAAAGTTTCATGCTCAAGGAACTAACATAATCACATCATCATAATACACTCGAGGTTCATCATCATAATTATGCTCTCTCGCCACCTATCTCATAGTATCTTATGCTTTGACCTTTACGGGCCTTAAACTTGTATTTGCATCTTTATTACCCTCAAGAGGTTAACACTTAAACTTTTCTCTAAGATTTGAACTCACTAAAATTCCAACAGCATCTGCACATGAAAGGGAGAAAATATCATATGCTTACGGACTCTAGAATCTTCTGTGACCCTTTTTAAGATCCGTCTTCGCCTAAGGCTCCATAATCAATTCCTAAACCAATTATGAGGGATTCCTAGGCATGTTCTCTAAGTTGTAAACCATTTTCCTCAATTTAACTATGCTGGAACAGAATTATGTTTTGCCATATCTAAGAGTGCTAGAATTCCTATTTTAAGTTCTTATCATCACCTTAAGCTTAGAAATCAACACCTAATCATTTATGAAGGGATTTTATACATGTCTTACTAATTATGAACCACTTATCCTTGATTCAATCATGCTGGAACAGATTTGCATTTTTATGCATTAAGGTGTTCTAGAATTCTCATCTCTAATCCCTTTCAAGTTACTTATTCTTTTCTAACTTTTCTAAATCGATTCCTTGCTTCACTCAAACATAATTTTACACATTTTAACACCTTAGAACAGCATTTATACAGTAGCCAAACATAAAGGGCAGAACCGAAATCATAAGCCCATAAAATCACATAATCTCTTGAGTTGAAATGCATATAAGTTGCTAGTTTTCTCTTGGGACATTTTCAGGAACAAAAAGGTGTTCTGGTAATCGATTACATGTTCCTAGTAATCGATTACCAGGAGCTAAATTCATTCTGGGTTCAAAACAACCGGGTAATCGATTACATAGGATGGTAATCGATTACTTAGGGTTAAGTCGTTTAGGAAAAATAAAGAACATAAGGGTAATCGATTACACTATCAGGTAATCAATTACAGAGTTTCAAGAACAGGTTCTGGGCATGAAGAACAGTCGTGGTAATTGATTACCAGAACCAAAAGTCATTCAAAACCCTTCTGGTAATCGATTACATGGCTGGTAATCGATTACCAAAACCTCGGAATTTGAGAAAACATGATTTTTGACACATTCCAAACTATTTAAACACCTTGAGACCTCATAAAACAGGTTTCCAACATTTTCTTGAAATCATTCATGCATTTTACAAAATCAAACCATTATTGAATCATACTAAAACTCATCCATTTCTTTTTGACTAGAGTTCCCTTTTTAAGATACTTAGGGCAAGTCTTTGAGCTCTAGAGTATTTAGGTGATAACATAATCTTAAACATGCTATGCACTTCATTTTACTCTTCATTAAAAAGTAAAGTGAGAGCATAAAATAAATATGAGATGCAACTTCATTATTATCTTTAAGGATTAAGTGATGACTTGAAATATAAACATGAAATGCAAGCTTGGAAATTTAAATATGGTAATGCAAGTTCATTCATTTACTCTTGTGAAATTAGTGATGGCATCAAAATAAACATGAGATGCAAGACATAAATTTAAACATGAATGCAACTTATTTTTATCTTAACTAGAGCTCTTCAAGACTTTAGAGGAACATAAACCTCAACCCATTATGTATCATAAGGCAAGCTTTAGAGTTCTTAGCACCTAGACTTCAAGAAAAGTCTTAAGGTTTGAACTTCATCATCAAGCTTAAGAAAATGGACACAAAGTTCAACACTTTGTCTAAACAAAACTACAAGGACTAAGTCATATTCTTTATTTTATTGCTCATGGGCTTCAATCTAGAGTAAAACTCTTAGAACGCCGACCAACTTTAAGGTTGGCAAGGTAAGCTTAGAGCTCTTTGAAATCATGTGATTAATTTTCCTTAACAAAACTTTTGTGATCTACTTTACATTTTTAGCAAACTTTGTTCAAACCAAGGCAAAGGAAACCGAAATCATTTGAGAAAAGAAAGGAAGGAACGAAAATGAAACTAAAGAAAAGAAAGAAATGCAAGCATGTATGGTCCAAGACCAAGTTGTTTCAAGCTTTAGAGGTTTCTCACATGACAACAACAAGTCATTATCTTGAAACCTCATCATCAAGCTCATGTTTTCTTTATGAAAGGGCCTCTTGGCTGAAATGAAAAGGAAGAGGAAAAGGATTTGAAACCAAGAGAAACTAGAACTTTCTTGAAGAACACAAGCAAAACATTAAAACATAACCCCTACCTAGAGAAGTCTTGAAGAGATATGAAAGAAAGCTTGAGTTCTTGATGAAATGGAGAAGGAAAATCCTCTTGAAACTTGAAGGAAGAAATCAGCCAAAGTGAGAAAGTTTGAGAAGAAATGAGAGAATTTTTGTAAGAAGTGTAAACTTAACAAATGAACCAAAGTTGACAAGGTTCATCAAGGCTAGGTATTTATAGAAATTTTCAACAATGAGGCTTCCAAAGGGGGAAGGGAACGGCCACATGAGGGAGGAAGGAGAGAAGAAATATCTCTTGCAAAGGTATGGTTGTAAGCATGGTTGTAGGCATGGTGAGGTATGGGCAAAGCATGGGCAAGGTATGGTGGAAAGCATGGCTCTTTGGTGTGTAAAATAAATCAACATGTGAGGAAAATGGGGGAGGATTTTCGCCAGCCTCATCAGCCAAGGGAGAGGAAATTGTTTCATCTAATTGTGGTTTAAAGGTGTGTTTAGGTGTGTCTTTGATTAGGCTTTTGATTAGGAGTTTATAAGAAGGTGTTTAGGTGAGGTAATTGGGTAATTAGGAAGGTCAAGACTTGATTAGGAGGGCAATCTTACTAGATTAGTAATTTAAAATAATTCTTTTGGTCAAATGAGGTATGGCACAATTCCTTAATTTAAGGAATTGGAGAGAGAAAATACTATTCAAGATTCCATGACTAGAATGCAATTTAGAGTTTAACTAAGCAATCTTAGGTTCTAATTAACCTTAATAAATTATTTTGACTCTAGATTAATTATCGAAATAAATTAATCTTCGATTAGAGCCTAATATTGCTTAGGTTTGCTTAATTGCGTCATTAGGCTCACTGTACACTGTTCTAGGGGCAAAATGGTAATTTTGCACTAAAACTGCCCGGGACCTTCGGGCCTACTAAACATTAAACATTGCTCATAAACATCATTCTAAACTTCCTGAAAAGTTGGGCTCAAACGGCACCTTTTACCGTGTAGAACACAGGAGGGTATTTTGGTCATTTTGAGCCGAAAGTTTAGAAAACGAGATTTTCACCTCGGATATCATTCATAACAGCATAATCCCCTTTAAACATTGAGTTGACCCATTTGAGGGTTTCCGGGCAACTGTCCTTGAATTCGGAAAATGACCTAAGGGCATTTCGGTCATTTGTACTCTAAGCGGAAATTCGGGCGTTACATGATGCTTTTGCAGACCGAGACGTACCTCTCCTGCTATGGTGAGGAGAAGGTAAAACCATGAGGGCATCCACCTCAAAGCAAACAAAGTCACTTCTTAACCAGTTGATGCGTTTCTAGAAGGAAGAAAGTCCCATGATGGGTGATTCCTTAGGTCCCCTACCCTTACTCGGGAGTCGGGATTATTATTTATAATTATGATTCGCTTATCAAGAGGATAAGTAAGAACTAGTGATGACTAGTTATGGTATGAGCTCATAGCCTAGTATCAGGGGTCGGTTACTATTTGTACATACCATAATATCACAAGTTTGAGAAATAAGAAAAGATGTGAAGCTTTTGCTTATGAAAAAAAAGTTGATTATGAGAAAGCACATGCCACCTATTTGAGAATTTGTTATTGATGAGATGCTTTATTTTTTTGTCACATAAGGTATTGCCCACATTCATATTTGATATGCATACATGCATTAAGATTCATCATAAAAGACACGGACCTTGGATAATTATCTGTTATGAAAACCCCATAATGAACCTTTGCATGTATAACCTTTTTATAATAAACCCAAGGTTCCTGGGATGCAAACGATGACACTAGGATAGGAGGTTTCTGATGAGATCTTTAGCAAGATTATCATCTCTATCTTCCTTTCCGCGTCTTCAAATTCCAATAGCATCATTCGTGATTTTTGTTGATACGCCTATGTGGAAGGTGTACTATGATCTAGATCATCATCCTACCACTTCGAAGGTCGTTGTGCCGTGTGCATTTTTACATACATGGGATGCCCATTTGCCTTTCCGGTTTCCAGTTTTCGTTTCACCTCGACCTCTCCCTAGCGATGATTTGATCTTCAAGAGGACGCGACCCCGTGAGGAGCAAAACGTCATGCGAACCTCGTCTTCAGGAGTACGCGGCCAGCCCGAGTACGTCCTCTCCCAGGCATTCGAGACCAATCCGTCGGAAGATCCCCCTTCTCATCCTTTTGGAGGGATCTCCCAGGAGTCCCCATGGATGTCGAGAGGGGCAACGAGGATATGGTGACACAGGAGGCTACGCGACGCCTGATGCGCCCACATCGAGGGGGGTAGTCATGGCTTAGGGTCGATCTTTTAGGGGGCTTTTCCATGTATTCGCTATTTATGTTTCCTGTACTTTATGTTTCCTACCTAAGCTCTCCCACTATATGGGTATGACTTTATGTCTTTTATGTTTCAGTTGATGTACTAAACTATGATATCTAATGTTATGATGGTTTTTTCTATGGTTGAGGTGTTCTTACTTGCTTTATATTGTATGATTTATTTACTCTGTTTTACGTTTTGCTTATGTTGTACGCAATGGCTCGCATCTTGTTTACGTATTTCAAAAAAAATTTACCCGTATTTTCCACTAAGTAATTTTACAAACGAGTTTCAAAAGGAAAGTAATAACTAATAATTAATCTTAATGCATCCTAGGTGTGTTGGGTTAAATATTAAGGTGTTACATGCTACATCCGTATTGCTATGACCTTAATTGATTGTGCTAATTAGTAATAACCTTTCCAAATATTTATTTTACCATTTTTATATCCAAGAACCAAAAAACGTAGGCAAACAAATACTTTTCTAAAAAGGAATTTTTGGAACATTAAGCTTGTTAGCTTCAGAACCCTTCAGAAAACTTTAAGGTAATATGTTTTGAATAACAATAAAACCAATTTAAGGAAAATATTTTGAAGAATGACTCATGTCCTTGAGTTTCTTGAAGTAGCAAATAGGTTCTTTCGTTAGCATAACATGGCTCCATTAACGTGAAAAATTTCACTTTACATGTGCAAAAATGATTTATCTCATCTAAAGATATGGAAGCCAAATGGAAATGATAATTATATCATGATTTGAGCATATACATGCCTAATGGATTGAAGAGATACAACCAGTATAAGAAACCAAGTTTCAGGACATCAAAGAAGCATGGACTTCAGAAAGTAAGCTTAGACTGAAGATATCAATCAAACTTTGAATCCAACGTGTTCTACAATCTTCAATCATCATGTTCACAATCTTTTTATCAACAACAAGCTCTGATGGAACACTAGAAGACCAAAGTTTTATCAAGAAACTGATACCGCACATCAGAAAGTTACTTCACTATGAAAACTTTACTCGAAAAGGAGAGAAAATTTGAAATTCAAATTTAAAGTCAAACCCAGTTATAGATTGGCGTGTCATCTCTTCTATCAACTTGGTCAACTATCCTAGCTTCTAGAAGGAAAAGTTCATAAACCATGATTAGAAAGTAAAAAATAGTTTCTGAAGGAACCTAGAAACCTCAACTTACAACAGCTTCTACAATACTTGACAGAAGTCAAGCTACTCCTCTAGGCTAGTTCCAAGACACAAACAGATGATCAACACATGTCACTTGGAAAATAGATTAAGGGCAATAGTAAAAAATGAAGACCATCTATAAATAGAGATGATGTGCTTTCAAAAGATAAGAGATTGATGCTGCACAAGTGTTGAAACTTTGTGAATATTTCTCCTCAACTCTTGTAAATTCATTACACCTTGTAATCAAGTTTCTTTGCCTGTAAAAATCTTCTTTCTATGTTCCAAAGTAGTTTAGACGTTCTTTTAAGGAAGAATCGCTACAAAGAAGTCATTTAAGTTATCCCAAGTCATTCATTATACATCTTAAGGAAACTTGAGTGTAGGTTAGTTTGAATTGTAAACTCAAACACAAACCTTTGTATCCTTAATCCAGTAGTGATCAATGTGAGTTTAGCTTGGAGAAGCTAGTTAAAGACTACTTGCAACGACAGGTAAAGTGTTTTCCTGGTCACAATTTAGCTTGGAGAGGCTGGTTAAAGACTACTTGGTTTAGTTTGGAAAGACTGGTGAATAACTAGTTAGTTTATGTGACAGTAAGGGTTGTCTATTGGTCATAGGTTAGAGCCTGGGAAGGTTGTTATAATGACTATTGGTTTCTTTCTCGAGTTGCGAAAAGTGTTAGTGAAACTCAACGTGGTTGAGAACTAAATGAGGCAGGTTGAAAACCAGGATAAAAATATCTGTGCAATATCTTCTTTTCCCTTATCTATTTAACATTTGTTGCTCTTTAGTTATCTATTTATATTTACTTAAAGTTTATCTTTTTAACTATTCTTATTACGCGTTATTCAGAAAGTAATTTTGAAATCTCTAACATTGTTTCCGCTCATTACAGCTTAAAGCTTGATAGTATTGTGTTAAAGCTTTTAGAAGCTAAAAAGGGGAAGAGAAGTGAAGCATGATTCAACCCCCCTTTTTCCTGTGCTTTTCTACCTACAAAGCTGTCACAACTTAGATGTTCAAAATATTGAGTTAACAAGCCATCACGGCTAAGTTAACATCTTTATTCAAAATAAAATATTCAACAATTCGATGGTTAGCTCAAATTAAATATAATAAAACCTCTGTAAAAACCCAAAAAAAAAAAGTTCATTAGAATAATTATTTACAAATAAGACAAAAAGTTATAAAAATTTAATTTTGGGTTAATAGAGGTGTCTGCTCTTATGTATACCCTGGTGCAAAGGGGAACACAAAGTCACATAGTTCTTTAAAAAATGAGTGCAGGTTGGTTGATTTTATTTTCTTATAAAATACATTATTTGAAAGATTTCAGAATATCCAGCTATCACAGTTAAAATATTCTACAACACAAAATTAACAAATTGTCATGACTAAGTTAACTTGAAAAAAACAAAATATTTAGTTTTAATCATTTATTCATTTATCTTGAAGCAAACAAAAATACAATTTTAAGGCCAAACTTTCTAAAAAAAAAATTGGAAGACAAATGAGTAAAAGTAACAAAAGGAACATGTTACCAAGCATTGACCTTTCAAACAAACATTTATTTTATTTTTGGGTTATTTTAAACAAACATTTAGTGTTGGGTTTTTGGATGTGCACAAGCTAAAAAGATACCACCAAGACAAGCCCAAAGTGTAGTTAAAAAATAAAAGGCAAATCGGCAAGTGAAAAAGAACGTTATTGTGACTTGAAATCAAGGGTTTAGTTTGAGATAGTTTTGATTTTTGAAAGTAGAGGTAGATGGATTGGGGCTTGGTTGAAATGAGAGTGAGAGAGAGAGGCTCAGCTATTCAGTGCATGTGGCTATGGAGGACACGACCTTGATGACAACCATGGCGTGGCGGCGACGTGATGCTGTGGCTAAGGTCGCAAAGGTGTGCATCAGCGGAAGAGAGAAGAGAAGGGAACAAGACAAGCAATGGCGGCAGTCCTAGTGGCGTGGCGGCAAGACATGGTTGAGCAAAAATGGAGCTCGTGGTGGTGACAAGATGCGAGGGTGGCACTTCGGTGAATGGTGATGTCGAGGTAGCGGCAATCCTAGTAGCGTGGTAGCAAGACATTGTTGAGCAAAAATGGAGCTCGTGGCAGTGACAGGATGTGGGGGTGGCACTTCGATGAATGGTGATGTCAAGATGCTTCCCACAGTGGAGGTGGTTTGCAGTTCCTTCGCAGTGTTGGGGCCACTGATGGAGGAGAATGATGAAGGCATTGAGGTCACGTGGCTATGGCTTGTGGCTGGTGAAGGTGTGAGCTCTCTCAATGGTAGCTTAAAGCGAGGGTGTGTGGCTGTGGTCTCGGCGGCTTGTAGTGGCGAGAGCAACTAAGGGGACACCATAGTGGTCTTTGCGGTGGAGTTGTGGCATGATTCACGGCCAGCCACAGCAGACGAGGTGACTCCCATGGCAATGGTGGTTCACAATGGAAGCATAGGACTATAGCCTTCCTCCCCTTTTACTTCTTCATTCTAACCCTTTTTTTGGTTTTTCTCTTTTAGTTCTTTTTTCCTGTTTTGCTATTGAGTTGAGTACTTGTTGTGATGTTGAAAAAGGGTTTTTTTTTTGTGATTTTGTGTATGGCTTTTGCCTTTGTTGTGTATATTGGGTTTTTATTCTTGAAAGGTTATGGTGGGTTTTTGGTTAAGAGGTTGTGTTAGTTGTTCTGTTATGGTTTGGGGTTGGGCGTGGTTGAAATTGTTTGGCTATTTTGTGTTTTTCTTTTTCTTTTTTTGGTTCAAAGGGTTGCTACTGATGGGTGTATAAATAGTTGTTGTTGTGTTGATTGTAAGTGATGGATTTGTGGTTGTGTAGATGTGGGGGAGGTGAGAGCCTTGCTATGGAGGTCTCTCCTCCTCATTCTCTTTGTTGTCTACTTTTGTTCTACTTTTTCTTTTTTTTCAATTGCCCTTCCCTTCCCTTATGCTAAGCTTTTCATCTTTTTTTGGTATCCTGCTTTGCATCTTCCTTGCCAACAAACTTTTTCACAAGGAAATGCCATTTTAGCATTTTGCTTGTCCTGGTTTCACCTTGGTTGAGGCTTAGTGTGTTTGTCAATTTGAGGAGAGGGGCTTGATAGTTGGTAATGTGCAGTCTATCATGGCCTTGGACACACTCCATTGCAGGCAGTGCCTGGCACTTAGACTTACTCAACCTCCTAAGCTAAGCACCAATTCAGCTTCACTAAAAAATGACTAGCAATGAAAGCAAAGAGCACAAGAAAACAAGAGAACTTTGGTGGAGAGAATACTTTGCACTACACAAGGAAAGCTTACAAATGACTTAGATGGTTTGACCAAGAATGACCACCCATATATATAGGCTTCCACCTCCTCAATAGGCAATGGAGATTAATTATAATGGATGGCATGGATCGTGTCTAAAACCTTCTTTCACTCCACACATATCTACATGTTTCTAAAACCATCTATATCTATCTACGGACATTCTAGATAACTCCTACATATCTCTAGAAGCTTCTAGATAGTTCTACATGATTCTATATAGTTTTACATGGTTCTACAAGTATCTAGAATTCTCTAGAGAAATATACATTGTTACACAATATTCTACATTTTTCTATGGTTTTTTGGAATCTTCTATGAATTAAGCCCTCAAGGAAGGCCATTTGTGACAAGTTACTGTCAATCTTCCATCATTTTTTATTTTTATTTTTTTGGATTTTTCAGAAGAAATTAAATTAACAAAGGAGAAAAAGAAACCAAAAAGTATGGGCTTAAATCAAGATAGACTGACTAAGAGATGATCCAAAATTTAGTTCCACAAAATAAAGCTACCAAAAAGGCGCAAGAAATAGGCTATGATTAAAAGAAAAGGAATAGGCTAGCATGTTTTTTCATTTTTCATTTTAATTTTATGTCAAATCAAAAGACAACTCTCTTCTTCTTTCTTTTTTCTATTTTTTGGCTCAAAAGAAATGTAAAAATAATATATAAATAATGTGATAAAACAGATAATGAGCATTCTTTCCAAACTATAAAAAAAATGTCGATTTTTAGATTTTCTATTTTATGGGCCACACAAAATCGAGTGTTCACATTTCTCTTTCTCTATCTATTTAAGTTTCTGTGTGACTTATTTTCTATTATGCGAACTTTTAAATTCATTCCTAATTAATTTCTAATGTTTTACTTAGTTTCTAACCACTTTAGAACGTAACTTTTAGCACCTTATTAACTTGTGCTTTTCCGTCTTTAAGTGTAAACACTTGATAGACCTTGTCTAAATTTCAAAGACTAAAAAGGATTTGAAAGCACGATTTAACCCTCTATTCTTATGCTATATTTTCTCTTACATTATCATCTTACAGGAAGTACCAAAAGAGATAATATAATCACACATTTGATTAACAATTATCTCCATAACTTAATATCATTATCTACTATAATTATCTCATATTTTATCCAATTGCCTCCCTGACTTATGCTATGCTATATGACTGCTTCAAAAGCATTGACACTAACATTCTCTTGATCAATAAATTAAAAACTTTTGAAAATAATTGTATATGAACTTTAAAATAAATCTTAACTTTGGAATAATTTTATGAGATTAATTGATATTCCTCGACATTGTAAAGGTTTACATTATTAGCCAATTAAAATATGATACATCACTATAATTTTAGTAATTACACCACTTTCTCCTCATTTTTCTCAACAATTAACTAATATGTCAAGTTTTAACTGGTTGACAATGTAAAGTAGAATTAAATTATTAGTTTTGGTCGTATTGCTCCAAGTTTGGCATTAGGCTGCGAAACTCATATGGCATGTTCATAGTCAAATAGGTCGGTAATGTGAGAACAAGAATGTATGAATTAAAGTGAAATGATTGAGAATATTCTATTACAATATTCTATTAGTGTTTGAGTAAATGGTGTGCAAGACTGTCAAAATAGGCTGGGCTGGCCTATTCTGGTTAGCCTACATTGGGTTGGGCCATTTTAAAGTCAGGTCACTTTGGCTAGGTTACCAATGGGCCAAATTTTTTTCTTGATCATTTTTTAACTGTGTAGTTCACAAAATTTCAATGAAAAAATACTTTTTATTTTTTATAATGGATTAAAAAATAAACTATTAGTAAGTAGTGTTATTATTTTTACTTTATTTGTGAGAATGATAATTGAAACTTGCTTTTTATTTGATAACTAAATTTCAATAACTCAATTTGATGCAATAGTGAAGTGTGTGTGTGTGTGTGTATATATATATAGTCAATATTTGTTATTAGTTTATACTTTTTAAGTAAAAAAATAGGTTAAAAAGTTTAAATTTAAGTATTTATAGCTCCTATATGTAATTTATTATTTAATAAAAAATTAATGTTAAGGATTTGCCCAACAAACCCAAGGCAAACTATTGCCCATTTCTTGGTCGAGTTGGGCCAATTTTTATTTTTCCTCCTATTTCTTAGCCCAACCAGCACATTTTTCGGGCTATTAGAGTTGGCCCATTGGGCTTGGCCCATTTTGATGGCTCTAATGGTGTGTAGTGTAATTTTAAAATGAGAATGGGGTTAAGTGTTGTTTTGGAAAACCTCAAGGGTGGGTTTTGTTATTTATCCTTTATTTTAATATAGATATATTGATATATTATAAAGAAAAGAGACGGCAAGCATTGATTTTTTTTTTCACAATTTACATCCAATAGAAAACAAGCTAAACCAATAAACTTGTAGAGAAAAACATTTAGACAATAGCATTCTTATTCACCCATTCATTCATAAATGGAAAACAACACAAGTAAGTTCATACAAAATCATAACTAACTAATAGCATTCATATTCAATCATTCATAGAACTTAACCCAAGTAATATTGACAAGGCCCAAATTCCTTAATCTTGAAACCTTCATGGAACCCATATTCTGGGTCATTCTCCAATTCTCAAATAGACACAAAATAGTTAATTAAAAAATAGAGAAAAAGGAAACATAGAATTGTTGGTGGGTAGAAACTTAGGAACCAAATTTTTGGTCTCTTGTTCAACTAAGCTATTGCGACTTGTGTTTAGATGAGAAAGAAAGGCCAGTTATAATTACAATTTGGGACAAAAATATTTTTATCTTTGTAAACACGCTTGTTTGAAAATGATGACATAACATTTTCTTATTTTCAAAGAATTTGAGAAATATTTTTGAAAATATTTTTTAGAAATCAAACCAAACATATTTTTATCTGTGTTTCCTATTTTCATTGAAAATGAAAACGGACAACGCTTAAACCAAATGCACTCCTATCTCTTTCCGTTTATTTAAATCAAATGTGCCTGAAGTTTATGATACACTATATCTTTATTGACTATTCACTATTTGTACATAGTTGAGTGGTACATCGTTTGTTTTATCATCTGGATTTTTTTTGGATTTTAATTTTAATATATTAATAGCGTATAATATTTTTATACGGTTATCTAATCAAAATATTTTATTTGCATAATTTTTCAAATAATATATAAAAGGTTAATCATTATGTTTGACTTTTTCATTGTCTCTTCATGCCAATCCTACATAGTGTGACTCTTTTATTTGTATTCACTTATTTAAATTATTCATCCTTATGTCTCACATTTTATTTAGATTATTATCCTTTGACCTTTAAAATGTAAGGATTGGTTTATTTGGTTGACTTTCCATTCATACATCAACATGACTTGGTTTTAATTCCAAGGCTTTTGTCATTGGTGGATGATTGATGTAATGCCCCGATTTTTTCTATTTAAGTGCAAATAACCAAAATGCCCTGAGGTCATTTTTACCTAGAACGCGAGGGAGCGACCTGGCAGTCCTCGAATGGGTCAACTCAATGTTTGAAGGGGATTATAACTGTTATGTTTGATATCCAAGGTGAAAATCTCGTTTTCAAACTTTGGCTCAAAATGACCAAAATACCTTGCAATGTTTTATATGGGTAAAGGTGTCGTTTGAGCTGGAACTTTTCCAGAAAGTTTGGAATGATGTTTATGAGTGGTTTTTGATGTTTAAGTGCCCAAAGGTCCAGGTTTGTGCAAAATTACCATTTTGCCCTAGAGCAGTATACAGTGAACCTAATGATGTAATTAACCAAATCTAAGCAATATTAGGCTCTGATCAAAGATTAATTTATTTCGATAATTAATCTAGAGTCAAAATGATTTACGAAGGCTAATTAGAACCTAAGATTGCTTAGTCAAACTCTAATTACATCTTTGATTCAAGATTCCTAGTCATGGAATCTTGAATAGTGTTTTCTCTCTCCAATTCCTTAAATTAAGGAATTGTGCCCATACCTTCATTTGACTAAAAGAATGGTTTTAAATTGTTAATCTAGTAAGACCACCCCTAAATCAAGTCTTGACAACCTTAATTAACCATTACCTCACCTAAACACTTTCTTACAAATTCCTAATCAAAACTTTAATCAAAGAAACACTTAAACACATCATTAAGTAGATGAACAATTCTTCCTCCCCTTGGCTGGAAAATCTGGCCAAATATATCCCTAGGAAATATGTCACATGTTGATTTTATTTCACTCCAAAGGCCATACCTCAAGCCATGCCTTGACCATACCTAGCCATGCTTTCAACCATGCCTTTGAATGATTAAAGTTTAAAGATATTTTCCTCCCCAAAGGCCATGAATACCTTCGGCCTTCCTCCTCCCTTTCAGCCTCATTGTTGAAATTTTTCTATAAATACCAAGCAATAGAGAACTTGGTTACACTTTAGAAGCTTTGCCAAGTTTAAGCTTTTTTGCATTTTCTCTCTTTTCTTCTAACTTTCTCTTCATCTTGTTCTTTTTCCTCCACCCTCAAAGAAGGCTTTCCACCACCACAAACCACCATAAACAACCTTGAACCACCACTCCCTCACCTCAAGTCATCCCTCAAACACTCAATCTTTCCATTTCCAAGCTTGCTTTCTCAAGGAAAAATAATCTTTCTTGGTTTCCCCTCTTGGCTGAATCATCACTTTCATCAAAGAGGAGATTTTGTCTTCTCATTCCATCAAGAATCCAAGTTTCTTCTTATTTCTTTCAAGACTTCTTTAGGTAGGGGTTTATTTCAAAGTTTTCTTTACTTTCTTTGAGAAAAGTTCTATATTTCTCTTGGTTTTTCAAAGCTCTTTCCTTCTCTTTTTCCTTTTCGGCCTTGGAGCATTTTATGTGAAAAACTTTAGCTTGATGATGAGGTTTCAAGATAATGGTCTTGTGATGCCATGTGAGAAACCTCTAAAGCTTGAAAAACTTGGTCTTGGACCATATATGCTTTTGGTTTCTTTCCTTTTTCTTTGCTGAAGTTTTCGGTTTTCCTTTCTTTTTCCTTTTTAAGGTTTTGGTTTTTCTTTCCTTTCTTTGAACAAAGTTTGATAAAAATGTTAAGTAGATCACTAAAAGTTTTGTTAAGAAAATTAATCATATGTTTTCAAAGAGCTCTAAGCTTACCCTTGCCAACCTTAAAGTTGGTCAGCCGTTCTAAGAGTTTACTCTAGATTGAAGCCCATGAGCAATAAAATAAAGAATATGAGTAGTTCTTTGTATGCTTGTTTAGATAAGTGTTGAGGTTTGTGTCTTAGTCCATTTTCTTGAGCTTGATGATGAAGTTCAAAACCAAAGGCTTCTTTGAAGACTTGGTGCTAAGAACTCTAAAGCTCACTTTATGTTGTAAAGATACAAATTGGGTTAAGGTTGTAATGTTCCTCTAAAGTCTTGTAAGAGCTCTAGTTAAGATAAAATGAGTTGCATTCATGTTTATGTTTATGCCTTGCATAGCATGTTTATTTTGATGCCATCACTAAGCTCTCAAGAATAACTAAATGAACTTGCATTATCATGTTTAAATTTCCAAGCTTGCATTTCATGTTTATATTTCAAGTCATCACTTAATCTTTAAAGATAATAATGAGGTTGTATCTTATATTTATTTTATGCTCTCACTTTATTTTATAATGAAGAGTAAAACAAGTGCATGACATGTTTAAGTTTATGCCATCACTTAAACATCCTAGAGCTCAAAGACTTGCCCAAGTATCACAAGTAAAGTTTTAGAAAATGGAGGCATCCCAAGGAAGCCATTTCGGCCTTGTGATGATGATGATGGACTTGAGATGAGTTCATCTAATCATAAGTGTCCATAGCCTATGTCTTGGAATTTTTCTAAGCTTAGGTGGACTTAAAAAATATCATGAATAAGAGTTGATGTTTTAAATCTAATTCATGAACAAATTATTTTAGCTACTAACCTTACCCATATTTGTGTGATTTTAATGAGATTAATTGGTTTCTAAAAGAGTTTTGAGTTTTCTGAATTGTTCCAAGAGAAAACTAGCAACTTATATGCTTTTAAATCATGAAATTATGTGATTTATGTGAGTCATATTTTTTGTTCTGCCTTGGTTGTTTGGCCACTGTATAAATTCTGTTTTATGGTGTTAAAGTGTGTAAAATTATGTTTGAGTGAAGTAAGGAATGATTTGGGGAAAGCTAGGAAAGAATAAGTAACTAGAAAGGACTAAAAATGAGAATTTTAGAACACTTAGATGTCAGAATGGTAAATTCTGTTCAGTATAATTGAACTTAACGAAAATGGTTTATAATTAGTGGATATGTGTAGGAATCCCTCATAATTGGTTTAGGAATTGAATATAAAGCCTTAAGCGAAGGCAGAACTTAGAAGGGTCAAAGACGTGGATTCTAGGAACCCGTAAACATATGATAATTTTCTGCCTAAGTGATGCAATGCTGTTTGGATATATTAGTGAACATAAATCTTAGTGAGAATTGTAAGTAATGATTCCTTAGGTGTTATAAAGAACTATAATGGGTGATAGGATGACTAGAATACAAGTTTAAGACCCGTGAGGACCAAAGCATAGGATATCTTAAGATAAAGGGATATGAGGTAAGAATGAGATCAAGTGAGTATTGCTTTGATGTATGTGAAGGTTTTAAATACCATGAGTATGAGAATGTATGGGTGTGTGGCATGTGCTATGATGATGTAGTATGCTATGTTTACAATGCATGAGAATATGAGATATGAATAGAGGATATGTTATGTGATGTTCTATAGTTGTATGCTCATGCTGCATCCATACAAGGTATGATAAGGAGGAAATGATCCCATTATGACTTCCAGAGTTAAGGGTTGTATGGGGTGATCCAAGAAAGAGATATGATTCCCCTCTTTTTCTCCATGTAAATCTAGTGACAACTAGTTAGGTTTGAGCTCATTCCTAGGCGATGGGTGTATTTGGAGTTTTGGTGGCTATGTGAAAATCGTCGAGGCGGCATGTTGGGTGGATTTTTGGTGGCTATGATGAGGGTGGAAAAAGTTAAGAAGGAACTCGAAGAGTTCAAATATGATAAAGTAAAAGACGCACATGCATATGTTTCGTGGTTGTTCCATTGGTGCTTATAATTAAGTGATCTATGTTGAGTACGTGAACTGTCATGCTCAAGCATTGCCATGCATACATAAATATCTGCTACATTCATACCATCAAGACTCATGCTAAAAGAAACCCACTTCAATAATAGGATTTGAGAAATTAAAACTGAACCTATGCATGCAATAAAACTCGAAGTGGCTGGGGACGACGACGATGGCATTTGTGTTAAAATCGAGGAGCCCTCCTGAGAATCTTGAATAAGTTTCTCACCCCTTTGTTTTCCTTCCATGTCGTCTCCAGCAGGAATGATGCGGATCGTTCATGATCTTTTTGAGGCACGGGTGGAGGAGTCACCTTACCTAGTCGAAGAGGTCAGCGAAGCGTGAAAACTAGTCTAGCCTTGTTAAAGTCGTGTTTTGCATTAGTTAAACTTGCTTGATGTATTTAGTATCTTAAGGTGTCCTTATATTTATAAGAACACGCTTATGTTATGATTATGATATAACACTATAAGTTTTGTGTGACTAATCTATGGTTTATTTATGATTGCTATGTCTTATATGTATTAGTAGAAATCTATGCGCATTCGCGGCTCGCATTTAAGTTTTAAGTTCAAAAAAAAAATTTAGTCATATTTTCCTTACTCGTATTTTAAAAGATAAGTCAAAATTGAAACAAAGACGTAACGACTAATAATTTAACCGAAATGCGACTCGAGCGTATGAGGTTAAAAGTTTGGGTGTTACAATTGATGCGAGCTGTCGTGACTCACAAACAAATTAAAATTTATAAAGTACTAAGTTGCACAAAAAATGTAGTAAAGGGCACAACCTAGGTTGTCTTTCAAGGAGACTTCAATACTTAGTTGGGAAGATTTTGGAGTTTTGAGAATTAAAACAATTAATTTAAATTGAAAGATAATAGCAACAATAGAGAAGACACTAGTGCAAAGTATTCCTAGGATTGGACATTAATTATCATTGACCAAATATTAAACCCATTGGTAGCTATTGGTAATAAATTACCTGCAATTCTACTAGTGATCAATCGACCTCTAAAATTTGATCAATGCAAATAGCTAATAAATGACAATTGACAATTTATTTAGAAATCACATCAATTTAATGAGCCAACCTATAGCCTAACCACCAATCAGAAAGTTAATTCTAATGTTCTCCCTCAAACATAAACTAATAGGTCTATCAATTTATGCCCAAAGGGTTTCCCTAAATGACGATCGCCAATTTAGTTATCCCAATAAAAATTATAGCAATCACCACAATAATTAAAGGAATAGAAATTGCAGAACATTAAGAAAACCAATGCATTCAATATAAACAAACGGTTTCAAATATCATTCCAATTCATCGGAAATCCTTACACTAGTAAAGAAATCTACTCCTCCATCTAGAGAATTACAACAATGAAGATAAGAGAGAACCTGAAAATAATAGCAACAATCATTGCCACAATCCCCAAGACAAAACACCTTCATTAATGGAACCCTTAGAGAGAGAGAGAGAAGAAGAGAAAGATGTAGAGAATAATAGCAACTAAAGTGGCAGCCTAAAAGTGAGTAAAAGCTAGGGTAAAAGTTTGTAACAATTTCTTAAATGCTCTCTAAAATTGGGTCAAAGTAGGCCCAAAACTGATTTAATGATTTTCTACGTCATCGCACAAGCACTGGAGCGCTAAATGACCACTGCAGCGCTCACCAAGCTATGCTCATAAAAGCCATTTTTCGGGGTTTTATTGAGCGCTGGATCCTGGACAACACTGATGTCTTCACGTATTTGGTTATTTTGGCCCATTAAACATCAGAATTTGCCCTCGCCACTAGAAATATCGATTGTAGCCATTTGAATAAGCTTTCCAATGCCACCAAAATTACCTCAATCGGACATCTGTAGCTCCAAATATTGTGAAAATGCTAAATGGAGGTCAAGTTAGACAACATCAAAACATTAGCAATCTTGTTAATATTTTGCACTTGATCCAAAGCTCCTATGCACAAAACCATACTCAAAGAAACAAGTCAAACGCAACAGGGTGTAATTATAATTTATTCCAAAATCAATGTAAAAGTCAATAATTCTATTTAAATCACATAATGAGGAGTAAATCAAAATCCTTATTAATTACATCAATAACTTAGTAAAACTCATGCAAAAAGTAAGATTTGGTAGCAAGATAAGTGACATCAATACCTTTTATCAATGATCTATGAATGTCTTTATAAGTACTCAACAAATTTAAAGTTTCTTGACCATGGATCGTGATGCTTTTAAATACTAAAAAAGATGTGACATATAAGAATCATACCTTTCAATAAAATAATTAAACTTTTGTCCCAACTCCATCGGACACCCTGACTTAGATACATTTATAACAACTTGGTGTGTATGATATACATGCACCACATGGATGGGGAGTGTTGGAATATTGGAATTATCTTTTATAGTCAAATAAGTTTATGTATAGAAGAAAGTGGCAGGGAAATGCCCCCTCAATTTTTAAATAATTATCCATTTTAAAAATTTATTTTATCTAAAAATAATTATTTATTTTAAAAATTTAAATAGTATTAATTATTTTTTATTAATAATATTTCTATTAAATATTATTGATTCATTAATAAAAGAGAAGTGTTGAAGTTAGAGTATTAAAGAAAAACAAATGCAATTTAATAAATTATTTCTCATTTTTACTAATGTTGATTTTTCTTATTTCCGGTGAGATTTTATAATTGAAAAATTAACCCAAGTAAATTCGGTCATATCAATTTCTTATCTCATCTCTTTCAAGTATTGGAATAAGAAAATTCTGCTCATTGATGCTGCATACTTTACTTTCTTGTTGAATTGTTGCTAAGGTGACATCTTTTTGGCTTTCGCAGTGAACACGAGAAGGTTTTGCTTTAGTTGACACTATCCGTAACGACAGGGTTGAATCATTCCTTAAACTCGTAGTAGATTTATTAGAAGTAACTTCATCAATGAAGGGTCAGGTAGGAGATGGCCATGGCTTTATTATTATGTTCTGGTTAATCCCTCAATTTGTTGAGTACTATATTTGCATATTTATTGTGGAATTGCAGGAGGCAAATGATTGTCTTTTGGGTCGCTTATTTGCTTATGGTGCTCTGGCTCATCAGGAAGATTTACACAGGAATGGAGTACGGATAAACACTCTCCATCCATAAGAGACTTTATCAGTGCAGTAATCTAACTTGCAAATAAAAGGTGGTACTTGCAAGAGCCTGCTATCTCAATAACTATAGACTTAATTGAAAAGGTTTGTATATCATAAGAGAAAAGAGAAATTTGCCCTTAGAGTGCCTTTTTGAGATCTCATGCTTGTTTCCCACTATGATGAGATTGGCTTGGATTTTCAGGGGTTTCAGTGAAGTCATGGTCCCTCTTTACTCATATTACTAGTTAAAAGGATCTTATTTTATTTTATTTTATTTATTTATTTTTTGTTTACCCCCATATTGCAAGCACATGTGAATTTCTGATGTAGATTATCTATAGCTACTACAGATGTTTTAATGAAACTCTTGGATTAGATCGCTAGTAAATTTGCTAGATCAGATGCATGTCTTCTCTATGATATGATCCTATTCCTCACGCTGTTCATTTCTTCTTTCGTGCTATTGAAGATTTGCAAACTTTTCTTCCCCTTGCCTTGTATTCATGTGTATTAGCTTTTGATGTTCTGTTTCTTCTACTTCAAAATCTGTATGTATCTTCGGTTCCCATTGTTTTTGTTAAACGAAGTTGTTCAGTGCCTGATGGATATACTATCAACGACAAACACTTGGCTGTGTAAAGTTGCACAGCATTTTCTTAAACAATTGTCAGATTGGGTTGGGGATGATGATGTCAGAAGAGTTTCTGTTATTGTGGCCTTACAGAAACACAGCAATGAAAAATTTGATAGTACCACACGAACAAAAACTGTCAAAGATTTAATGCCACAGCTCAAAACAGAACCAGGTCGCATGCTTTTTATTCAGAACTTGATGAAACTGTTTGTGGATGAAGGTGAACCTTCAGACTAGAGTCAAACAGCAGATGAAAATTCTGAAGTAGGTTCAATTGAGGATACGGATTCTCCAAGGACCAATGGGAATCCTGATTTTTTGAAGAGTTTGATTATTGAATCTCTTCCAGCATTCTGAAATACTTGAAGCTGGATCATGAAGAGAAGTTCCGAGTACAGAAAGAAATCATGAAATTTCTTGCTGTTCATGGTCTGTTCACTTCATCTCTTGGTTCTGAGATGACTTATTTTGGGTTACAGGAAAAATTCTGATGGCCAAAATCTTCCATGTCAAATGCTTTTTGCAAGATGTGTATTGAGCAGCTCCAGTTGTTATTGGCAAATGCTCAGATGGGAGAGGGCTCACGTGCTATGGCTAATAGTCTTGAGCCAAATGATCTTGACTTGTACTTCATGAACTTCATCCGGTCCTTTCTTTGTTTGTAGTTACAATGATGTTAGCTTCTGGGGTATTAGTGTTTCAATAAGTGAAATCAATATAGCGTTGTATGTGAATAACAGTAAGATTCCACTAAATCTTCTTTTTGAATGATGCGGTACATGGTTGTCTTGCAAATGTTTTAGACTCCCCTGCCACCCATTTACCATTTGTATTCATCTTTTTGCTCACTATTTGAGTATTTGTACTTTCAAAACCTGTGTGTATCTGAGCAGTCTTACTGTATGGTCTGGACTGGCTGTGTCTAAATTAGCTAGGCCTCGCATGACAATTTGTGGGAACATGGTGGGCCAAAGACATTATTATGTTTCTTGCGACTCACTTGTTAATGAGATCCAGTTTCTGGTCTAACATTAATGGCGTTACAGAAAAATGAGTGGATGATGGTATTTCTTAGATGTGTTATAACCCTTGATGTGAATTTGGCATATGTAGGTTGTTAAACAATATGACTTCGTATAGGAAGTTTTGTTTCTTGCCTTGACCATTCTATGCATTAAGGTTGATAGTCTAACTATTATTGATTCACTGTAGCCATTATCTTGTGACATTTTTTCCATATGGGATAATTATTATCTTGTGATTTCTCCATATTCTGATATTATTTTTGGTACCAATGTGTTCCTGCATTTAGTACATCAAAATGATTTTGTAGTTTAGCTATGCGAACTGTGTTTTAATATAATTCATTCATTCAATATTTAAGCTTGTCTTTAATCTCTTTTTTGGGTAATGATAAGCAGGAAAGAAGCCATGGACTTTGTGCTGATGCTAATAGATTGCATGCACTGAGGTACTTGCTTATCCAGTTGCTTCTGCAAGTGCTGAACCTGGGGAGTATTCAGAAGCTGCATCTGAACTCAATTATCTGTTGTAAGAAAGCATTTTCTGCATGTGATCTTCATCAGTCAACTGGAGAAGATGATTCAGAGGCTGATGGTTCTCCAGAGTTGATGGATGTTTTCTGGATACATTACTCTTGCTGCTTCCATAGTCATCAGCTCCTGTGTGGTCTTCTGTTGAGCAAGTTAGAATAAAAACGTGATATCACTTTTGTGGCTTCATAATTGTACATCAAGTAGATCACCGTATCACAGTGTATTACCTCAATGCATGACCATGTTGCATCTTAGAAATGTGCCAACAAGACACATTAAACCTCGCCTGGAACTTTGTGGGAGACCTGTGTGAACTATATACTGTTTTGTTTCTATTAATTAAACACTCATCTCTGTATGCAGGTATTCAAATATTTTTGTGATGATTTTACAGATGATGGATTGATGCGGATGTTCGGGTCATTAGAAAAATTTAAAACTTCCTAGACATCCAGATTCAGAAAGTGCAGATGATGACGATGGCGATGATGAAGATGAGGATGTTGATCAAGCTGAGACAGGTGAAATAGGCGAGAGTGATGAGCAGAAACATGACTCGGAATCAGTAGTTGAGGCTGAGGAAATTGATTAGGGCAGTCCTGAAGCTTCTGATGATTCTGAGAGAAGAAAAGTCAGGCTGGTCACGAAACTGCTCATTCCCAGCTTGTGCTGTTCAAACCTCGCATTCTTTCACTGTTGGAAATTTTCCTTCATGAAAATCCAGGCAAGTATACATGGCTAGTATCAGTTATCAACTACTTGAATCGTTCTGTCTCTTATATTGCTATTTTCCAAGTGTAATACATGAGAGAGAGAGAGAGAGAGAGAGAAAGAGAGAAGAGAAGTGGGGGGGGGGATACAGGCAGTTATATTTTTACATTAAAGTTTGTGAGCAAAAAGTTTAGTATTGTGTTAGGGACCGAGTCCTTTGAGGGTATCAAAGTGTAGAAAAGAAAAAAATATAGGGGCATTAGGGGTAATGCAAATGAGCTAACTAATTGATGCTGAGGTGGCATAGGTGAGTGCGTGTGTGCTGTGCCAGGAGGTGGGGTGCATGTGATTCATTGTGATATGGTTAGGAAAAGGGGATATTTGTAGAAATGAGCTGTGCTTTTGAGGGTAGGCTGTTATTTTGGGTCTTAGGCTTGGGAGTGGGGACTACTATAGTGTCTCAACCTTTCTCTTTTTGCTGCATTTTCTTTGTGTATTTCTTCCTTTCCGTTAGCTGGTACTAGTTTGATATCAAACTAAGTAGTAGTAATATTACTCAGTTCTCTTCTGTGATTATTCCATTTCTGTAGTTCCTATCATATTGCGCTGAATTGAAAGTTGGGAACCAACAGAATGGTGAATATTACAAAGGCAAATATTTAAAGCCAAGGATTATCCTAGAGGCAATGAAGTCCAATTATCCACTCTTGAATCTTTGTTGGAAAGAAATTTGAAATTAGCATAAAAACTAATTAAAAGACAAGTCTGCATCGGATCCATCAAGGTGATTAGCTGCTTGGAACCGACAGAAAATGGTTTCTTCCCTTGCCCAAACTTAACCTTCTAGATTTTGAAAACCTTCTAGATTTTGAAAATTATTGATGCAAGAGGTCATTGATATTTTTCAAGAAGTATTGGGTGGGTATTTTGATGGTAAGAAGTCCAAATCATATCTGGATTTCTAAAAGAAATATATTGAAGACCACCATGGGTTGGGCATGCTGCACTTGGCTTTATTTTGGAGAGATGTGGAAGCTCTAAGTCAAACTTTGGATGAGTGGAGGCACTTGATTTGGGAATTGAAATACTGAAGCCATTGGTGACAGTTAGGAGTGATGACCAGAATGCATCCAAAAAGATTCTCAAAAGCAATTTGGATAAACTCCAATCTAGTGCAACGACATTGAAGGGCTCCTTGGTGAGAACCAGCAGACCCGTGTGAACCGCCGAGGAGCATCTTTCCAGCCACAGCCTCTCCCTTCCACCAACCTCCGACCATGCATCTTTACTAGAAGCTTTGCCATGATCTCTAGTGCCTTCCTTAATTGTCGTTGCATCTCAACTCTTCAGCACCATCAAATCATTGGTTGGCCCTTGTAGCGTGGATGAACGGGAGTGCCACCGTGAAAACCTTGGCAGCCAAGAAATAGGACAACTACATGGAGAGAGAATGTGAACAAGCACAAAGAAGTTGAAGCAAGAAGGTGAAATGCTCTCTCAGTTCCTCAAGTTCAAAGCCTTTAAAGTTTAAATGCAACTTTGGCACAAAAGAGAAAGAATATGTGGCTTCCAACCATTGGTTTGAAATCTTAAAAGGTAGTTTACATAAGATAAGATGAGAGAGAGAGAGAGAGAGAGAGAGAGAGAGAGAGAGATGGGTGTGGGATGGGTATGTGTTTTGTTTCTTACGGTTGTGGCTTTTTTTTTTTTTTTTGTCTTTTGAGTCATTTTAAGAAATTGGGCAGGTTGGTCCTTTTAGAACTGAGCCAATTCTATATATTTGTAACATTTATTTTGAGTGACAAATTTAATTTTATCAAATTTGTTGTCATTTTAATAGATGCACATATATATTTAATTAATTTTTTCATTATATTTATGACATTTCTCATTTATATTTATATAAATATATATATTATTATATTTCGGTTGAATCCTCAATTAAACCTTTAACCTCTACCTCGTTGTTAAATCAGGTTGGTTTTAACCTGCTATTAACCAACTTAAGAAAAAACTTCTTCCCAAATTGTTCAACTACAATTAAAAATTCAATATTAATAAGTGGCTCATTAATATTGAATCTCAATAGGAAACTAAGGCTTTTTTCTATACTATAAGTGCCTTGGCCTCAAGTTGAAGTGTAAATGACAATTCAATGAAATGAAAAGTTAGCATGCAGGTTATACTAATCATAAGGGACTTATAATGCTTCCTAGGCATGCAATAATATCACTACGTATTGTTATGCATTATGTTCTCTGAAATCTGTGTGAAAGCATATTTCTCAAATGAGGAAAGGCTAGTATTTCAAGGGTCATATCCTACAATTCATCAAAGAAAGGCTTTACATATCTTATGGCCCACATCAACGAGAGAGGAACTTAGTTCATTGTGCTGTTTTGAACTGTGACAGCAATATATGCTAGCTAGTCAAATTGAACTGGTTTCTACCTTAACATCTAATTAAAAAGTTCGCAGAGTCTTCCCCTTTAATTTTCTTCCTTCCTTTGTCTTAATTCTTAAATATTTAATTCTCTATACCTATTGCTCATCAACAATGTCCTAAACAATGTTCCTTTACAAGTTGGCCTGGCTTAAACCTGTTATTTTTCTTCACATGCAGGTCTATATTGTCTATTTGGGGCTCAACCATAATGGAGATCCTTGCCTCACTTTACAATACCACCTTCAAATTCTATCTACTGTCTTCACATGGTCACTTAAAACACTTTTAACATTGATACCATGCTTCTTCTAATTAATTGCTTTCTTTGTAGGCATTATTTAAACTCATTTTTCTTCTTGCACCTGCTACATTTCAGTGAAAAAGATGCAGAACGTTCAATTCTCTATAACTACAAGTACAGTGTCTCAGGGTTTACATTATGCTTATTAAAACGTTTATAATAGCAGGAACATCCAAATAATAAAGTATCAACCAAGCATAACTGATACCAATCACCTTTACAACCTCGTCATTTTAGTAGCACTTAGATATATGTATTAGATATTTTGGTTTAAGCAATCGAAAGTGAAGAACCGAATCTCATCAAAAAAAAAGTTTTGCTGCCAAATCTCATCAAATTCAGCTTTATCCAACCAACGAACAGATGCAATGCAAACTCAGCCTATTATTACTGTAGCTCAAAAAAATTCTGTAACAATCACATATAGTAAAAATCAATACCTGAATTGCAAAGAAATAGATTTCATGTAATCAATAGCTGAACAGAAATTGTTGAATAACATATAACACTATTTACAAAGCAAAATATAAGAGACAAATGAATGAAAAATAGCAAAAACATTGTTAAATACAAAAGAAAACAATAAAAAAAGAAGCAAAACAAGAAGGCATACTTGCCTTGATGAATTCAGGATTAAAAGGATCAGCGAGACTTGATTAACCTAATACCACAATGAACTGTAATTGCAACGTCAAATCGAAAAGAATCTTAAAAACACAAAATAAAACGAGAATCGGAAAATAGTGAAATGCAAACAAATCAAATCGAAGTAGGAGAACTCAAAATGCAAAGAGCGAGAGAAGAAAACGAAATGATAAGGCTGGGAGAAAACAACGAAGATGGAAAAGCGAAAACGATATCGAGAATAGAGGGTCAAGAATCGCGTGGTTGATCGAAATCGTTGGTCGAGAGAATGAGAATCCCCAATTTTGGATTTAGGGTTTGCTTCGGTTCGTGGACAACGGAGAGAAACTAAGAATTTTGGGTAAATGGATTGAGAAATGGATCTGGTTTGGACCCCTTTGGTTAATTTGTTTTGTTATGGTTTGGTTTTATTGAACCAGAGGCAAAATAAAAACCGAATTAGTTTGGATTTTTTAATGAAAAAACCGGTTTTAGTTATTTGGTTTGGATTGTTTTCTGGATTTGTCTTAAAAATTGGTTATTTTGAGCAGGCCTGGGTGAGCAATTCATTAGTTTGAAGAAGCAGGAAAAATAAACAGAACATGTGGCTACAACCTGAATAATGAGGTTTTATTTGGTACATTGTGCAACACATCTTGTAGAACAACAGAAGTTCGAAATTGGTTTCCAGAGAGCAATTATTTGATGCTTAAAATTTTATTTTGACTGCAGCTCGAGCATGATAAGATTGGTGCTCGAAATTTCCTTCTAGACGGACTTGTTCAAGCTTTTTAAGTGGTATTAGGGAGGCGATTGCCTAACACGACCATCCTTGAGGTGTTTGCCGAGGGAATTTTGGATAAAACTTGAGTACTGTTATTTATTTTATCGATATGCTTTGTTTTGGAAACTTTGCTCTGTTATGTTGCTCATGACTAATTCAGTATAACATAGCAAACTATGCAGTTTTTTGGTGGCTAATTCTTTTCTGATTCGAGCACATCTTTAGGTCATTGTACCTGCCTCTCAATTCATGGCGGTTCTGTTTTAACGAGGAACCAATCTCTCGTCAGCATCATTGTTGCTTTGACGTTTTAACTTATTTAATCATCCACCAGTGCTTGTCTACAGAGTAATTGAGGCGATTACATAATTCAATTGATCGACTGCGACGGCTGCTTACAGAACTGTCCGTCTATTGATGGATTCTTTAGAAGCGTGATAGCTCTAAACAAGCAGATACTCAATTCAGTATCAGTAGTGTTATTTTTCATGTATTTCCATTTCCACTGCCAACAAGGTCCTTTAGTATAGAGCTTGGTCTATTTATTATGTGGCTCTATGCAAAGTTGCTTAGGTACAGTAAACTCTAATACGCCGAGGCTAGATATTTCTCTCGCTTAACTCCTTAAATACCAAGTTCGATCAAGTACACAACAGCGAATAATTATAGTATTAGTCCTCAGATTCAATCTTCATTGCTACAAATTACGAAATATCAAATCGTTGAGATGCTACAGAAAAGTGTAGACTGTAATGGTCAGCAAAACATTTTTATTTCCAAATGATTCTTCCTTTCTGGCCGTTTTTTCTTTCACTCTTTCCTAGGTGAACTATGCCAACTCGTCAGGTTCCGGACATTTTAATCCATAAAGGGCTTTTCCCCGAAGAGGATAATTCTATTTACTTAAGTAGTGTGTACAAGGTAAATTTAAAAAAAAAACACTAATTTCTTCCATTCTATTCTAATCTGACACATCTATCCCCTACCATTTCACCTTCAGTCCACTCTACTTTCTGGCCTAGAAATTGTTTCTAGTTAACACTTCTTCATTTTCTGAAATCATTTTTACAACTATTGCACACCACAAATCCTCGAGCAAATGCTCAGCGCACCCAAATCGGTCCCGCTATCCCCAAACTGAACCAACAAACAATGATGTTCACAACTCCTGAAATAAAATGGCCATCACAAATTCAGCCCATCATTCCATCTGTAGAAAATTTAATTTTAATTCACAGCAAAAGAAACACACATAAAATTAAGTGTACATACCTTATCCATGTATAGATGCAGCACTCTAAAAGGGAAGCCAATAAGTGAAGCAAACATTTTCTTCTTCCGACAACCCAATTGGTCTTGTTTGACCATCAGTAACAAAAGCCTTTCTGCTACGACTGCCCATTGTCTGCTTCAGAATCACTCCCTGAGGAACTCCCCGAATCCGAATCTGCAATAGTATTAAATTTCAGTTTCTTTTTTCCTCCTCACCAACAAAACCGAGGGCTGCGAGGGGGAACAGGGTTAATAGTTAATACCACTTGACGATGAGGAATCACTGCTTGAACTGCTTGAGCTACCAGAACTACTACTTCCATGGCCTCCAACGACTTCTTTATCTTTCTCGATCTCGACAGGGGGAACGTACTCATTGGCATCTCGTCCCCAATGTCAACATCCTCATCGCCAGCTTCCACTTTCTTTGGTTTCTTCACCTCCGCAGGTGCTGCATCAGCCTTCTCACTACCAGGCATTTCCTGTCCATTGATCATTAACAGAACAAAATCAGTATATACCGCAAGAACACTGTTCTCTATGCGACCTATAAAAGAATGCTCGTTCATGAGAGAGAGATGCACTAGGAGGGAACTTACCCCATTGCCTTTGTTGGAGGCAGCATTGCTATTGAGGTTGCCCAGTAGTGCTTGCCGCTTAATCTTGCTTACCATCTTCTTCCAATTAGTGACCAATCGATCAAGTTCCCAAAGGGTCTCATTGTCAACTGCCTCAATATCAAGCTCAATCTCATCCCCATCCTGCTTCAAATTCCCTCTCTTCCTTATGATTTGCACCACCTGCTCCATTTTCTCAGGCGGCAAACTCTGCAACCCAATTCCCAACTTGTGCTTCTCCTCAAGGCTCATCTCCCTCTTATTGGGGTCCTTAGCCTTCGGCTTTGGCTGCTTCAAAGGCTTCACCGGAGGGGCCCGCATTGGGGACGGCGTGCGCACTGGAGATGCTGACTGCACCATCGGAGGGTTCGAAGAACTTGCCGGCACCGGCGCCTGCAGTGGCTCCGGTTGCATATTAGGAGCAGGGTTCACATTCTCCTTCTTCTTAACCCTTTCTGGCTCAACATGGTTCCATGAACTGGCCTGCAATTCCTCATCGAAATCGCGATCCTGCCTCAACAAATCCTCGAATTTCTCATTAACAGGCCGATACAGTTCCTCAAACCTTGCCAACCACTGGTTCGCCATGGTGTGCACCTCGTGACCAGGGGGATTGTACGTCAGCGCGTTTTTGAACGTCAATCGCACATCAGAGGCAAAATCCGACGGCGATGTATACAAATTCTTGGCGAGATTCGACTTCACAGTGCCCAGATCCATTGGTTGTTTGATTATATCGAGGTAATCGTGAAGGCCCATCCCAACAACATCGACGGGAACATTGAAGATCCACCCGTGTTTCTGTTTCATGAGTTTCTGCAAAACCTGCGAGCATGATTTCATCAAGTTCCCAACCTCCGAATTCGACCGTTTCAAATCCTTAACGGAATTCACCACCGGAAAGGGGCGCTTGTTGCCGGAAATCTTCTTGCTCAAAGATTTCTTCGGCGGACCGTTGAGGCTCTGCCGAGGTTGAAACTCACCGGACTCGATTCGACTCTTGAGCTTCCGAATCTGCTCGAGCTCCGACATCAGGCGATTCTTGAGCTCGTTCAGCTCCTTCTTCGTGTATGAAGCCACGTTGAACGTCACGTATTGGGAATGGTTGCCGTCATTGGACCTGCGATTAATTGAGGAAGCATCATCGGAAGCCGATTGGTTCTTTTTCTTCTTCCCAAATTTAGGGTTAGGGTTTGAATTGGAGAAGGTACTTTTCCCATGAATCCCGTTCCACCGCCTTTGTGCTGCGGCCAATTTGGTTCGTTCCGGTTGGCTAAGACGGCGGAAGCCATGGCGGTGCTAGGTCACGGCCGGCCGGCGAGATTCCGGCGTACCTCCGGCATGAATCCCCCAATGCAGATCGAATAGAACATGGGTCAGCGATAAGTAGCAAATCACGCGCCGCCGATGGAGTCGAAGATCGAAGATTTTGGATCAAGGAGAGGAAAAAAGCGTTGGGTGTAGGGTTTGGAATTTGGCTTACCCTAATCTGTGCGAGAAACGAATGGGTGCCATGGCCGCTTCTTAAAGGCAATGAGATCTGCCCGTAGCTCCTTCGGAAAGCTTTGCGAACCGTTGATACCTTTTGTTCTTTGATCCAGCGGACAGAATTGGTTTCTCGTGTGCCCAAGAAACTGACCCTAAGATCTGGCACGGACGGTGGAGATTTCCTATTTTGCCACGTGGCCATCTTGAATCCGTTGGATGGTGGAGCAGATGGTGTCTTGATTGGGGTTTGAGTTTCAAGCGAATTTGGGGTGAATGTGTCGTGCATTTAGGGCTTCGATAGGGTCTGGGTCCGCATGATGACGTTGCGGGAAGCCAAACTGGCGGTTCCTACATGCAGGTGAGAAGTTACGCGCAGCGCGTGGCTGCGAATAGCGTGGCTATGTAAGGGTAGTTTAGTAAATAAATTTGCCGTGTGTATGACGATCGATACTTCCACTCCCTTAATTTTCACTACATAATAATAATAATAATATTATTATTATTAATAATATACCGTCATGTTGGTAGAGTATTAATGTAACCAAATATGCATGTCAATATGTACATATTTAATTTCATATTGTATAGCCATTGAATTAGAAATATCATTTCATATCCTCGAGCAAAATTGTTTGATTTTGTTTCAATTTCATGGCGAGTTTTTATGTGGTTCCTCACATGTTTAGAAGTTGAAATCACATGGTGACTAAAACTTCAGCCATTGATTTGAGAGTCCAATGATCAACATTAATTAAAATTAAATTTTATTGATACATTTTAATATTCATAAAAGAGAATTTATATGGGATTTACCTCTTTTATCTTTCCCCTTATCACTAATATCTCATTCTTCCTTTTTCTTCCCTCCTCCACGCCCCAACTAAGATGATCTTCGCCATATCCTTCGCGCACCAATCTGCTTATCGTCGATATAACCTCCGTCGACTAGCCAACGCGACGATGGCATCAACTCCACAAGTTTTTCAAGGACATGGAATTGGTTTAGGAGGCTTATGAGGTGGAGGCTTTCAGAGTAGCCATGAGTAAAGCAAGATGGTACACACGCCATCTGTTCTTACCTATAAGTAGATGTAAGGCTACAGGTAACTCAGTCCGTGCGAGTGATGGGTGGGGACCTGAAAGGACTCTGACGCTTAAGTCAATAGATGAATGAGGCATAGAGTGATAAAGTATGTGAATGATTGAATTAAGTATATAACGCGCCTTTTACAGTGAAAGGTGACCCTTGTTAAATTAGGGGGTAATCTTCCAAATAGGGAAATACTCCAAGGATTTACGTGATATTAGATATATTTTGTATTACTAGGAGATATGACCCAATATAGAAGATATAGTGGAGTAATTAGAGATATTAGAGAATTATAGGAGGTCCTGTAGAAAATATAAGGAATATCCTTAGTTAGAAGGGGAAAATCTCAAAGGGCTATAGTGTCACAAGGCCAATATGTGGACCCCTATCCAAGTTCTCTAAGGTCGGGCGGAGGTCTTGGCCCATGTTTCTAGTCTAGTACATAGCTACCAAGCTTGGTTGAAGGCTGAGTATACTAGGCCGAGTAGTGATGGCTTGCAAGATGTTTGAGTCAAGGACTTTGTTCCGAGCTTGAATGGTCAATTTGTCGTGTTCATCTTTTTTACTTATCACGGTGACGGTTATGGGGGAAGTCGGTGACACGTGTCGTATTCCAAATGGTGGGCAATCATGTCTGTGAGATCATGGGGCTGCATGTGCATCATCGGATTAAGGTGATTAGTCCCCGTCCTTTGGATGAGGTGAGCGTCTTGGACATGTTGCCAAGTGGAAGGAAGCATTTTCAATTGTTGGATGAGCTTGTCTTTGTTTAAAAGCAGAGAGAAGTTTAAAATTCATTTCTACACCCTATTCTTTGTATTTTCTCTCATTCGTTACTCGTGCAAGCTTCGATTTCATCTTCCAAACTTCAATCTCTTCAGTTTTATCGCTTAGTTTGATTCCTCTCTTCTTCCCTTTTTATTTAATTAGTTTAGTTCCACTAGAACCCTAGGTAGGCGATTCTATTTCCTTAATTGTTTCTCTCTTTTGGGTCTACTTTCCCTTCTTAAGCTCCTTCTCCTTTTTGCATTGGTTAGGTATTTATCTATGGCTAAAAAAAGAGTGCACCTACTTCTAGGAAGGGGAAGGCTGGGGTGGATGAGGCAGAATACGATCCCTATGGATGGGTTAGTGCCAAGGTTAGGAAGGTGGTTGACGGAGGTTGTCGCTACCTCCTCAAATTAGAATTAAAATAGTAAAATTAAATTCAAATGTAGATGCAAGCAAAATTGTCATTAAGATGCAACTCAATTGTCTCTCAAGGAGGCTATACACTTAGTTGGAAATTGGAGGTTTTTAAAAATTAAATTAAAACAATTGAAAATAATTGGTAATGAATATAGAATTAAAGGAACTAGTGCAAGGTGTTCCTGGGATTAGAATTTGTCACGACCGAATCGGCACGTAACCACGTGAGAAATCCCATTCTCACGTGCCTGAGATTTGTGACGCCTTTATATGCATGCTCTATTCATAAAACTTTTTAAAACATAACTTTCTCTAGATAAATTGTTGATTCTCTAAAATCAAAATAATCATGTCTAAAACCTCATAATGTCCTTTCGTTCAAAATCACAAAATCGTTCATATCATTGAAATAACATTGAAATACACTTTAACGTTCAATCCTAATATGCTGAATGCAAACATCCCATACCCTAGGTCAGGAACCCTACTTGCATTGCACTGGAGCACTCTAGACAGAATTCAGAATGCTTCACTCTTGGTGAAGCTTGCCATTTGGCACTTTACAGTGGTTGTGTAGGATTTGCTGCCATTGTTCTTATCTGTAAAAATGAGAGAAATGAGAGGGGTGAGTTTTGTCACCAAAACGAGGAAGCGAATTCTCACTTGAAACCCCCTTCATGGGACAAAAAAAAATAATGTATGAAATCATAAAACAGTAATATGCCAAAAAGCATGTCTAAAATCCCATAACTCTTTTATACGTATATTCATATATATATATATATATATATATATATATATATATATATATTCAAATTATCCTTTCAATAAAATAATTTCTCTAATTCACTTTATGTCTAAAATCACTTTTCCTCTCTTTTATATATGTATTTATATATTCGATTAATACTTTTACCGTTTCAAAAGTAATTTCCTCTATTCTTTATCATTTCTTGAAATCATATGAGCTTAAAATCATAAATTCTCTCATACTTTCAAATGATTACTTTACCAATCCAAAAGTCATTTCATTAACTAACTTTCGTACTTGGTTTTAAACACACTCATCATAACATAGCTCCTAAGAAACAGAAATCTCTAGACACATCTGGGCATTACGTATCGCGTCCCATGTGTCAATCATTTCTTAAATCTCTGGTC
This sequence comes from Dalbergia oliveri, assembly GCA_030441495.1. Lineage (NCBI taxonomy): Eukaryota > Viridiplantae > Streptophyta > Magnoliopsida > Fabales > Fabaceae > Dalbergia > Dalbergia oliveri. The sequence goes on along the minus strand of JAMLFY010000013.1, from coordinate 4,562,781 downwards.
ACATATGGGCGTTACGTATCGCCGTTCCAGTATGACAATCATGGGCACCTAACTAGGTCCTTTCTCTAAATACTCTAGAGCATACTTGGTACCAAGGTTAATGGATTTACGTTAACACACAGCCTGTTCTCTATAGCTCCTAAATTAATCTGAAACTTCTTAAAACCGTTTTATTCTCTAAGAGCTCTAATCTCTATAACTCAGTTTGACCTTAGCATAACTATGACTATAAAACCATACTTAGTGATTTCAAGTCCACAGAATATGTATCCGCCAAGCTCTAAGTCACACGAAGATTAATGCTCTAAAATCCTTTTATGTCTAAATTTCTATATCATTTCTTATCAACAATAAACTCGTTATATTCTGAAAACTTGAATCCATTCGATTCTAACAGCTGAACTTAGCATATTTGTGGCTATGGATCCATGTCCAAGGGATCACCCTTGTAGGCATTGTGATTCCATACTTTCATAGAGTATGTACGTCAACTGTTTGAATCTCATGAAGATTCAAGCTCTAAAATCCTTTTAGTGATTAATCTTCCAAAAACACATTTCCCGTGTCAAACTTTTCATAATCTAGAAAACTCAATATCTTATTTCAAAATAGCAAAGTTTGCACTCTTAATTCCATTCTCTTCTCTAAACTTCATATCTTGGTGTAAAACCATAACATAAGCATAAATCAATTCCAGAATCTAGTAAACAATTATAAAACCCTCTAATAGTTACATATATCATCAATTCCATATAAAACCATTATAACAAACATAGTCTCATGAGTTTTATTAAAAATACATTTCATGCTCTAAAATCGGCAATTCAAAACATATAAATCGCAGAAATCTCAAATCCCTATTCAGGTTTCTAAAACCAAGCATTAAATCATATTTTCGTGAAAATAACTCTAATGCATAATATAAGAGTCACAGATGTGAACCCACTCACCTGGAGGGGTGGAATTTGTAGAACCACACTAACAAACCTCTGGGAGTGAAATGACTCCACTATCTGACATAGAGGCAACAAAGTTCTAGATTAACCTCTAAAACCTTAAGAATCCCTCTTTGAGAAGTTAAAAAGCTTCTCCCCTTAAGAGGCTTAGAGAACCACCCATAACCCAAGGAAACTTGAAGGGAATGAAGCAAAACCAAGAGAATAGCGTACCTTTAAGCCTTAGGAATGACAGATTCGCGGTTAAACTTGAAGAAATGGAAGAAATTGGAGTTTGGAGGGTGAAAAGGGCGGGGAGTCGAAGTTTTCACGAGAGGAGAGGAGAGAAATGTTTTGGAACGTTCTGGACCTGAGAGGGGTATTTATAGCACTGCAAGCGCTCGCGCAGTGCTCACCAGAGAGCGTAAAATATCTCCCTAACACCGCTTTATTGTTCTGTGGACCGCGCACTTAGGAGCACTGCACTCTCAGAATGCTCAGAATGATCTATCACTTATTTACATTTCTTACTTTTAAGTTAATCATTTATTTTCTGTAAATAAGGGAATACCCCTCATTTGGATTCAAATAAAATATTAGAAAAATCAAAATTCCAACAAATCAAAATCTCATTTTTGGGTTTTAGTTCAAATTCGAAAAATCTTACGATTTTGAAAACTTGCAAGCTAAAAACGAAGTACTTGAGGGTTTCATAAAATTCGTTAAAAATCTCTCTTCAACTCATTTTCTCTAGGGAATAATTACCGGACTTTTGATTCCAAGAAAATGGCTCTAACATATAGCCCTCCAAGGGCATGTAGGGTCAAGACTTCACGAAATTCAGGACCCAAAACGACAGTAAGGTGACCGGCACCTTTCTTTGTTCGAAAATTTTTTTTCTGACCTTTTATTTATTTTTTTGAAAATATGGGTATTACAGAATTGATTATCATTGACTACGTATATAACATATTAGTGGTTATTAGTAAATACTTATTGGCAATTATACTAGTGATCGATAAACCTCTAGAATTTGAAAATAGCTAATAAATGAGATCCCAATTTATTTAGAAATTACATTGATTTAATGTACCAATTGCTATATCTTAATCGCCAATTGGAAAGTTAATTCTAATGTTCTCCATCAAACATAAACTAATTGATCAATTAATTTATGCCCAAAGGGTTTCCTTAAATAATGATCGTCAATTTAGTTATTGCAATAAAAATTGTAACAATCATAACAATAATTATAAGAATAGAAACTCAAGAACATTGAGAAAATTAATGTATTCAATATAAAATGGGGATCTCAAACATCGTCCCAATCCATCCAGAAACCCTTACACTAGTAAGAAAATCTACTCCTCCATCTTAGAGGATCACAATAATAAAATAAAAAGTATACATGAAAATAATAGCAATGATCCTTATTACAATCTCCAAGAACAAATCAAAATCACTAAAGGAATCCCTAAAGAGAGAAGAATAGAGAAGAAGAGGTAGAAAAATGTTGAGAGAGAGAATCCTAGCTACCAAAAGTCTAAATCCAAAACTAGGTTAAAAGTCTGTACAATTTCCTTAAATATGTCTCTGAAAATAGCCCAATGTGGGGCCCAGAAATAGATTAATTATCTAATCCCGTCATCGCACGAGCGCTACAGTGCTAAATGAGGGGTACAGCTCTCACCAGAACCATGAGCTCGAGCTTTCTTCTTGATGCTTCTCGAGCATAAGTGCTATATGATCATTGTGGTGCTTAGCGAGAGTTGTTATTTGCAGTTTTGCTCCTTTTTTGCAACCCATTTGCTCTAAGTTCCTTCCAAGAGTTCCAAGCCTTATTCTTGACATTTTGCATTCAATCCAAAGCTTGTGTACAAAGGCATACTCAAAGAAACAAGTTAAATCCAATAGGCTCTAATTTAATAATAATTTCAGATAAGTGCAATAGTCAATGATCCATAAAAAATGCATAATAAAGACTAAATCAAAATCTGAAGTATTTACATCAATAACTTAGTTAAACTTATGTAAAAAGCTAAAGTTTAGAAGCAAGCTAAGCAGCATAAATGTCATTTATCAATAGCCTCGGTCTTTGATGATAGTAAGGCCATCTGAAGGTTTAGGGAGCGTTGCTTAGTTTCATCATGTAGGGAGAAGAAAATAGTGTCTCCCCTAATTTCGAGGATAGGGTATGCCACTATAGGTCTAAGGATAGTGAAGGCGACTATATTTATATGTATATAGATTTTTTGAGAAGTTGGATGTAAGGGTACTTTTCACTCGATTTAAGGAGGGGTGTCTGAATAAAGTGAACGTTGCCCTTTCTAACTTGCATCCAAGCAGCAGGCTTTTATTTAAGCATTCAAGAATCTTTTGAGATGCTCGCCACGAGCCCAATGTTGGAGTGTTTTTTTATTTCTCCCAAGTGAAAGGGATAGATAAGGGGAGTTGGGTGTCTTTTAATAGTGTCCCTAGGAAAAAGCGTTGGCCTTGCTGACCTAAAATTTTAAGTGATTCAAAGACAAGTTCTTAAAGTTAATGTTGGTTGAGTTCTGAATTCCTTTCTTCTTAGATGAGTGTGGGTTGGAGAAGTTTCCCCTATATTGGCTAAGCTCTCAGAATCCTTCAAAAGCGTTAATACAATATGTTTTGAATGACAACAGAACCAATTTAAGGAAAATATTTTGAAGAACGGATAATGTCTATCTTGAGTTTCTTGAAGAGCAAACATGTTATATAGTTAGCATAATGCGACTCCTATAGCAAAGATAATTTCACTTTACATGTGCAAACATGATTTATCTCATTTAAAGAGATGGAAACTAAATGGAAGTGATGATTATATCGTGAAATAAGTGTACAAATGCCTAATGGATTGAAGAAAATCAACAAGTACAAGAAACCAAGGCACATGTTTTCAAAAAGTAGCAATAGACTTCAGAAAGTATACTTAAAGTGAAGATATCTCTTCATCCCTAAAGCCAATGTGTTCTACAACCTTCAATCATCATGATCGCAATCCTTTTATCATCAACAAGTATTGATTGAAGACTAGAAGACTGAAGGCTTATCAAGGAACTAATCCTGCACCTTAGAAAGTGCATTTCATAGCAAAATGCTATACTCTACTAGAAGAGGAGGGAAAATTTGAAATTCAAATTAGAAGTCAAAACCAGTTAAGACTAGCATGTTATCTCTTTTGTCAACTTGGTTAACAACTCCAGCTTCTAAAAGGAAATGTTTAGAAACCTCGTTAAGAAAGTAAAAAGTAGTTTATGAAGGTAGTATCTGAAACCATTGTTTCACAATGACTTCTACAACAGCTTTGACACAAGACGGGCTACTCCTCTAGACTACTTTTTCAAGAGACAAATAGATGATCAACATGTGTCACTTGGACAACAGATTAAGGTAACCCATAAAGACATACCATCTATAAATAGAGATACCACTAGAAAGAAGTTATAACACCCTAATATTTAACTCAATACACCTAGGACGTATTAAGATTAATTATTAGTTATTACTAACCTTTAAACTTGTTTGTAAAATTACTTAGCGGAAAATACAGGTATTTTTTTTTAAATACGTAAAACAAAATGTGAGGTCACGTACTACATAAGCGAAACGTAAAGCAGAGAGAGAAATAAGTCATGCAATACAAAAGCAATAAAGAACACCTCAATCATAGGAACAACCATCATAATATTAAATAACATTATTGGTACATCAACTGTAATATAAAGTCATACCCATGTAAGTGGGAGAGCTTGCAGTACATGAACACATAAAGCAGAAGACATAAAACAACAAGTACATGGAAAACCTCGAAGATCAAACCTTAGCAATGGCTACCCTTCCCCTAAACTACTAATGACGTTGATCCTCATCCCTCGAAGGTATGTACTCGATGAACTGCGAGCTCCTCCTGGAGTATGCAAGCGGAAAGGTGGACGGACGTGACTTCCCCAACGTGGGCGCATCTCCGAGTCGAGCTAGCCTCCGCTGCGTCACCGTATCCTCGCTGCTCTCTCGATGTCCATGGGCACTGGAGAGGTAGATCCCTTCGATAGATGTGGGTAGGGGGATCCTCCGAGATTAGTCTCCGAACGCCTTGGGTAGTCGTGACCGCCGAAGCCGAAGGGCGGGTACGACGAGTTTGCTCATCGTGGGGCGAGTCCTCTCAAAGATCTCGCCCAAAGGTGAGGTAGGAGTGAAACAAAAGCTGGAAACCATGCGAACGGGCGCCCATGTACGCAAAATGCGAACAGCACAACGACCCTCAAAATGATATGACTGTTTTGGGTCGTAGTGCACCTCCCAAACGGGCGTATTAACGAAGATCACGAACGACTCCATCGGAATGAAGACGTAACGGAAAAGAAGAAGAGGGGGTGAGAATCTTGCTAAAGAATCTCAATAGGGAATCTACTATCCTAATGACATGTTAACGTCCCAGGAACCTTGGGTTTATTATAAAAAGGTTAAACATGCAAAGGTTCATTATGAGGTTTTCATAAAAGTAACTATCTAAGATCCGTGTCTTTTATGATGAATCTTAATGCATGTATGCAGGATAGCAAGACATAAATGCATGGCAATACTTTATGCAGCAACAAATAAAACATCTCATCAATAATTAATTCTCATATAAGTGGCATGTGATTTCTCTTGATCAACCTCTCTCTTTCATAAGCAAAATGCTTTACATCTTTTCTCGTTTTTCAAACTTGTGACATCATTGTATTTAAAAATAGTAATTGACCCTTGATACTAGGCTATGAGCTCATACCTCAACTAGTCGCCACTAGTTCTTACTTATCCTTTTGATAAGCATATCATAATCATAAAATAATAATATCGAGTCCTAAGTTGACAGGGGACCTAAGGATCACCCATCATGGGACTTTTTCCTTCTCGAAATGCATCAACTGGTTAAGACCATGACTTTGTCCGCTTTGGCAGGTTAATGTTCGATGCCCTCACGTTTTGCCTTCTCCTCACCGTAGCAGGAGAAGTACGTCTAGCTTCGAAACGCATCATTGGTTAAAACCAAGTGACATTGTCGCTTCTGTATGGCTCCACGACCATACCCCCCACGAATTTCTTTCTCCTCATCGTAGCAAGAGAAATGCGTCTCGACATGTCACACATAAAATATTTCTTTTCAAACTTTCTTTAAGTCCCTCAAATTTGATGGAAATTCGGCAATAAAACGACTACACCAGAATTTTCTCAAATTTGAGTCATGCCACATAACTCAAATAACACATGTTGTTCTCATGCAATTTTCTAATCAGAGAACATATTTTCCCATGACATTCATATCTCATATTCTCATGCATCTTAATTACAACATTCCACTTTATCAAAAACATCAAGTTATACATCCACACATCTTCATACCCATGGTATGTAATATATTCCCATGCATCACAAATATACTCACTCGAACTCATTCTCACATCACACCTATTATCTCATAGTGTTTTATGCTTTAGCCCTTATGGGTCTTAAACTTGTGTTCTAATTATCCTAACATTCATTATGGATCTTTATTTCATTTAAGGGATCATTACTATAATTTCCTCTAATGTTTATGCTTACTAACATAACCAAACAACATTGCATCACCTTGGCAGAAAATTATCATATGATTACGGGGTTTAGAATCTCCATCTTTGACCCTTTTAAGTTTCTCTTCGCCTAAGGCTCTATATTTAATTCCTAAACCAAATATTAGGGATTCCTATGCATATCCATTAATTATAAACCATTTTCTTAAGTTTAATTATGCTGGAACAGAATTTGCATTTCTTGTATCTAAGTGTTCTAGAATTCTCATTGTAAGTCCTTTTTCTAGTTACTTGTTCTTTCCTAACTTCCCTAAATCGATCCTTGCTTCACTCAAACATAATTTTACACATTTTAACACCATAAAACAAAATTTATACAGTGGCCAAGTACACAAGGCAGAATCCAAAAAGCAAGCATCATATAATCACATAGATTCATGATTTAAAAGCGTATAAGTTACTAGTTTTCTCTTAGGATCATTTTAGGAACTCAAAACTCCTTTAGAAACCAATTTATCTCATTAATATCATGAAAATACAAGTGAGGTCAGTAGCTAAATTAATTAGTTCATAAAATAGTTTTAAACACAAAATCTTGTTTGTAACATTCTTTAAATACACCTAAGCTTAGAAAAATTCCAAGACATAGGCTATGGGCGCTTATGATTAGATGAACTCATATCAAGTCCATCATTATCATCACAAGGCCGAAATTGCTTCCTTGGGATGCGTCCTGTAACATCCTAATATTTAACCCAATACGCCTAGGACGTATCAAGATTAATTATTAGTTATTATTTCCCTTTAAATTCATTTTATAAAATACTTAGCGGAAAATATAGGTAATTTTTTTGAAACGAGGTAATAAAACAAAGTGCGAGCCTTTACGTATAACATAAACGAAACGTAAGGCGGAAGAATAAATAAATCATACAGAACATAAGCATCAAAGGACACCTCAATCATGAGAACAATCATCATATTATTAGTTAACATAGTTTAATACATGACCACTGAGTTACAAAGGAAAGCATAAAGTCTTACCCATATAAGTGGGCAGAGCTTCCAGGACAATAACAGAAAATAAGAAACATAACAACGAATACATGAAACAATCCCAAAAGATACTCCCCACAAGAACAACCCTCCCCTCTAAGAGCCTACGAACGACGCTAATCCTCCTGAAGAGAGATGTAACCTACGAACTACCGAGCTCCTCGATGTGGCCTATCGAAGAGGGGCGTGGGCATGCGAATCAGAGCGACATGACCACCTCGGCGAGGGCGCCTTTCAGGCTGACGTACATGCCTCATAGGCCTCTTAGAGACCGTGTCTTGACCCTGACGAGCCAAGGCATCCGAAGGGGCGAATCTTCCGAATAAGGATCGGCCCCTGAGTTTAGAGGTCCCCGCAACGACGTATGAGGGGTACGTATTCTCATAGTCACGCACAGCGAGGATGATGGTCGGCATGGCGCTTCCATCATCCTGGTCGCGTCCTCTCAAAAATCATGTCATCGCCAAAGGGAGAGGTCGAGTGAATCGAAAGCTGGAGACTGGAAAGGCAAATAGGCGTTCCCATGTATGCAAAATGCGTATAGCACAACGACCCTCAAAGTGGTAGGACTGATGACCCGAATCATAGTGAGCTCTGACACTGCGCATCAACAAAAATCACGAATTGTAACACCCTAATAATTAACCCAATACACCTAGGAGGTCTGATTAATTACTAGACTTTACTCTTTGCTTCAGTTCCTTAATCATGCTTTGAAAATACTTAGTGAAATTACGAGCCATTTTTTTTTAAACATAATTGAAAACGTGAGCCGCGCTTAACGTGAATGATTTAGCAAAATTTAAAAGACACATAGGAATTTACAAACATCACATCATAATATATTGGCTCCATCATCCAGCATCCATAATTACATATCATATAGATATTTTGCCTACCAACAGAATAAGACTAAGTGTAGGCAATCTAATAAAACATAAATAATATATGGATGGAAGGACATTCATTAATGGCACCTAGTAATAACACTCCAGGGATAGGGATAGATATCTGAAATATACGAGTGAAACTAGCAGGATTCAAGTTCACTACCCAAGCCTCAATGTGATTCACGAACGCTTCCTTCCTTTTGAAGACGAGATGGAAAGAAAAATAGAGGGAGTGAGAAACTTATAAAAAGAATCTCAGGGTACTCACCTCATGATGCATTGTGTCATCATCATCGTCCCCAGGAACCTCGGGTTATTATGAAATAGTGAGCATGCTAAGATTGATTTATTAAGTTCGAAAATATACTTTACCGAGGTCGTCCTTTAATCATGCGTCTTATAATGCATCATAAACTTAGCATGTCATGTTTATAATGAACTTTTCCTTTCATATATAATAACATAGTTATGCATAAAATCACATCATATTCCTCATCATCATTTCATAATACTATGCATAGCAGAATATTATATTTCTCATCATCATCTCATAAATACTATGCATAGCAGAACATCATATTCACATAATGCATTTACTTAGTTTCTTAGGTGACTTAAAGTTACTTTCATCATCATTTTCCTGGGCCACCCTATACTTCACCCTTTTGGGAGTAATCTAGGTTATGAGCTCATACCTTGCTAGTCGTCACCATACTTATCCCTTTTGATAAGTAAAAATTTCCTCTACCCTTTTGAGAGAACACACTAGGGGGCAAGAATCACCTTTTCACCGCCTATAGTTTGATTGGTCCAAAGGATCATTTTCTCATATATTTTGAGTCACCTTTAAGTCTTTGCATGTTATATCATAATACAATTCTTCATTCATAATCATCATAACATTTTCTCATTTATAGTCTTATGCCGAAATAATATATACCAACTGTAATCATGCATCTGGAGATTCCAGGAAAGAGAGGTGGGTCACAATGGACACGCTTAAATACCAAATCTTTCCTTAGCCAGAATCTTTCCAATTGCACTCTTAAGTAATACACTTTCTTCCAGGAATAGAATATGTCTTTATTTCATGCATAAGTTTTCATTGTTTGCAACAGCAACTATAACATATAAACCAGGGAATCAATCAATGACACCAAATTCTTAATAAGCATCAAATCATATTTTAAGTACACATAAATTACTAGCTTCCCATAAAATTCTTACAAAGTTTTAAAACTCTTTTAGAACTAATTCTTTTGTTAAACTTGAAAGAAGTCATAGGACTTTAGGCCTAACTTAACCATGGGACCGATTTATAACTTGAAAGAATGTTCATAATTAAATATTTCACTTAAGATAAAAGGAGCAAGTCTTGAGCTTTAGAGATTTAGGTGACATCTTTGAATTATTACCATGCTATGCAACCTTATTTTAATCTTATCTTTATAAGGTGATAGCTTGGAATTATAAACATGATATGCAATTCCATTTCTTTATCTTTAAGATTTAAGGTGATAACTTAAAAATTAAACATGATGCAAGAACTTGTAATATAAACATGATGCAAGAAACTGGAGCGGTAACGCATAGGACCAGGAGAGGAGAGAATCTTAAGCAACCGAGCGCGGTAGTCCGCATAGGACCGGTGAGGGGGATGAGAATTACATTTTTTTTAAGCTCCAATTCTCAAGACTTCTTAAAGAATAAATTCTTTAACTCCAATTATCTCATTTCTTTGCTTATGATTCATAAGCAAGTCTTTGAGCTCTAGGATTTTTAGGTGATGACATAAAATAAACATGTCATGCATTGACTTTTAGCCATTATAAAATAAAGTGAGAGCATAAAATAAACATGAGATGCAACTTCTTTATTATCTTTAGAGATTAAGTGACAACTTGAAATTTAAACATGAAATGCAAGCTTGGAAATTTAAACATGAATATGCAAGTTCATTTATTCATTCTTGAGAATTTAGTGATGACATAGAAAGTAAACATGGTTATGCAAGGCATAAACTTAAACATGGATGCAAGTTCATTTTATTTCTTTACTAGAGCTCCTCCAAGACTTTAGAGAAATATAAATTCAACCCAATATATCTTAGCAAGACAAAGTGAAAAATACATCTTTCAAGTTCTAAACTCAAGATCATAAAAACATCATAAAAATATTATTCTTTAAAGTTTTGCATCAAGTGGAACTTTCAAGCTTTAGAGGCCTAACTTGTGATGGATTCACAACCCACCCTCAAGGTCCTCATCATCAAGCCATCATCTTAGTCCCACCTAGGCCATATGGCTGAATTGTTCAAAGAAAAAGGAAGAAGAAAACCAAATGGAAAAACTAGAGAAAATCCATGAAATCATCATTTTGAACCAAGAACAACACTTAGCAAAGCATAGAAATAAACTTAAAAACAACTCCCTACCTAATCTGATTTGAAGGAAAGGAAGAGAACTTGGTTTCCTTGAGTGAAATGAAAGAAAATATTCTTGAAAACTTGAAGAAAGAATTCAGCCAAGAGGAGGAGGAAATGAAAGCTTTTGGTGCTCCTAAAACTAGAATTTGTGTAAGTTATGAACTAAGCATCTAAACTATCTTCAAGCATGCCTATTTATAGAGATTTTGCAGCTCATAAATGGACAAAGGAAGGAAAGAAATCTGACCAAAAATTAGAGAAAAAAATAAGGAAGAAAAATCATTTTGTTTGGTGGCTTAAAACATGGAATCATGTTTCCATGTTTTCATGATTCTTTGTTTTCATTCTTTGGATTTTTGTGTAATAATTTTCTGACTTATTACTCAATAATTTCGTGCATTACAGCCTTGTGGAAGAGGATTTTGTGTGTTCCATGTATTTTTTAGGTGTAGGCAAGGTATTCATGCAATTAGAGAATTTACGGTTAAGGGTTTAAGTGAATTACTAAGCAATTTGGGTGTTTTAAGCAATTTTAGGTTCTAATCAATCTAAATAAATAATTTTGACTCTAGATTAGTAATTAGAATTTAATAAGCTTTAATTTGAGCCTAATATTGCTTAGGTTTCGTTTACGAATCAAAAATCTCAAAATTTGTAAAACTACAAGAGAGGGGCAAAACGGTCATTTTACTTAAAAATTGCCCGAGACCACCCGAGCTTAACCAATGGTTAATCATGGCTTAAAAACACCTTTTAACACATTTTAGTGAGGTTCGGGTCAAGCGGCACGCAAATGGAGTTAAAACGGGTAAGGGCGTTTTGGTCATTTCGCGTCGAGCTCAAAATTAGGATTTTTCTCCTCTATTAACACACATAACACAAACAATCCCTTATTAACATCAAAACATCCCCTTGAGGATGGGTGGGGCCCACGATCCTCATTTTCCAGAAAATAACCTAAGGGGCATTTTGGTCATTTTACACGTAGAGAAATTGGGGTTTGCAATACTTGCACGAATTGCTCCTAACTTCTCTTCTAACGTTATATTCCTTTATTAAGGATTGTTTGGTCTCAAATTTTATATAATATTTACCTACGGTAATTCGGTAATTCCTAATGATAGTAAAAATTACAAAATTGGGGCGTACACGAATGACGCCATCGCAGCCTGAGACGTAACAGAAAGAGAAAAGGGAGAGGGTGAGAATCTTGCTAAAAGAATCTAGGAGGAAAATCTCTATCCTAATGTCACCGTCTACGTCCCAGGAACATTGGGTTTATTATAAAAAGGTTAACATGCATAGGTTCTGAGGTTTTCACAAAAGATATTTATCCAAGGTCCATGTCTTTTATAATGAATCTTAATGCATGTATGCAGCATAATAGTACATAGATGCATGGCAGGACTTTAGGCAAACCAAACAATAATTAAACAACATGTAAGTGGCATGTAACTTCTCTAAAACATCTTTCCTTTTCTCATACTTGTGACACTAAGCATCAGTAACCGCACCCCTAAAACTAGGCTATGAGCTCATACCTTAACTAGTCGTCACTAGTTCTTACTTATCCTCTTGATAAGTGAATCATAATCATATTCATAATCATCATAATAATCCTAACTCCTAGAGTACGGGTAGGGGGCCTAAGGATCACCCATCATGGGACTTTTTCCTTCTTCGAAATGTATCGACTGGTTAGACCAGCGACTTTGTCCGCTTTGGCAGGCTAATGTCTATGCCCTCATGGTTTTGCCTTCTCCTCACCAAGAGGAGAAGTACGTCTCGGTGTGTCACATTAAACATCTTATTTTCAAAACTTTCTTAGGTCCCTCAAATTTGATGGAAATTCAACAGCACACTCGAATTTTCTCAAATTTGAGTCATGCCACATAATCTCAATCACATGTATCATAAATATGGAACTTTCTCAATTAACAACTTTCTAGTTCACATGAGCATACTCTTCTAGCTCGTTCATAATTCGAAACCCATGCATCTTAAATTAAGGCATAACACTTCATCACCTCAACACGCAATTATACACATAAGGTTTCATGCTCAAGATATTAACATAATCACATTATCATAAATATACTTGAGATTCATCATCATAAATATGCTCACTTGGCCTCTTATCTCATAGTATCTTATGCTTTGGCCCTTACGTCTTAAACTTGTATTCTAATTATTCAAATACCCATATTACATCTTTATTACCCCAAGGGTCATCACTTAAACTTTTCTCTAAGATTTAGGCTTACTAAAAATTCCAAACACCATTGTGCATGTAAGGGCAGAAAATATCATACACTTAGGGCTCTAGAATCTTTCGTGACCCTTTTTAAGATCTATCTTCGCCTAAGGCTCCATAATCAATTCCTAAACCAATTATGAGGGATTCCTAGGCATGTTTTCTAAGTTATAAGTCATTTTTCCTCAATCTAACTATGCTGGAATAGAATTGCATATTACCATATCTAAGTGTGCTAGAATTCCCATTTTAAGTCCTTATCATCACCTTAAGCTTTGTAATTAATACCTAATCATTTATGAAGGGTTTTTATACATGTTTTACTGATTATGAACCATTTATCCTTGAATTAATCATGTTGGAACAGGTTTGCATTTTTGTGCATTAAAGTGTTCTAGAATTCTCATTTTTGATCCTTTCAAGTTACTTATTCTTTTCTAACTTTTCTAAGTCGATCTTTGCTTCACTCAAACATAATTTTACACATTTCCACACCATAAAATAGATTTAGTACAGTGGCCAAACATGGAGTTACAGAACCGAAATGTAAAGCTCATAAAATCACATAATCTCATGAATTAAAATGCATACAAGTTGCTAGTTTTCTCTTGGAATAATTCTAGGAACTCAAAACTCTTTTAGAACTCAAATCCTTACATTAAAATCATGTAATTACACATGAGGTCAATAGCTAAATTAACTTGTTCATAAAATAGATTTAAAGTGTATAATTTCATTCCTAATGTTGCTTAGGTGCTTCTAAGCTTAGAAAAATTACAAAACATGAACTATGGACACTTGTGATTAGAGGAACTCATACTAAGTCCATCATCATCACCACAAGGCCGAATGGCTTCTTTAAAATGCCAACATTTTCTTAAAACCTTACATAGGATACTTGGGCAAGTCTTTGAGCTCTAGATCATTAAAGTGATGACATAAACTTAAATATGCTATGCACTTCATTTTTATTCTTCATTAGAAAATAAAGTGAGAGCATAAAATAAACATGAGATGCACTCATTTGTTATCTTTAGAATTTAAGTGATGGCATAAAATATAAATGTGCTAGACAAGAAAGTAAACATGAGATGAAAGGTTCAATTCTTTATTTTAGTGCTCTAGGCCCCTTGAGGTATTTACCCCAAATCAACAATCAACTTTAAGGTTGAAATAGGTAGGCTTTGAGATTTATTAAGTGAGGATGCACATTCTTGTTTTAATCTTTAAGTTGTTTAGTGATAACTTGAAAATAAACATGCTATGCAAAGTATTAAAGTAAACATGAATGCATCTTATTTTAGATCTTAGCTAGAGCCCTTTTACAAGAATTTAAAGGAACATGAAACCTCAACCCATTATGTATCATAAGGTAAGCTTTAGAGTTCTTAGCACCTAGACTTCAAGGAAGTCTTAAGGTTTGAACTTCATCATCAAGCTCAAGAAAATAGACACAAAGCTCAACACTTTGTCTAAACAAAATACAAGAACTAAATCATATTCTTTATTTTATTGCTCATGGGCTTCAATCTAGAGTGAAACTCTTAGAATGGCCGACCAACTTTAAGGTTGGCAAGGGTAAGCTTAGAGCTCTTTGAAATCATGTGATTAATTTTCTTTAACAAAACTTTTATGATCTACTCAATATTTTTAGCAAACTTTGTTCAAACCAAGGCAAAAGAAACAGAAATCTTCCAAGGGAAAAGGAAAAGGAAATTTAACCAAAGAAAGAAAAGAAAGAATGAAAAATGACCAAGGAAAAAACACAAGCATGTATGGTCCAAGACCAAGTTGTTTCAAGCTTTAGAGGTTTCTCACATGACAACAACAAGTCATTATCTTGAAACCTCATCATCAAGCTCAAGTTCTTCTCATAAAAAGGCCTCTTGGCCGAAATGGAAAAGAAAGAAGGAAAAGAGTTTGAACCAAGAGAAAACTAGAACCTTTCTTGAAGAAAACAAGTAAAAACTTGAAAACAAAACCCCTACCTAAGGAAGTCTTTGAAGGAATGAAAGAAAGCTTGAGTCCTTAAAGAGTTGAGAAGACAAAATCTTCTCTTGAGTGTGGTGGTGTGTTCGGAAGAAGGGAACTCAAAGGAGATGATTTTTCCTTGAGTTTCTAAGCTTGGGAATGGAAAGTTTGAGTGTTTGAGAGATGGTTTAAGGTGAGGTAGTGGTGATTTATGGTTGTTTGTGGTGGTTTGTGGTGGTGGCAAGGTTCTTGGAGAGGAAGAAGAAGTTGAAGAAGATGAAGAGGAATTTTAGAGAAAATGCAAGAAAGTGCAAGACAACTAAACTTAGCAAATGATCTAAAGTGTATCAAGGTTCTTCAAGGCTTGGTATTTATAGAAAATTTTGCACAATGAAGGCTGATTAGGGAAGGATGGCCGACGGCCTTGCTTGGTCAATTGGGGAGGAAAATATCTCTTACAAGGTATGGCTTTGAGTATGGGTTCAAACATGGTGAAGTATAGGCAAAAGTATGGGCAAGGCATGGCTTTTTGAGTGATGAAAAATTCAACATGTGACACTCCTTGGAGGCCATGCATTCGGCCAATTTGGGACAGCCAAGGGAGGATTTGTTTATTCATGTAATTGTGGTTTAGTGATGTGTTTAGGTGTTTCTTTGATTAAGGTTTTGGTTAGGAGTTGCAAGAAAGTGTTTAGGTGAGGTAATTGGGTAATTAGGAGTGTCAAGACTTCATTAACGAGTGGTCATGCTAGATTAACAAATTAAATTCATTTTCTTAGTCAATGAGGTATGGCACAATTCCTTAATTTAAGGAATTGGAGAGAGAAACACTATTCAAGATTCCATGACTAGGAATCTTGAATTAAAGAATGCAATTAGAGTTTATCTAAGCAATCTTAGGTTCTAATTAACCTTGATAAATTATTTTGACTCTAGATTAATTATCAAAATAAATTAATCTTCGATTAGAGCCTAATATTGCTTAGGTTTGCTTAATTATGTCATTAGGCTCATTGTACTGTTCTAGGGGCAAAATGGTAATTTTGCACTAAAATTGGACAACAGGACCAACCAGGCCAAACTAAACATCAAACATCACTTAAAAACATCATTCTAAACTTCCTGAAAAATTCCAAGCTCAAATGGCACCTTTTACCCGTAGAACACCGCATGAGTATTTTGGTCATTTTGAGCCGAAAGTTTAGAAAACGAGATTTTCACCTCGGATATCAAACATAACAATTATAACACCTTTAAACATTGAGTTGACCCATTCGAGGATTTATTGACCCCTGAATTAGGGTAAAAATGACCTCAGGGCATTTCGGTCATTTGCACTTAAGAATAAAAATCGGGCGTTACACCTCTATTTTCTAAACCTATGTAGGATACTTGGGCAAGTCTTTGAGCGCTAGAATCTTAAGTGATGGCATAAACATAAACATGCTATGAATCTTATTTTATTCTTCATTAGAAAGTAAAGTGAGAGTATAAAATAAATATGAGATGCAACCTCATTATTATCTTTAAAGAATAAGTGATGACTTGAAATATAAACATGAAATGCAAGCTTGAAAATTTAAATATGATAATGCAAGTTCATTTAGTTATTCTTGAGAGCTTAGTGATGGCATCAAAATAAATGTAACACCCTAATATTTAACCCAACATGCCTAGGACGTATTAAGATTAATTATTAGTTATTACTTCCCTTTGAAACTCGTTTGTAAAATTACTTAGCAGAAATACGTAATTTTTTTTTTTTGAAATGGAATACGTAAAACTAAGTGTTAGCCATCGCGTACAACGTAAACGAAATGTAAATCGGAAGAGCAAATAAATCATGCAATATAAAGCAAGTAAAAACACTTCAATCATAAAAACACCCATCATAATATTAATCACCATCGTTTAGTACATAACTGAAATAATAACATAAAGTCATACCCACATAAGAATGGGTAGAGCTTGTAGTACATGAAACATAAAGTACAAGAAAGAAAATAGGAAACATAAATAGCTAATACAAGGAAAAAGCCCCCAAAAGATACTACCAGGAAAGCAACCCTCCCTCAAAAGGCCTACAGATGCGCTAATCCTAGACGGAGATGTAGCCGCAACTACCGAAGCTCTCGGATGCATGCAAATGGAAAGGTGGACGAGCATGGCCTCCGACATGGACGCATTTTCTGTGATGAGCTAGCCTCCTCTGAGTCACCGTATCCTCCCTCTCGATATCCATGGGTACAGGGGGGAGACCTTTTTAAAAGGATAAGAGGGGGATCTTCCGACGGATCGGTCTCTAAATGCCTCGGGCGAGGTACTGGGTAACCCGCACTACCAAAGATGAAGGATGGGCACGACGGCACCGTCATAGGGTCGTGTCCTCTCGAAATCAAATCATCGCCGAAGAGAGGTCAGGGTGAAGCGAAAGTGGGAGACCGGAAAAGGAAACGGGCATCCCATATATGCAAAAATGCACACGGCATAACGCCTCGAAATGGTAGGAGGATGATGATTGGGTCGTAGTACACCTCCCATGTTGGGGTGTCAATGAAGATCACGAATGACGCCATCAGTTGGAGACTTAATGGAAAAGAAATAAAGAGAGGGGTGGGAATCTTGCTAAAGAATCAGGGGAAATCCTATATCCTAGTGTCATCGTTTACGTGCCCAGGAACCTTGGGTTTATTATGAAAAGGTTAAACATGCAAAGGTTCATTATGAGGTTTTCACAAAGGTAATTATCCAAGGTCCATGTCTTTTATGATGAATCTTAATGCATGTATGTAGCATAGTAGGACATGAATGCATGACAATACTTAGCAAAAATAAAACATATCATCAGCAATTAAATCACATATAAGTGGCATGTGACTTCTCATGATCAACCTTTCGCTTTCATAAGCAAGATACTTCTCATCTTTTCTCATTTCTCAAACTTGTGACATCATGATCTTTAAAACAATAGTAGCCGACCCTGATACTAGGCTATGAGCTCATACCTTAACTAGTCATCACTAGTTCTTACTTATCCTCTTGATAAGCGAATCATAATCATAAAAATAACAATCCCGACTCCCAGAGTCTGGAAAGGGACCTAAGGAATCACCCATCATGGGACTTTCTTCCTTTTCAAAATGCATCAACTGGTTAAGACCAGTGACTTTGTCCGCTTTGGGAGGCTAATGTCGATGCCCTCACGGTTTTACCTTCCTCATTGTAGCAGAAGAAGTACATCTCTCGCAAAACGCATCATGGTTAAGAAGTGACATTGTCGGCTTTTATGGCCCCACGAGCATACCCTCCACGGGTTTCCTTTCTCACTTAGCAGGAGAAATGCGTTCTGCATGTCACATATAAAATATTTCTTTTCAAAACTTTCTCAAGTCCCTCAAATTTGACGGAAATTTGGCAACATAGCAACTACACTCCGAATTCCCTCAAATTTGAGTCATGCCACATAACTCAATCACACATATTGTTCTCATGAAACTTTCTCAATGAAATAAATCTCTAATTCGTAGGAGCATACCCTCCTAACTCATTCATATTCCGCATTCTCATGCATCTCAAGCACAGTCATATCACACCATCACAATAACATGCCACAAATACACATATAGTCTCATGTTCATGACATTAACATATTTACATCATCACGAGTATACCCACTCGGTCTCAACTCACATCACACCTTTTATCTCATGGTGTCTTATGCTTTGGCTATCACGGGTCTTAAACTTAAGTTCTAATAATTCTAACTTCCATTATGGATCTTTGTTACACCTAAGGGATCATTACCTATAATTTTCTCTAATGTTTATGCTTTATAACATAACCATACAGCTCTATATCCTTTTGGGTAGAATTTTACCTTATGATTACGGGGTCCTAGAATCTCCGTCTTTGACCCTTTCTAAGTTTCGTTTTCACCTAAGGCTCTATAATCAACTCCTAAACCAATTATGAGGGATTCTAACACATATCCACTAATTATAAACCATTTTTCTTAAGTCCAATTATGCTGGAATAGAATTTATAATTTGTGCATTCTAAGTGTTCTAGAATTCACATTTTAAATCCTTTTTAATTACTTGTTCTTTCCTAACTTCCCTAAATCGTTCCTTGCTTCACTCAAACATAATTTTACACATTTTAACACCTTAGAATAGAATTCATACAGTAGCTAATTGCACAAGGCAGAACCGAAATCATAGGCATCATATAATTACATAATCTCATGATTTAAATGCATATAAGTTGCTAGTTTCTCTTGGAATCATTTTAGGAACTCAAAACTCTTTTAGAAACCAATTAATTTCATTGAAATCATACAAATATGTGCTAGGTCAGTAACTAAATTATTTAGCTCAAGGATTAAATTTAAAACATAAAACTTTGCTCATAAAGTTCCTTGAGTACACCTAAGCTTAGAAAAATTCTAAGACTTAGACTATGGGCACTTATGATTAGATAAACTCATTTCAAGTCCATCATCATCATCACAAGGCCGAAATGGCATTCTTGAAATGCCTCCATTTTCAAAAACTTTATGTAAGATACTTAAGCAAGTCTTTGAGCTCTAGGATATTTAAATGATGGCATGAACTTAAACATGCAATGCACTTATTTTACTCTTTATTAGAAAATAAAGTGAGTGCATAAAATAAATATGAGATGCAACCTCATTATTATCTTTAATTTTAAGTGATGACTTGAAATACAAACATGAAATGCAAGCTTGGAATTTAAATATGATAATGCAAGTTCGTTTAATTATTCTTGAGAGTTTAGTGATGACATCAAAATAAACATGCTATGCAAGGCATAAACATAAACATGAAGGCAACTCATTTTATTCTTAACTAGAGCTCTTACAAGACTTTAAAGGAACATCACAACCTCAACCTAATTATGTATCTTAACAACATAAAGTGAGATTTAGAGTTCTTAGCACCAAGTCTTCAAAGAAGCCTTTGGTTTTGAACTTCATCATCAAGCTCAAGAAAATGGACACAAAGTTCAACACTTTGTCTAAACAAACATACAAAGAACTAAGTCATATTCTTTATTTTATTGCTCATGGGCTTCAATCTAAAGTAAAACTCTTAGAACGGCTGACCAACTTTAAGGTTGGCAAGGGTAAGCTTAGAGCTATTTGAAAACATGTGATTAATTTTCTTAACAAAACTTTTGTGATCTACTTAACATTTTTGACAAACTTTATTCAACCAAAGGAAGAAGAAACCGAAATCTTTAAAGGGAAAAAGGTGAAGAAAATCGAAACCATTCAAGAGCAAAAGGAAGATAAACCAAAAATGTAATCGAAAAAGAAAGAAAACACAAGCATATATGGTCCAAGACTAAGTTGTTTCAAGCTTTAGAGGTTTCTCACATGGCATCACAAGACCATTATCTTGAAACCTCATCATCAAGCTAAAGTTCATTTCATGAAAAGTCCTCTGGCCGAAAAGGAAAAAGGAGAGAAAAAGAGTTTTGAACTAAGAGAAAACTAGAACTTTTCTTGAAGAAAACAAGTAAAACTTTGAAAACAAACCCCTACCTAAGGAAGTCTTTGAAAAGGATGAAAGTGTCACGACCCAACTTAGGCACGTGACCGGACGTGAGAAATCCCATTCTCACTTAAGCCTTCTGACCTGTATCATTTCTATATGCACAAAAATCCATAATATAGTTTTATTCTTTTCTAAATATCATTCACCTGGTTTCAATATTTAATTATGAAAACAAGCTTTTATAATTCGTTTCCAAAGTATAATGCTATATTAACGCAAAATATATAGAAAGTCCTTATTATACAAAGGGTCTACGAAAAGTCAAAGACTTACACTGTCCAAAATAACATTCTAATATACATGATTATGCAAAAGACAACATGCTCTAAGATCCTGGAATCCTGCCCGTCACATTGGAGCATGTCTAGAGCAAAAATCCCAAACTCCTCACCTAATAGGCACGCCACTGTAATCTAATGCTGGGAAGAAGATGGTGTGGAAGAATCCGGAGGCTGCTATATTGTAAATAGAGAAAGGAAATGAGGGGTGAGTTTTGTTACCAAAACCCTGAGTGAGTCCTCACCTGAAACCCCCTCCCATAGAGCATTAAAGGGTATGTATAAAATCACAATGATATAAATACTGTTCAACCAAATCAGTATAGTTATAGGAATGAAAGTATATGCACGAGTACTAAAACATTTTATCTTGTAAAACACTTCAACAGGATCTAATGGGAAGCAGGAATCTCGCTCTGGTTATGCATAACATAACAATATCTCTGGTCACATCTGGCGTTACGTATCGCCGTCCCAGTGTGACAATAATGGGTACCTAACTAGGTCCCTTCTTGAACTCTGGCCCTGGGCTACTTGGTACCAAGGTCAGCACTTAACTAACACACAACCTGTTTCTCTATAGCTACTATTCATTCAATAAAAGAATACAACATCATCTCCAAACTTTGAAAACAATGGCATCTACCCTAGGGTTCAAACTCAAGTAAAATCCCTGATTCCACAAATCAGATCATCATTGTAATAGTTCAACAAGTCATGTTCTCGCATTCCACCTTCATCAAAAATACCTTTCATCCACATGGATTTATTAAAACATGTTTTCATGTTAAAACCTGGTTCAAAATATAGAACACAATAGAATTCTTACAACTCCTAAGAAAACCTCTAAAGTTCATTGTTTAGGCTATATTTTGATGAAAATAACTTTAATGCATGGAATAGAGATTGCAGATGTGAACCCACTCACCTGGAGTGGCAGAAGTTGAAGGCTCAACATGACAGGGTTCTTTGGAGTGGAGATGGCACCAGTATCTATCATAGGAGTGATAGAACCTTTGATTAATCTTTAGAATCACTAAAAAACCTTAAGTTTATCTCTAACATGGAGGAAAAGCTCCCTTTATCCTCATAGGCATAGAAACCACTATAAGACAAGGAAGAACTGAAGAAAATAGAGCAAAATTGAGAGAACTACATACCTTAAAGCCTTAGGATTGAAGGATTGAAGTTAGAATTGAAAGATAATGGAAGAAAATGGAGTTGGGAATGGAGTTTGGGGGTGAAAGAAGAAGAGAAAGTGAAGGTTCTAGAGGTTGGGGAGAGAAATGTGTTTTGGGGTGTTTTGGACCTCGAAATGACGTTTTTATGTTCGCGTTTACCACCTGGCGATCATATGACCGCCTGGGTGTCCCCGCACTCTAACGCATCGACTTACTCTTTACCGCCTGGGTGGTCACATGACCGCCTGGGTGGTCTCCAGAAGCTCCAGACACCGACTTTGCTCTCTATTAACCGCCTGGGCAGTCATAGGACCGCCACCGCCTGGCCCTCCAATAGCTCCAGATGCTCCAATACTGGTATGTATTGGACTACTATCCCACTACTCACTTATTTACATTTCTTAAAAGTTAATCATTTATTTTACTTTCTATTAACTTTAAAACATAAATGTAAATAAGGAAACACCCCCATTTGGATTCAAATAAAATATAAAAAAAATCAAAATCCTAACAAATCAAAATCCAATTTTTGGGTTTTAGTTCAAATTCAGGAATTTCCAACAATTTATAAACTTTTGGGCTAAAAACAAAATGTCTAGAGGTTCCATAAAATTCGTTAAAAATCACTCTTCAATTTGTCTATCTCCAAAGAACAATTATCGGGACTTTTGATCCAGGAAAATGGTTCTACTATATAGCCCTCCAAGGGCGTGTAGGGTCCAGACTTAGTGAAATTCAGGACCCGTATTGACTGCCCAGGGTAACTGGCACCCTCTTTAATTCAAAAAATTTCTAACCCTTTTTATTTAAGCTAGGGTATTACATACTCCCCCCTTTAAAAGATTTGGTCCCCAAATCTAGAGGCATACCTGAAGGAGAAAGAGATGTGGGTATTTCATTCTGATAGCTTCCTCGGCTTCCCATGTGGCTTCCTCATCGGAATGATTTCTCCAAATTACTTTTACCGAGGGCACCTCCTTTGAGCGGAGTTTCTTAATCTGCCCGTCTACTATGGCTATTGGCTCCTCTTCATAAGATAAACTCTCATCAACTTGAACCGCCTGTGGGGTAAGCACGTGAAACTGGTTTGGCATATATTTCTGAGCATGCTGACATGAAAGACAGGGTGGATAGCTGACAAGCTTGGAGGCAATGCTAGTCTGGAGGCTACTGTTCCCACTCTTTCCAAGATCTCAAATGGTCCAATGTAACGAGGACTTAACTTTCCTCGCTTGCCAAATCTCAACACTCCCTTTATGGGGGACACCTTTAGGAACACGTGATCACCCACAGCGAACTCTAACTCTCGCGCGATTACGAGCATAAGCCTTCTGTCCTGACTAAGCCTAATAACCTTTCCTTGATCAATTGTACCTTCTCTAGAGTCTCTTGGACCAAGTCTGGGCCTAGAGCTTTAGTTTCTCCAAGTTCAAACCATCCAATAGGGACCTGCAACGTCTTCCATATAATGCCTCGAATGGTGCCATCTGAATACTGGCTTGATAGCTATTATTATAAGCAAACTCTATAAGTGGCAAGTGATCGCACCAACTTCCATCAAAGTCTAAAACACATGCTCTAAGCATATCCTCCAGGGTCTGAATTGTCCTCCCTGACCATCTGCCCAGGGATGAAAGGCTGTGGTTAAATCCACCCTAGTTTCGAGAGCCTCCTGAAATGCTTTCCAAAATCTTGAAGTAAATTGGGCCCCCTATCTGATATAATGGACACCACCCCGTGAAGTCTAACAATCTTGTTAATGTATAGCCAGGCATACTGAGCGGCACTAAAACTTGTCTTCACTAATAGGAAGTGAGTGACTTAGTCATCCTGTCAACAATCACCCAGATAGAATCAAAGCCTTTAATGGTTCGAGGTAACCCGATAACAAAATCCATGGTTATCTTCTCCCATTTCCATTCTGGAATCTTTATCCGCTGAAGCAATCCTAGGTCTCTATGTTCGGCCTTAACTTGCTGACACACTAAACATCGCGCCATAAAGTCACCTATATCTTTCTTCATACCTTCCCACCAGGACAATTGTTTAAGATCATGGTACATCTTAGCTGAACCTGGGTGTAGAGTATGCTGCACTATAGGACTCTTCCATCACTTTTCTTTTTAACTCACCAACATTGGGCACGCATAATCGGCCTCAAAACATAACACCCTTTGCATCTACTAAAAACTCATGATTTTCTCCTTTATGCACTTCCTCCATTATCTTAGCAAGCTTAGGATCTTCTTTCTGCCCGCCTTAATTTGCTCTACTAGGGTTGACTGTGCCCTAATGTGAGCAAGAAAGGTTCCTGAGTCATCTATGCCAAACTGAACTCCTTCTGCTTCTAGTCTATGGATGTCCCCGATCAAAGGTTTCCTTACTGGTGCTATATGAGCCAAACTACCCATGGACTTTCTACTTAGGGCATCTGCTACTACATTAGCTTTATCTGAATGATAAGAAATTGTACAATCATAGTCTTTTAACAATTCCATCCACCTCCATTGTCTAAGATTTAGATCTTTTTGCTGAAAGATGTACTTTAAGCTTTTGTGATCTGTGAAAATCTCAAGTTGCCCCATACAAATAATGTCTCCAGATCTTCAGCAAAGACTACTGCTGCCATTTCTAAATCATGCGTAGGTTAATTTTGTTCATGCCTCTTGAGTTGTCTCGAAGCATAAGCTACCACTCGGCCATGCTGCATAAGGACACAACCAAGTCCCACTCTAGAAGCATCACAGGAAACAGTAAAACCATCCATACCTGAAGGTAATACTAATATCGGGAGGAGTCAAACAAGTCTTCAGCTTTTGAAAGCTCTCCTCACAAGCGTTGACCATGAAACTTAACATTCTTCTGGGTCAGTCTGGCCTGTGTTGCAATCTTGGAAAAATCCTTAACAAACCGCCTGAATAACCCACCATTCCCAAGAAACTATGAATCTCTAATACCGTAGAAGGTCTTGGCCACTGTTGAACTGCCTCAACCTTCTTTGAATCTACCTTGATACCATCCTTAGACACTATATGCCCCAGGAATGCCACCTGTTCCATCCAGAATTCACACTTAGAAAACTTAGCATATAGCTGGTGTTCTCTATGTTGCAACATGATTTTGAGGTGGTGCTCATGTTCCTCTGTGCTTCTAGAGTATACCAAAATATCATCAATGAAAACAATCACAAAATGATCTAGGAAGGGCCTGAAAACTCTATTCATCAAGTCCATGAAGGCTGGGGCATTAGTCAACCCGAAAGACATCACTAGGAATTCATAATGTCCGGAGCGTGTCCTAAAAGTTGTCTTGGGTATATCCTCATCCTTGATCTTCAATCTGATGATATCCAACCGGAGATCGATCTTAGAAAAACATCTGGCCCCCTGAAGCTGATCAAACAAATCATCTATACGAGGCAATGGGTACTTATTTTTAACTTTACTTTATTCACTCGATAATCTATACACATTCTTAGGGATCCATCTTTCTTCTTTACAAATGGACCGGAGCACCCCAAGGCGAAGTACTCGATCGAATAAATCCCTTATCTAGCAACTTTTGTAATTGTTTCTTCAACTCCTGGAACTTTAGGGCCATACGATATGGGGTATCAAAATAGGCCTAGTTCCAGCTCAAGCTCTATTTCGAACTCTATTTCCCTTTCTGGTGGCAAGCCTGGTAAATCCTCTGGGAACACATCAGGAAATTCAAAAACCACAGAACTGACTCTATAGTTGGCACAGGCACTTCTATATCCCTAACTAATGCCAGGAACCCATAGCCCCCTTTGTCCATAAGTTTCAAAGCACTCATGGACGAAATTAAACTTGTCGGAACTAAACGGCTAACACCCTTAAACTCTTGAAATCTATCTCCTGAATATCAAACTTTATAGACTTGCTATAGCAATCCACCATAGCATGGCATGAAGCTAACCAATCCATGCCCATAATGACATCAAAGTTCGACATATCCAATACGTGTAAATCAGCATAAGTTTCCATATCACCAACCTTGATTTCACACTTTTCATATACTAATTGAACTAAGAGGTCCTCCCACGGTATCCCTACTAAGAAAGGCTTTTCTACACTAGAAACCGGCCTCTCAAATCGTATGGCAAAGAACAGGGATACATATGAGTAAGTAGATCCAGGGTCAATCAAAGCAAAAGCATCAAAAGTAAAGACTTTGATAATACCTTCACCACATCTTTAGAAGCCTATCTGTCTTGTCTATGCGTACAATCGGGCTGCCCCCGCTACTCTAACCTCTGAACTGAACCTCTACCACCGAGGCCCCGCCTCAGGGCCTCTACCTCCAGCACCCTACCAGCTTGGGCAGAGAGCCACCTGGGTCGCTGACTGGAAAGATTGAACTGAAGCGGTGGAGTTTGCTTGACACCTGACTAGATGTCCCCAAATAGGCACTCTCACGCTTGTGGCCCTGTTGGCCGCAATTATAGCATGCATATGTGCCAACTAGGCATTGCCCCAAGATCGCCTACCACAAGTCTGACAAACGGAAACCCTGAATGATGCTGACCAGAATCCGACCCCTCCTCGCTTTGACTCTAGAAACTGGAGTTCGCACTGGGTGGGATCTGAAAGCAACTCTACCGACGAGAACCACCGCTGGCTCTGGCTTTGCTGGCCAGGTCCTCTACTACTACCAGCTCCCCCCAAATGTGCCATGAGTCCTAGCCCTCTTGCCTACTCAACAACCCTCCTCTCGGCTAGTCCTCCTCTAACCCAATAGCGGTATCCACGACCTGAGCATAGTCCATGGTACCCACATGTGGCTGAGGCTGAGGAACATATCCTTAGGTAGTCCCTGAATGAACCGCCTAACCTTCTCGTCTCTGCTCTAACATGCTTGCAGCGCCTGCCAAATATGTAAATCTCTCATCATACTCGACCACTGTCATCCCTGGGGTCATATGGAGTCTCAAAAATTCCTCTATCATCTGGGCCCTTTGGCTCTCTGATAGAAATCTACGTAGAAAAGCCGCTCTGAATTCCTCCAGGAGGGTGGCCCTGAGTCACCATGCCCCCGAAGGAACTCATCATACCACGTCCCGCCAAGCCTCCTAACTGAAAACCAGCTAACTCTGCCGCTCTTTCTGAGGAGCAATGGGTCACTTTGATAATTTCTCTATTTCTCTAAGAAATGCTTAAGGATCCTCTGGAGTAAGGCGGCCTTGGAAGGTAGGTGGGTCTATCCTCCGGAAACGCTCAAGGTGGAATCATCAAGATCTCTAACTGGAGGCTGGGCTAAGGTTGGCGTGACCCAGCCTTTGCCTGCTGGCTATAATATCAGTGAGGGTAGCCAGAGCCTGCTCCACGGCTTTAAGGCGGCCACTAGGACTAGAGGATCCGCTGCTACGGCGGCGTGGGAGGTAGAATGTCGGAGGGCGGCATCCGGATACGACGAAAAGCAAGAGCACATAAGATAAAGGACCATTCATAAGGAGGAACTTAGACACGACTGACAATCCTAAAGGCCACAAGTAGTGCTTTGTTTATGTAAATAGGCGCGCTTCTATTTACATAGATGATGCATTACCTGTGAACACTCGTCCAGTGATATCAGGGAAACCTAAGGCTCTGATACCACCTTTGTCACGACCCGACTCAGGCACGTGACCGCACGTGAGAAATCCCATTCTCACGTAAGCCTTCTACCTGTATCATTTCTATATGCACAAAAATCCATAATATAGTTTTATTCTTTTCTAAATATCATTCACCTGGTTTCAACATCTTAATTATAAAAACAAGCTTTTATAATCTATTTCCAAAGTATAACGCTATATTAACACAAAATATATAGAAAGTCCTTATTATACAAAGGGTCTATGAAAAGTCAAAGACTTATACTGTCCCAAAAGAACATTCTAATATACATGATTATGCAAAAGACAACATGCTCTAAGATCCAGAATCCTGCCTTTGTCACACTGGAGCATGTCTAGAGCAAAAATCCCAAACTCCTCACCTAATAGGCACGGCAACTCTAGTCTAATGCCTGGGAGGAAGATGGCGTGGAAGAATCCAAACTGCTATATTTGTAAATAGAGAAAGGAAAGGAGGGGTAAGTTTTGTTACCAAAACCCGATGAGTGAGTCCTCACCTGAAACCCCTTCCCATAGAGCATTAAAGGGAATGTATAAAATCACAATGATATAAATATTGTTCAACCAATCAGTATAGTTATAGGAATGAAAGTATATGCACGAGTACTAAAACATTTTATCTTGTAAAACACTCAACAGTATCTCAATAGAGAAACGTAATCTCTGCTTTGGTTATGCATAGCATAACAATATCTCTGGTCACATCTGGACATTACGTATCGCCGTCCCCAGTGTGACAATAATGGGTACCTAACTAGGTCCCTTCTTCAGTGCTCTGGCCCTGGGCTACTTGGTACCAAGGTTAGCGGATTAACTGCTAACACACACTTTTCTCTATAGCTCCTGTTCATTCAATAAGAGAATACAGCATCATCTCCAAACTTTGAAAACAATGGCATCTACCCTAGGGTTCAAACTCAAGTAAAATCCCTGATTCCACAAATTAAATCATCATTGTAATAGTTCAACAAGTCATGTTCTTGCATTCCAGCTTCATCAAAAATACCTTTCATCCACATGGATTTATTAAAACATGTTTTCATGTTAAAACCTATGGTTCAAAATATAGAACACAATAGAATTCTTACAACTCCTAAGAAAACCTCTAAAGTTCATTGTTTAGGCTATATTTCGATGAAAATAACTTTAATGCATGGAATAGAGATTGCAGATGTGAACCCACTCACCTGAGTGGTAGAAGTTGAAGGCTCAACATGAAGGGTTCCTTGGAGTGGAGATGGCACCAGTATCTATCATAGGAGTGATAGAACCTTTGATTAATCTCTAAAATCACTAAAAAACCATAAGTTTATCTCTAACATGGAGGAAAAGCTCCCTTTACCCTCATAGGCATAGAAACCACTCTAAGACAAGGAAGAATTGAAGAAAATAGAGCAAAATTGAGAGAACTACATACCTTAAAGCCTTAGGATTGAAGGATTGAAGTTAGAATTGAAAGATAATGGAAGAAAATGGAGTTGGGAATGGAGTTTGGGGGTGAAAGAAGAAGAGAAAGTGAAGGTTCTAGAGGTTGGGGGAGAGAAATGTGTTTTGGGGTGTTTTGGACCTGAAATGACGTTTTTATGTTCGTTGTTTACCGCTGGGCGGTCCCGCCACTCTAACCGACTTACTCTCGTTTACCGCCTGGGCAGTCTCCAGAAGCTCCAGACACGACTTTACTCTGTTAACCGCCTGCGTAGGACCGCCTGGCGGTCTAGAAGCTCTAGATGCTCCAATACTGGTATGTATTAGGTACTATCCCACTACTGACTTATTTACATATCATTTATTTTACTTTCTATTAACTTTAAAACATAGATGTAAATAAGGAAACACCCCCATTTGGATTCAAATAAAATATAAAAAAATTCAAAACCCCAACAAATCAAAATCCAATTTTTGGGTTTTAGTTCAAATTCAGGAATTTTCGACAATTTATAAACTTTTGGGCTAAAAATGAAATGTTTAGAGGTTCTGTAAAATTCATTAAAAATCACTCTTCAATTTGTCTATCTCCAAAGAACAATTATCGGGACTTTTGATCCAGGAAAATGGTTCTACTATATAGCCCTCCAAGGGCGTGTAGGGTCCAGACTTAGTGAAATTCAGGACCCTATTGACCGCTCAAGTAACTGGCACCCCTCTTTAATTCAAAAAATTTCTAACCCTTTTTATTTAATCTAGGGTATTAGAAAGAAAGCTTGATCCTTGAAGGAATAAGAAGACAAAATCTTCTCTTGGAGGTGAGTATGGATTCAGCCAAGAAGAAAGCTCAAGGAAGATGATTTTTCCTTGAGTTTCTAAGCTTGGGAATGGAAAGTTTGAGTGTTTAAGAGATAGTTTGAGGTGAGGGAGTGGTGGTTTATGGTTATTTGTGGTGGTTTGTAGTGGTGGAAGGATTCTTTGAGAGGAAGAAGAAGATGAACAAGATGAAGAGAAATTTGAGAGAAAATGAGAGAAAGTGCAAGACAACTAAACTTGGCAAATGATCTAAAGTGTAACCAAGTTCTTCCAAGCTTGGTATTTATAGAAATTTTGCAACATGGAGGCTGCCAAGGGGGAAGAAGGCCGACGGTCTTCATGTCTAAAGGGAGAGGAAAATATGTCTTTGATTAGCATGGGCTAGGCATGGGCAAAGCATGGTTGAAAGCATGGTGAGGTATGGCTTAAGTATGGCCTTTGGAGTGAAATAAAAATCAATATGTGACACTTTTCTTAGGGTGAGAATTCGACTAGCTTGTGCAGCCAAGGGGAAGAGAAGTTTGTTCATGTAATTATGGTTGAATGATGTGTTTAGGTGTTTCTTTGATTAAGGTTTTGATTAAGAGTTTGTAAGAAAGTGTTTAGGTGAGGTAATTGGCTAATTAAGGTTGTCAAGACTTGATTAGGAGGATAATCTTGCTAGATTAATAATTTAAAATCATTCTTTTAGTCAAATGAGGTATGGGCACAATTCCTTGATTTAAGGAATTGGAGAGAGAAAATACTATTCAAGATTCCATGACTAGGAATCTTGAATTAAAGAATGTAATTAGAGTTTAACTAAGCAATCTTAGGTTCTAATTAACCTTAATAAATCATTTTGACTCTAGATTAATTATCAAAATAAATTAATCTTCGATTAGAGCCTAATATTGCTTAGGTTTGCTTAATTACATCATTAGGCTCACTGTACATTGTTCTAGGGGTAAAATGGTAATTTTTCAAACCTGGGACCTCCAGGGCCCAACTAAACATCAAAAAGCACTCATAAACATCATTCCAAACTTTCTGGAAAAGTTCGGGCTCAAACAACACCTTTACCCGTGTAGAACATAGGGGTATTTTGGTCATTTTGAGCCGAAAGTTTAGAAAACGAGATTTTCACCTTGGATATCAAACATAACAGATACGATCCCTTTTAAACATTGAGTTGACCCATTCGAGGATTGCTAGGTCAACTGTCCTCGAATTCTGGTAAAAATGACCTCAGGGCATTTTGGTCATTTGTACTCAAAAGCAAAAAGACGTTACAATAAACATGCTATGCAAGACATAAAAATAAACATGAATGCAACTCATTTTATCTTAACTAGAGCTCTTGCAAGACTTTAGAGGAACATTACAACCTTAACCCAATTTGTATCTTTACAACATAAAGTGAGCTTTAGAGTTCTTAGCACCAAGTCTTCAAAGAAGTCTTTGGTTTGAACTTCATCGTCAAGCTCAAGGAAATGGACTAAGATATAAACCTCAACACTTATCTAAACAAATATAAAAAGAACTACTCATATTCTTTATTTTATTGCTCATGGGCTTCAATCTAGAGTAAACTCTTAGAACGCCGACCAATTTTAAGGTTGGCAAGGGTAAGCTTAGAGCTCTTTGAAAACATATGATTAATTTTCTTAACAAAACTTTTAGTGATCTACTTAACATTTTTAACAAACTTTGCTCAAATAAGGAAGTGAAAATCGAAATCATCAAGGAAAAGGAAAAGAAAACCGAAATCTTTGAGCAAGGAAAAAGAAAAGAAACCAAAAGCATATATGGTCCAAGACCAAGTTTTTCAAGCTTTAGAGGTTTCTCACATGGCATCACAAGACCATTATCTTGAAACCTTATCATCAAGCTAAATATTTTCATATGAAAAGGCTCCAAGGCCGAAAATGAAAGGAGGAAAGGAAAAGCTTGAAAACCAAGAGAAATCTAGAACTTTTCTCAAAGAAAGTAAAGAAAACTTTGAAAGAAAACCCCTACCTAAAGAAGTCTTGGAATAAATGAGAAGAAGCTTGTGTTCTTGAAGGAATGAGAAGACAAAATCTTCTCTTGGAGGAGGAGGAGGAGGATTCGGCCAACAAGGTTTCTTAAGGAGGATGAATTTTCCTTGAGAATGCAAGCTTGGAAATGGAAAGGTTTGGTGTTTGAGAGGTAGTTTGAGGTGAGGGAATGGTGGTTCAAGGTTATTTGTGGTAGTGGAAAGGTTTCTTTTAGGGAGGAGGAAGAAGAACAAGATGAAGTTCTTCAAAGCTTGGTATTTATAGAAAATTGAAACATGGAGGCTGATTTGAGGAGGAAGAGGCCTACGATTTTCTTGGCCATTTGGGGAGGAAAATATCTCTTGAATGTGTATAGGCCTAGGCATGGCAAGCATGGTTGAAAGCATGGTCAAGGTATGGCTTGAGGTATGGCCTTTGGAGTGAAATAAAATCAACATGTGACACACTTTAAGGTATGTATTCGGCCAGATTTCCAGCCAAGGGAGGAGGATGATTTGTTCATGTAATTGTGGTTTAGTGATGTGTTTAGGTGTTTCTTTGATTAAGGTTTTGATTAGGAGTTTGTAAGAAAGTATTTAGGTGAGGTAATGGTTAATTAAGGTTGTCAAGACTTGATTTAGGGGTGGTCTTACTAGATTAACAATTTAAAACCATTCTTTAGTCAAATGAAGATATGGACACAATTCCTTAATTTAAGGAATTGGAGAGAAAAATACTATTCAAGATTCCATGACTAGGAATCTTGAATCAAAGATGTAATTAGAGTTTAACCAAGAAATCTTAGGCTCTAATTAACCTTAATAAATTATTTTGACTCTAGATTAATTATCGAAATAAATTAATCTTCGATTAGTGCTTAATATTGCTTAGGTTTGCTTAATTACGTCATTAGGCTCACTACACTATTTTAGCGGTAAAATGGTAATTTTTCACTAAAACAACTCGGGACCTCTTGGGCGACTGAACATCAAAAACCACTCATAAACATCATTCCAAACTTCCTGGAAAAGTTTCGAGCTCAAACAGCACCTTTACCCGTGTAAAAGGGGTATTTTGGTCATTTTGAGCCGAAAGTTCAAAAAATGAGATTTTCACCTTGGATATCAAACATAACAGATATAATCCCCTTTAAATATTGAGTTGACCCATTCGAGGACTCAGGTAACTGCCTTAATTTCGGGCAAAAATGACCTCAGGGCATTTCGGTCATTTGTACTCAAATAGAAAAAAAATCGGGCGTTCCAAAGTCATTTAAGTTTTTCCTAGGTTTGTTATTGTATATTTTATGAAAACTTAAGTGTAGGTTAGTTTGAGTGGCAAACCCAAACACAAACCTTTTGTAACCTTGATCCATAATGATATATGAGATAGCTTGGAGAGGCTAAGACAAAACTTGCAATATGAGGAAGGTGCTCTTGCTGGTCACGATTTAGTTTGAAGAGGCTAGTGAAAGACTAGTCGGGTTAGCTTGGAGAGGCTGGTCAAATAATACTCAAGTTAGCTTGGAGAGGCTAGTACAAGACTACTCGGGTTTCAGCTAGAGGCTGGTGAATAACTACTTGGTTTGTGACAATAGAGGTTGCTACTTGTCACAGGGTAAGAGCTTGCAAAGACTATTGTAAAGACTATCCAACTTTCTCAGTTTGAGAAAGGTTTTTTAGTGGAACTCAACAGTTGTTGAGAACTTGATACCAGGGTTGGCTGAACCAATATAAATATCTATGCAACTTTTTCTCATCCCTTAACTACTTCATATTCTTTGTTTTGTGCATTTTAATCTGTGTTTACCATATAACCATTTTATATGCATACTTATCATATTTGCAATGGTTCAGAAAGTAGGTTTCAGAAGCAACTAATGTTATTTCTGTACTTCAAGCTTAATACTTGATAGTAATTTGTTGAAGTTTTCAGAATTAGAGGAAAGAATAGAAAGAAAAGCAATTAACCCTCATGCACTTTTCTCCTTACAAGTGGCATTAAAGCTTGGCCTCTAAAGGGTTGAGTATTCTAACGACTGCAAAGGACAAAGATCCTAGCTATATATGGCACAACATATTCATATAGCAGAAGGACACTCCATTAACATATTGCCATTCTTTGATGGTAGGGACTATGCCTATTGGAGGGATCACATGGAGCTATTCATAAAATACACAAGTCTTGACTTGTGGGAAATAATACAAGAAGGTGACTATGTTCTAATCGAAGAGGTTCTAGGAACTAATGATGCACCTTCAACATCAAGACAAGTCCCAAGGAGCAGGTGGACAAAACAATACAAAGCCAGAGTTCAGTTGAACTCCAAAGCTAAGTACATGCTCATGTGTGCACTAAGCAAGGTCGAATATGACAAAATTGTTGCTTGTGACACGATGAAGGAAATATGGGACAGACTGTACATGTTGTACGAAGGCACTGATCAAGTTAAAGAAACTAAGATCAGGATGCTAGTTCATCAATACAAAACGTTTAAAATGCAGATCAAGAAAGTATTGATGAAATGACTACGAGGTTTATGAATATCATAAACCAACCAAAGGGTCTTGGTAAAAGGTATTCTAACTCAGAAATTGTTAGAAAAATACTAAGAAACCTTCCTACTAAATGGTTGTCCAAGGTCACAGCCATCACTAAAGCCAAAGACCTCAAACTCTAGGCCTGATGCTCTCATTAGGTCACACCCATGAGGTTGTACTCTCTGAAATGCATGATGAATCCATTAAGAAGAGCAAATCTATGGCCTTGAAGTCATCTCATTAGAAGCAAAACAAAGCTAAAGTAATGAAAGTTGCTAAAACCTCTGATGAAGAGGAAGAATCTGATAATGAGATTGAAGAAGAAGATGGAGATGTGTCACAACCTGACTTGGATCGTGACTGGCAAGTGAGGAATCTCATCCCTATGTCAGCCTCGTGATTGTTGAGTCACTCTATATGCCTATATTTAAATCATAGAAACCATTTAACATATAATTTCGCTTTCTACCTACAAGTCACCTACTCCTTAAAGTCAATAAATCTAAAACTGATGTTTCATAAATCAAATATAAATACTGTAAATTCTAATACAAACATATACGTATATAGAGCTCTCTGATACAAAATAACCATAAACGCTAAATCATTAATTACTAATCGAACTATATTATCATGGTCTGTAAAATGCAAAATCTATTCCTATTGTCCAAGACCCTACCCGCAATGACTCTAGAGCACTCTATTTCGACGACAGAGATACTTCACTCTGAAGTGAAGCCCACCGATGCAACGCCCTACTACTAGGGAAGAGGTGGCTGGGAGGGAACAACAGTTGAAGTATTTGTAAAGGAAAAAGGAAGAGGGCGAGTTTTATCTAAAATTCAATGAGTAAATTCTCACCCGCAATCCGCTTTCATGGGACAACAACCCAGATGCATAAGAATCGAATGATAATAATAATAATAATAATAATAATAATAATAATAATAAGATCTAAATAACTCCTTACATGTATATACCCATTTTGAAACTAAATCGTAAGCTTTTTTGAATCATAAATGCCAAAACTCGAAACTTGGTATACACACACACACATACACACACACACACACACACATAAGAATGATCATAGCTATTTTGTGATTCTTCTTTGTTCTCTATGGGCACCTCACTAGGTTCCAAACTTCTCTGGTTTCTAAAATCTTGCCTCCATGACCATTTAATACTATTGCCTCTGTAATGCCCATTTTTCTTTGAGTACAAATGATCGAAATGCCCTGAGGTCATTTTTACCGGAATTCGAGGATAGCCGATTCGGCACTCCTGAATGGGTCAACTCAATGTTTGAAGGGGATTATACCTGTTATATTTGATATGAGGTGAAAATCTCGTTTTTTGAACTTTTGGCTCAAAATGACCAAAATACCCCTCCTGTGTTTTACGGGTAAAGGTGCCGTTTGAGCCTGGAACTTTTCCAAAAATTTGGAATAGTGTTTTTGAGCGAGTTGTGATGTTTCTTCGGCCTGGAGGTCTCAGCAGTTTTAGTGCAAAATTACCATTTTGCCCCTAGAATAATGTACAATGAGCCTAATGACGTAATTAAGCAAACCTAAGCAATATTAGGCTCTAATCGAAGATTAATTTATTTTGATAATTAATCTCAAGTCAAAATAATTTATTAAGGTTAATTAGAGCCTAAGATTGCTTGGTTAAACTCTAATTACATCTTTTGATTGAAGATTCTTAGTCATGGAATCTTGAATAGTGTTTTCTCTCTCCAATTCCTTAAATTAAGGAATTATGCCCATACCTTCATTTGACTAAGAAAATGGTTTTAAATTGTTAATCTAGAAAGATCACTGCCCTAATCAAGTCTTGACAACCTTAATTAACCATTACCTCACCTAAACACTTTCTTACAAACTCCTAACCAAAACCTTAATCAAAGAAATACCTAAACACATCATTAAACCACAATTACATGGACAAATCATCCTTCCCCCTTGGCTGGAAATTCTGGCCAATTCCCTTCCCCCATATTTCATCACATGTTGATTTTATACCACTCCAAAGGCCATGCCTTAAGCCATACCTTGACCATACTTAGTCATACTTTCAACCTTGCTTGCCATGCCTAAGCCCATACCCATGTAAGAGATATTTTTCCTCCCCAAATGGCAAAAGAACCTTTGGCCTTCCTCCTCCTAAATCAGCCTCAATGTTGAAAATTCTCTATAAATACCAAGCCTTGAAGAACTTGGTTGCACTTTAGAAGCTTTGCCAAGTTTAAGCTTTCTTGCATTTTCTCTCTTTTCTTATAACTTTCTCTTCATCTCGTTCTTTTTTCTCCACCCTCAAAGAAACCTTTCCACCACCACAATCCACCACAAACAACCTTAAACCACCACCCCCTCACCTCAAACCACCTTTCAAACACCAAACCTTTCCATTTCCAAGCTTGCTTTCTCAAGGAAAAATCATCTTCCTTGAGCTTTCTCTTTGGCCGAATCCTCCTCCTCTTCCAAGAGAAGATTTTGTCTTCTCATTCTTTCAAGAACACAAGCTTCCTCTCATTTCTTTCAAAACTTCCTTAGGTAGGGGTTTGTCTTCAAGTTTTACTTGTTTTCTTTGAGAAAGTTCTAGTTTTCTCTTTGTTCAAAACTCTTTTCTCTCTTTTCCTTTTCAACCTTGGAGCCTTTTCATGAGAAAAACTTTGGCTTGATGATGAGGTTTCAAGATAATGGCTTGTTGTTGTCATGTGAGAAACCTCTAAAGCTTGAAAAACTTGGTCTTGGACCATATATGCTTTTGGTTTCTTTCCTTTTTCTTTGCTCAAAGTTTTCGGTTCTCTTTTCCTTTCCCTTTAATGGTTTCGGTTTCCTTTTCCTTTATTTGAACAAAGTTTGATAAAAATGTTAAGTAGATCACTAAAAGTTTTGTTAAGAAAAATTAATCACATGTTTTCAAAGAGCTCTAAGCTTACCCTTGCCAACCTTAAAGTTGGTCGGCCGTTCTAAGAGTTTACTCTAGATTGAAGCCCATGAGCAATAAAATAAAGAATATGAGTAGTTCTTTGTATACTTGTTTAGATAAGTGTTGAGGTTTATGTCTTAGTCCATTTTCTTGAGCTTGATGATGAAGTTCAAAAACCAAAGGCTTCTTTGAAGACTTGGTGCTAAGAACTCTAAAGCTCACTTTATGTTGTTAAGATACATATTGGGTTAAGGTTATAATGTTCCTCTAAAGTCTTGTAAGAGCTCTAGTTAAGATAAAATGAGTTGCATATATGTTTATGTTTATGCCTTGCATAGCATGTTTATTTTGATGCCATCACTAAGCTCTCAAGAATAACTAAATGAACTTGCATTATCATGTTTAAATTTCTAAGCTTGCATTTCATGTTTATATTTCAAGTCATCACTTAATCTTTAAAGATAATAATGAGGTTGCATCTCATATTTATTTTATGCTCTCACTTTACTTTATAATGAAAAGTAAAATAAGGTGCATAGCATGTTTAAGTTTATGTCATCACCTAAATATCCTAGAGCTCAAAGACTTGCCCAAGTATCACAAGTAAAGTCTTAGAAAATGGAAGCATTCCATGAATGCCATTTCGGCCTTATGATGATGATGAAGGACTTGATGAGAGTTCATCTAATCATAAGTGCCAATAGCCTATGTCTTGGAATTTTTCAAAACTTAGGTAAACTTAAAGAATATCATGAGCAAGATTTGATGTTTTAAATCTAATTCATGAACAAATTGTTTTAGCTACTGACCTCACCCACATTTATGAGATTTCAATGAGATTAATTGGTTTCTAAAAGAGTTTTGAGTCCTAAAATGATTCCAAGAGAAAACTAGAAACTTATATGCTTTTAAATCATGAAATTATGTGATTATATGAGCTATATTTTTTGGTTCTTCCTTGTGCACTTGGCTACTTTATAAATTCTGTTTTATGGTGTTAAAATGTGTAAAATTATGTTTGAGTGAAGCAAGGATCAATTTAGGGAAGTTAGGAAAGAACAAGTAACTAGAAAGGACTTAAAATGAGAATTCTAGAACACTTAGACACAAGAAATGTAAATTCTATTCCAGCATAATTGAACTTAAGGAAAATGGTTTATAATTAGTGGATATGTGTAGGAATCCCTCATATTTGGTTTAGAAGTTGATTATAGAGCCTTAGGCGAAGACAGATCTTAGAAAGGGTCAAAAATGGATATTCTAGGACCTCGTAAGCATATGATAATTTTCTCTAAGTGATGCAATGCTGTTTGGATATATTAGTGAACATAAATCTTAGTGAGAATTGTAAGTAATGATCCCTTAGGTGTTATAAAGAACTATAATGGGTGTTAGGATGACTAGAACACAAGTTTAAGACTCGTGAGGGCCAAAGCATAAGATATCTTAAGATAAGGGGATGTAAGGTAAGAATGAGATCAAGTGAGAATTGCTATGATGATGTGGTACGCTATGTTTAAAATGCATGAGAATATGAGACATGAATAGAGGATATGTTATATGATGTTCTATGGTTGTATGCTCATGTTGCATCAATACAAGATATGATAAAGTGGAAATGATCCCATTATGACTTGCCAAGTTAAGGGTTGTAGGGTGATCCAAGAAAGAGATATGTTAATGAGGAAATGATCCCATTATGACTTCCCGAGTTAAGGGTTGTACGGGATGATCCAAGAAAGAGATATGATTCCCCCTTTTTCCCCATGTAAATCTAGCAACGGCTAGTTAGGATGAGCTCATTCCTAGGCGATTGGTGTATTTGGAGTTTTGGTGGCTATGTGAAAATCGCAGGGAGGCATGTTGGATGGATTTTGGTGGCTATGATAAGGGTGGAAAAAGTTAAGAAAGGAACTCGAAGAGTTCAATTATGATAAAGTAAAAGACGCACATGCATATGTTTCATGGTTGTTCCATTGGTGCTTGTGATTAAGTGATATATGTTGAGTACGTGAACTGTTATGCTCAAGCATTGCCATGCATACATAAAATATCTGCTACATTCATACCATCAAGACTTATGTTAAAAGAAACCCACTTCGGATAATAAGATTTGAGAAATTAAAACTGAAACTATGCATGTACACTTCTTTTATAATGAAACCCGAAGTGGCTGGGGCGACAACGATGACACTTGTGTTAAAGTCAGGAGCCCTCCTGAGAATCTTGTATAAGTATTCTCACCCTTTTGTTTTCCTTCCCGTCTCGTCTCCAGACGGATTGATGCGGATGTTCATGATCTTCCTTGAGGTGCGGGCGTAGGAATCACGTCATCTAGTCAGATCAGAGGGCAAGCGGAAGCATGAAGACTAGTCTAGCCTTGTTAACATTTTGTCTTGCGTTAGTTAAAGTTGTTTGGTGTAATTGATACCCCTAGGTGTCCTTATATTTATAAGTACATCGTTGTTATGTTATGATTATTATATACTACTATAATTTTTGTTGTGATTATTCTATGGTTTATTCATGGTTGTTATGTTTTACGTTTAATAGTCGGTATCTATGCGCATGTGCGGCTTGCATTTTAAGTCTTAAGTTCAAAAAGAAAAATTTAGTCGTATTTTATTACTCGTATTTTAAAGAAAAGTAAGTCAAGATCTGAAACAAAGACGTAACAACTAATAACTAACCGAATGCGACTTGAGCATATGAGGTTAAAAGTTAGGGTGTTACAGCCTCTATGGTTTAATAATAATGCCTCCATGGTTGTTTAATAATAATGCCTCTATGACGTTTAATATTATTGCCTCTATGGCCACTTGGTATACCGCCTCCTTGGTAGCTAGATGTACCAAGGTTAACTACCTTCTAAACAAGAATAGTAACTCTATTTAATGAATCTCATCATACTTTCATCTTTAACTTCATGCTTAATAATCATCATACATCAATACTTATAATAACTGAAAACTATCAACTCATTGTCTTTTCTATAGCTACTATCTAGTCTCTAAATCCTAAACTAATTATTTCTCTAAAACTCTCTTTGGGCTCTCTTCTAGATTTTTAAACTTTATCGATAACTACTCTACTCTTGAAATCATAAAATCTCTAGATATCTACATATATATAAAAATCATAATCATACTTTAGCTTTTTAATAAAATCATTTAGCAACAAAGGTCCCATGTGTTTATGAAAATATAGTTTCATGCTCTTTGAAAAATCACAATCTCATGAACATTATGAAAACCAACAATAATCTCTACTTTTTCCAAAAAAGTCTCTAAATCATGCATATAAGTCACATTTTAATAAAAATACTTCTAATGATCAACATAGAGATCATAGGATTAAACCCACTCACCTGGAGGGGAGGAAGAGATGGTGCAACACCAATTGAGCTTCAGAGGGAGAGCACCAAAGTCTGCCATAACAACCATAGAACTTCAGATTAATCTCTAATGCTCTCTAGATAACTCTACATTAACTCTAACAACATTGGGGGAGCATCCCCACTTGACAACAATGGAGAAACTAACGCCAATTTTTTCTTTGAGTGCAAATGACGGAAATGCCCTGAGGTCATTTTTGCAGAATTCGAGGATAGTCGACTGGCAGTCCAGAATGGGTTAACTCAATGTTTGAAGGGGGTTATATCTGTTATGTTTGATATAGAGGTGAAAATCTTGTTTTCAAACTTTTGGCTCAAAATGACCAAAATACCCTGTAGCGTTTTATGCGGGTAAAGGTGTCGTTTGAGCCCAATTTTCCAGGAAGTTGGAATGATGTTTATGAGTGGTTTTTGATGTTTAGTTGGCCCAAGAGGTCCGAGTAGTTTTAGTGCAAAATTACCATTTTGCCCCTAGAACGTTTACAATGAACCTAATGACGTAATTAAGCAAACCTAAGCGGTATTAGGCTCTAATCGAAGAGTAATTTATTTTGATAGTTAATCTAGAGTCAAAATAATTTATTAAGATTAATTAGGGCCTAAAATTGCTTATTTAAACTCTAATTACATTCTCATTCAAGATTCCTAGTCATGGAATCTTGAATAGTATTTTCTCTCCAATTCCTTAAATTAAGGAATTGTGCCCATACCTTCATTTGACTAAAAGAATGATTTTAAATTGTTAATTTAGCAAGATCACTCCCCTAATCAAGTCTTGGCAACCTTAATTAGCCATTATCTCACCTAAACACTTCCTTACAAACTCCTAATCAAAACCTTAATCAAAGAAACACCTAAACACATCACTAAACCATAATTACATGAACAAATTATCCTCCCTTGGCTGCACAAGAAATGGCCGAACATCCTCCCCAATTTCCATCACATGTTGATTTTTCTTCACTCCAAAGACCATGCTTAGGCCATACCTCAAACCATACCTCACCATGCCTTAGCCATGTTTGAACCCATACCTATTCAAAGAGATATTTTCCTCCCCAAAGCCAAGAAAGGCCGTCGGCCACTCCTCCTTAGCAGCCTCCATGTTGCAAAATTTCTATATATAGGCATCAAGGAAAACTTGTGATGTTTTGCTCATTTGTTCAAAGCTTCAAAGAATTCCTTTCTTAAAGTTCCAAGAGTTCTTTCTCTATTTCTTCTTCTTCCTTTCAAAGAAGCCTTTCCACCATCACAATCCACCATAAACAACCTTAAACCACCACTCCCTCATCTCAAACCACCTCTTAAACACTCAAACCTTCCATTTCCAAGCTCACTTTCTCAAGGAAAAATCATCTTCCTTGACTTCTCCCCTTGGCCGAACCTATACCCTTATCCAAGAGGAGTTGTCTTCTCATTTCTTCAAGGATTAAGCTTTCTTTCATCCTTTTCAAAGACTTTATTTGGTAGGGGTTTTCTTTCAAAGTTTTTCTTTACTTTCCTTGAGAAAAGTTCTAGATTTCTCTTGGTTTTTCAAGCCTTTCCTCCTCTTTTTCTTTTTCAGCCTTGGAGCCTTTTCATGAGTAAAACTTTGGCTTGATGATGAGGTTTCAAAATAATGGTCTTGAGATGCCATGTGTGAACCTCTAAAGCTTGAAAAACTTGGTCTTGGACCATATATGCTTTTGGTTTCTTTTCCTTTTTCTTGGTTCAAGTTTCAGTTTTTCCTTTCCTTTCCCTTGCCAAAGTTTTGGTTTCCTTTCCTTCCTTTGAACAAAGTTTGATAAAAAATGTTGAGTAGATCAATAAAAGTTTTGTTAAGAAAATTAATCCTATGTTTTCAAAGAGCTCTAAGCTTACTCTTGCCAACCTTAAAGTTGGCCAGCCGTTCTAAGAGTTTACTCTAGATTGAAGCCTATGAGCAATAAAATAAAGAATATGATTAGTTCTTTGTATGCTTGTTTAGATAAAGTGTTGAGTTTTGTGTCCATTTTCTTTAGCTTGATGATGGAGTTCAAAACCAAAGGCTTCTTTGAAGACTTGGTGCTAAGAGCTCTAAAGCTCACTTTATGTTGTAAAGATACAAATTGGGTTAAGGTTGTAATGTTCCTCTAAAGTCTTGTAAGAGCTCTAGTTTAGATAAAATGAGTTGCATTCATGTTTACGTTTATGCCTTGCATAGCATGTTTATTTTAATGCCATCACTAAGCTTTCAAGAATAACTAAATGAACTTGCATTATCATGTTTAAATTTCCAAACTTGCATTTCATATTTATATTTCAAGTTATCACTTAATCTTTAAAGATAATAATGAGGTTGCATCTCATTTATTTTACGCTCTCACTTTATTTTCTAATGAAGAGTAAAATAAGTGCATAGCATATTTAAGTTTATGCCATTCAGTTAAATATCCTAGATCTCAAATACTTGCCCAAGTATCACAAGTGAAGTTTTAGAAAATGGGGGCATTTCAAGAATGCCATTTCGGCCTTGTGATGATAATGATGGACTTGGATGAGTTCATCTAATCATAAGTGCCCATAGTGTAACACCCTAAAATTTAATTAAAAATTAATTTAAGCTTTATTAATCGTAATTTCAAAAATCTAAGAGTTTAGCAATGATGAGGGTGGCCCAATGGACCTTCAAAAAAAAAAATTTCGGGCCGATGAATAGTAACTTGTGGGCCCCGGCTCGCGGAAGCTGAAACCCTAGATTTGGGCCTCGGAGGTGCCCGAAATTAGGAAAGCATGGGAATAAGGTTAGAAATAGGTGGGAATGACAATTTTATGCTTAGAATTAATTTTCAGGCAATATTGGTTTTATCGGGTAAGGTGTTTACCCGTTCGGTGAGATTTCTGCGGTTTCTAACATGAAAGATATTTCCATCATAACCAATGGATAATATCCACCTCTTTAAGACATGTGGAAGGCCAAGATTTAATCTTGGAATCCAAGATTAAATCTTAGCCATCCATTATTGCCTTGTCACCTAAATAATGATCACTTTGTAAAATATCTCCATTTCATTTATTAAAGCAAGCCAAGTCACAACTTCTTCTCCATGACAAGAGCAATTTCGTGGTCAGCAAGAGGAAGAA
Organism: Dalbergia oliveri; assembly: GCA_030441495.1. Lineage (NCBI taxonomy): Eukaryota > Viridiplantae > Streptophyta > Magnoliopsida > Fabales > Fabaceae > Dalbergia > Dalbergia oliveri. The sequence continues at coordinate 4,518,787 of JAMLFY010000013.1, read as the reverse complement.
TAAAGCAGCCACCATTGTTGTCCTCAAGGGCTTGTTCTTGAGTTCCAAGCCCAAAAACTCCAAGCTAGAGTTGTTGGATCATCAAAAGTTCTTCACTAAGCTTGTTCTACACCCAATTCCCTACAAATCTAACCGAACAAAATCTCAATCACTCATCAATCCTTACCTTTCTCCCTCACACCTCACTGATATCAGAGGGGTTTGAAGTTAGATTGGGAGCTTTGGAGGAGAAGGAATCAAGTTTGGTTAATCTTGAAGCCAAGGAGCTAATAGGTTACTACAAATAGGGTTTTTGCTGCCTATTCTTGTCAAATTTTTCTGATCTATTTTGGCATGACCTAGGTCCGAAATTTCTGTTTGTTTTGGTTGATATTATGTTGATATTGATGTGTGATTTTTGGTGGTGTGTTTGGATGGTGTTAAAAGAGGGTTTTTATCAAAATAAGTTTGGACTAGGTTTCTGAATTTCTGTTGTCCTGTAGGCAGTATTGGTTCACGAATTTTCTGGTATATTTATGGGTGCTTTCATTAGGTATAAAAATTATATGTTGAATAGAACACCTTAAAATAACTACATGAATTTTCTTGGGTGTTAGTTTTAAGGTTTGATACCTCAGAAAATCAGAAACCGAAATGAGGCAGATGCTGTCCTGATTGTTGAAACTGAAGCAGTAAACTTGTCCGAATTTATTATCATAGCAATTGATTGAATGACCCTTTGAAATTTTTACAAGAAGTTAAGGACATATTGAAGTATCACTGTAAATTTTATTGTTCATTGATTCAATCATTTGCTAGGGTTAAATATTATGAGAATTCTGGTCTGAGCTGTGAATTGGTGGTCCCTAACCACTGAATTTGTACAATTTATTGAGGAAGTTAGAGACCTACATTTGTGTTGAAATTTTTATGGGACCTCGGGGACACATTGAAGTGTCCTTGAGAATTTTATAGCTCCGGAATTGATTGTTTTATGTGTAAATAAATTGTGCTACAATGTTGTGAAATCTGCCATTATGCTGGAAATGCAACAATGCTTTGAATTGATGAGATAATGGTATTTTGGGCTCTAGTATGACATGGATACCTAATGTTGATTGTTTGGCTATGTGACTTGTGACATATGATTGCATATTGGACAGTTTAGAGATTGATGTATTGGACACAAATGAGAAGTCCGTTGTGAATGGATGCCTGTATGTGTTTTACGCATGCAGTGAATGATGTCCTGAATTAAATTCTATAGTCAAAAGAAACTTGGGATCCTTTTTGACTTGTCAAGGGCAAATAATGAAACACGAGACCCTTTCGACTTGTCGAAGGCAAATAGAGTGAGTTGAGATCCTTTTGGCTTGTCGAAGGCAAATAGAGTGAGTTGAGGTCCTTTCGACTTTTAGCAGGAAAATAGAGAGATATGATCCCCTTTGATTCATCAAGGGCAATCAAAGATAATTTCATTATATTGGGCATATACATATTTATACATATTGGTTCTTTTTGTTTGCCATTGCTTACTATGAGTATGAGTTGATGGTAAGGGTGTACTAAGTGATTGATATTTTTTTTAAAAGCAACACACTTCGGAAATATTGACTTTGAACTTTAAAAATGAATAGTTATTATGTAATGCATGATCACCTTTTGTTAAGTAAACCGAAGTGGCTGGGGAGGTGACAATGACATGAATTTTAGTATATGTTTTGGGGACGCCCTATTGAGAATTTTAGGATTCTCACCCCTATATATTTGTTTTCCCGTGTCGTCCCCAGGTTGACCTAGAAGACGGTGAGGCCACTCAGGAAAAAGATCAAGTGGATTTTGCGGTAGTTAGTAGAAGGACTTGTGTTTGTTGTACTAAAGTGTATGCATATGTCTGTAAAACATAAAAGATAACATATGTACTGTAAAGCTCTTATAAGAGCTTCCTCTTGTACTTGACTTGTATTAAATAAATACATTGTTTTCTTGCAATATATGATACGATTGATACATGATTCAATCGATTCTCGCTATAGATAATTAAGAAAGGTTCACTAATTGTAACAACTCTTGAGTATGATAACATGACTTAAGAATGGGGTTGTACTTGGGAGGATGTTACACATAGCCTATATCTTGGAATTTTTCTAAGCTTAGGTGAAAAGAACATTGTGTACAAGATTTTGTGTTTTAAATCTAATGCATGAACTAAATATTTTACCTACTAACCTTTCTCATTTTTGTATGATTTTAATGAGAGGAATCAGTTTCTAAAAGAGTTTTGAGTTCCTAAAATTATTCCAAGAGAAAACTAGCAACTTATATGTATTTAAATCATGAGATTATGTGATTATATGATGCTTGTATTTTCGGTTCTTCCTTGTGCACTTGGCCACTGTATAAATTCTATTTTATGGTGTTAAAATGTGTAAAATCATGTTTGAGTGAAGCAAGGAATGATTTAGGGAAGTTAGGAAAGAATAAGTAACTAGAAAGGACTTGAAATGAGAATTCTAGAACACTTAGATGCACAAATTGTAAATTCTGTTCCAGCATAATTGGACTTAAGAAAAAATGGTTTATAATTAGTGGGTATGTGTAGGAATCCCTCATAATTGGTTTAGGAGTTGATTATAGAGCCTTAGGCAAAGACAGAACTTAGAAAGGGTCAAAGACGGAGATTCTAGGACCTCGTAATCACATGATGATTTTCTGCCCAAAGTGATGTAGTGCTGTTTGGTTATGTTAGTGAGCATAAACATTAGAGGAAATTATAGGTAATGATCCCTTAGGTGAAATAAAGATCCATAATGAAAGTTAGGATAATTGGAATATAAGTTTAAGACCCGTAAGGGCCAAAACATAAGACACCATGAGATAGAAGGTGTGATGTGAGAATGAGACCGAGTGGGTATATTCGTGATGAATGTGAATATGTTAATACCATGAACATGAGACTATATGTGTATTTGTGACATGTTGTTGTGATGATGGGGTATGTGATGCTTAAGATGCATGGGAATGCGAAATATGAATGAGTTAGGAGGGTATGCTCCTGGTTTAAGAGATTTTTTGATTGAGAAATTTCATGAAAACAACATGTGTGATTTCGAGTTATGTGGCACGACTCAAATTAGAGGAAATTTGAGTGTTGTCATTATGCCTCGAATTTCCGTCAAATTTGAGGGACTTAAAGAAAGTTTGAAAAGAAAGATTTTATATATGACATGCCGAGACGTATTTCTCCTGCTACGTGAGGAGAAAGGAAACCCGTGGGGGGTATGGTTATGGAGCCATATCGAAGCGGACAATGTCACTGGTCTTAACCAAATAATGTGTTTCGGAGACGTACTTCTCCTGCTATGGTGAGGAGAAGGTAAAACCATAAGGGCATTGACATTAGCCTGCCAAAGCGGACAAAGTCACTGGTCTTAACCAGTTGATGTGTTTCGAGAAGGAAAAAAGTCCCATGATGGGTGATTCCTTAGGTCCCCTACCCGTACTCTAGAGTCGAGATTATTATTTTTATGATTATGATACGCTTGCCAAGAGGATAAGTAAGAACTAGTGATGACTAGTTGAGGTATGAGCTCATAGCCTAGTATCAGGGGTCGGTTACTAATTTTCATACCATGATGTCACAAGTTTGAGAAATGAGAAAAGATGTGAAGCATTTTGCTTATGAAAGAGAGAAGTTGATTATGAGAAAGTGCATGCCACTTATATGAGAATTAGTGACTAATGAGATGTTTTATTAGTTTGCTGCATAAAGTATTGTCATGCATTCATGACTGCTATGCTGCATACATGCATTAAGATTCATCATAAAAGACACGGACCTTGGATAATTACTTTTATGAAAACCTCATAAGGAACCTTTGCATGTTTAACCTTTTCATAATAAACCCAAGGTTCATGGGGACGTAAACAATGACACTAGGATAGAGGATTTCCCTACTAAGATTCTTTAGCAAGATTCTCACCCCTCTCTTTGTTTCTCTTTTCATTACGTCTCCAGACCACGATGGCGTCATTCGTGATCTTCATTGACACACCAATATGGGAGGTGCACTACGATCCGATCATCAATCTTACCATTTTGAGGGTCATTGTGCCATGCGTATTTTTGCATACATGGGACGCCCATTTGCATTTCCGGTCTCAGCTTTCATTTTACCCCGACCTCTCCTTACGATGATGATTTGATCTTCGAGACGACACGCCTTCGCGATGAGTAGACTCGTCATGCCCGCCCTTCGGCTTTGGCGGTGCGCGCTACCCTGAGTACATTCCTTGCCCGAGGCATTCAGAGACCGACCCGTCAGGATTCCCCTATTCATCCCTTTCGGAGGTCTGCCCCTATAGTTCCCATGGACATCGGGGAGGGGCAGCGAGGATACGATGATGTAGCGGAGGCTAGCTCGACGCCTGGAGATGCGCCCACGTCGAGGAGGTCATGTCTGTCCACCTTTCCGTTTGCACACACCCGAGGAGTAGCATCATCCATAGGCTTTTGAGGGAAGGGTTCACTCTTAGCCGGGTGTATCTTTGGGGCTTTCCATGTTAGCTGTTTATGTTTCCTGTTTCTTTCCTTGTATTTCTGTTTCCTGTATTGCAAGCTCTACTTATATGGGTATGACTTTATGCCTTTTTATATTTTGGTTGATGTACTAAACTATGATATTTAATGTTATGATGGTTGTTTCTATGGTTGAGGTGTTCTTTATTGCTTTTGTATTGCATGATTTATTTTCTCGTCCACTTTACGTTTCGCTCAAGTAGTACTCGACGGCTCGCATTTTGTTTTACATATTTCCATTTCAAAAAAAAAATTTACCCGTATTTTCCACTAAGTAATTTTACAAATGAATTTAAAAGGGAAATAATAACTAATAATTAATCTTAATAGGTCCTAGGCATGTTGGGTTAAATATTAGGGTGTTACAAAAACAACAACCCATAACTAGGGGGAAGAACATGGAAGAAACTAGCATAAACCAACAACAATCACGTACCTTGGATCTTGAAACAAGAGGGTTTAATGTTAGATTAAGAGAGAAGGGTTAGGAGAGGGTTTGGAGATGGACGAGTTTAGTTTGGGGAGAGAGCCGAGTTTGGGTGTTTTATAAGGGTTGAGGGTTCACTTATCTAAAACTGCGTTATTTTACACTATGCTAATATCGGGCCCACTCATTGTAGCAAGTAAAGCTCGCTACAACAGAGTTGGTTGGGGCTAATGTAACATCCCCTGCTGCTTTATGGATTGACAACTATCCCCACAAATGAACATCGGTCTTTCAACGTGCTTTGTCCTCACTCACATGCTTCCTGAAAACTTCCAGGAGGTCACCCATCCTAAAATTGCTCCAAGTCAAGCACGCTAACTGGAGTTCTTCGTGATAGGCTCCAGAAAGAAAGATGCATCTTTGTTGGCATAGGTAATACCAATCAATTCATATAAGCCCTCCTTAACTATATAATCCCATACCTACACAGTCTCAGGATCCCTCTCATTTAGGTGTGTAATCGGTTCATTCATGTACCCCTCTGCTTAGAGGCCTTACTAGGAGCCGCTCTTTGTCCGTGCCTTCTTGCATCGGCGATCACTCCTTGCCTCGTCACCGGGCATTACATGCCCACCAGCTTCTGGTTCATCCCCGAACCACACCGTCCTGGAAGAGGTGCAAGCTCTGATACCATTTGTAACATCCCCTGCTACTTTATGGATTGATGATTGTCGCCATAAACAAACACGGGTCTTTTCAGCGTGCTTTGTCCTTACTCACACGCTTCCTGGAAAACATCCAGGAGTTCACCCATCCTAAAATTGCTCCAAGTCAAGCACGCTTAACTGTGGAGTTCTTCGTGATAGGCTACCGAAAAGAAGATGCATCTTGTTAGCATAGGCAGTACAAATCAATTCATATAAGCCCTCCTTAATTGTATAGTCTCATACCTACATAATCTTAGGATCCCTCTCATTCGAGTGTGTAATTGGTTCATTCATGTACCCCTCGCTTAGAGGCCTTTCCAAGAGTCGCTCCTTGTCCATGCCTTCTTGCATCGATGATTACTCCTGCCTCGTCACGGGCATTACATGCCCACCAGCTTCTGCCTGGTTCATCCTCGAACCACACCGTATTGGATGAGGTGCAGGCTCTGATACCATTTGTGACATCCCCTCCTGCTTTATGGATTGATGACTATCCCCACAAACTAACACGAGTCTTTTCAACGTGCTTTGTCCTCACTCATACGCTTCATGTCCACCTCTCTCGGAAGGAACTCGGGTATCTCATCAGGAAATACCTCGGGATACTCTCTTACCACTGGTATATCATCTATGTTTCTCAAAGCCTACCTCGCTAGCGGCTAGAAGGACATATCCCTTAGTTTTCTCCCCACTCCAGAAGACATCTACGGAATTTACATAAAGTTTCAAGGTTTGACTGGTTTTGCTTGGGAATGACGAAAAATAACAAATTTAGTGTAACAATCTAACAACACATGGTTAGCATAAAGCCAATCCATGCCAAGAATTACTCCTATGTCTTTCAAGGGTAAACAAATCAAATCTATGATAAAGGACCTATTTTCAACGGGAGATGACAATTTAAACAACAGTTACATGTATGTACAGGACGGTTTGTAGGAGTAGAAACAATAAGTTCAAAAGGAAGCTTAGAAACTTTCAAATTCAAAGACTCGACACTAGCATGTGAGATAAAAGAATGAGAGCACAGAGTCATATAGCACAGTTAAGGTTTTACCATTTAATTCGCACTCACCTTCGATGAGGTCGTTGGATCTCGTGGCGTCTTCCGCATTTAGGGTGAAGACCCTCCCTTGGTTTTGGCCTGGGGTTCTGACTTGACGACCCTCCGCTTCTACAATCCTTAGCATAGTGGCCGGGCTTGCCACATCGGAAGCATACTCCTTGTCCCACATTGTAAGGCAAATTGCCATGACTTCTTTCGCATTAGGGACACACCGGGCCAACGCGGTCGGGAAAGTGGGCTCCTTGGGGTGCCTTGTTCTTGTTCCCATTGGGCCCTCCTTGGTGGTTGTTGCGAGGACCACCCACTTCTCCTTGTTGATGGTTGCGGTTCCCGCGGTCGTTATGGTTGAACGGCGGCCTTGGGTGTTACCGAAATGGTTGGTTGTTGGGTCCTCTTTGTTGTTGTTGTTGATGATGTTGTTGTTGTTGGTGTTGTTGATGCTTGAACTGGTTGGATTGGTAGGGATGGTAGTGGTTCCTCGGTTAATCTGATGTTGAGGTTTGAACCTCGGGGCTTGAGGTCCCAAACCACGAGGACGATCCACCCTTGGCGCTCAGCTTCTTGTGCCCTTCTTTGATGATCTGGCATTTGTTGACTAGGGTGGGAAGTCCCTAATCTCCATGTGCGTTATAGCCACGTTAAGCTTGGCCCTCAACCCGGACTCAAACTTAACGCACTTCCAAACCTCATCGGGATTCCCTTGGGAAACCCGAGAAAACTTGATTAACTCTTCAAACTTTGCCGTGTATTGGGCAACAAACGATCTGCCTTGGGTCAGTTGCATAAACTCGATGTCCTTCGCGTTCCTCACGGACTCTAGAAAATACTTCTCATAGAAGTACATCTTGAACAGCTCCCGATTGATTGTACCCGTAGCTTCAAGCAGCCTCTTGGTGCCGGTCCACCAAAACTTTGCATCGGATTCCATCATGTAAGCAGCAAAGGTAACCTTCTCCTCCGAGTAGGCGACTACCGAGTAGATCTTCTCCATGTTCTTGATCCACTCATCTGCCTTGTCGGGTTCAAGGCTCCACGGAAGGTTGGGGGATTGGCCTTGCGGAACTCCCCAAAATGGGCTTTTCCAAGGCCTCAGCGAAGGGGACCTTGAGCAGCATCCCTTAGTTGATTCATGTGATCGAACATGCGTTCCATCGCTCTAGCCATCTGGCGTGAGCGCTCCAGTCTCATTCCCTTGTTCTCCTTCGTTCGCGTTCCTATTTTGTTTGGGGTGCCATTGGTCCCTAAACACACAATTCAACAAACACTGAGGTGATCAGGCTCAATATTCCAAGCTAGATGAGCTAGTTACCATGGCACAAGCAAGCAGAGAGGGTCATGTATGTCTATCCTATAGCTTATCTCTAATAGCTAAGCACTATAAATGACATACTACCGTAACATGCCTATAAAGCATGGTTAGTCCAATCCTAGGCTCGTGAGAATTGACTGCTCTGATACAATAATGTAAGACCCTAATATTTAACCAAACACGCCTAGGATGTATTAAGATTAATTATTAGTTATTACTTCCCTTTGAAACTCGTTTGTAAAATTACTTAGCGGAAAATATGGGTAAAATTTTTTTTTGAAATGGAATACGTAAAACAAAGTGTGAGCCATCGCGTACAACGTAAATGAAACGTAAAGTGGAAGAGAAAATAAATCATGCAATATAAAGCAAGTAAGAACACCTCAATCATAAAAACACCCATCATAATATTAATCACCATAGTTTAGTACATAACTGAAACAATAACATAAAGTCATACCCACATAAGAATAGGTAGAGCTTGCAGTACATGAAACATAAAGTACAAGAAAGAAAATAGGAAACATAAACAGCTAATACATGGAAAAAGCCCCCAAAAGATACTATCAAGGTAAAAGCAACCCTCCCCTCAAAGGCCTACGGATGACGCTAATCCTTGGATGGGGAGATGTAGGCAAACTGCCGAAGCTCCTCGGATGCATGCAAATGGAAAGGTGGATGAGCATGGCTTCCTCGATGAGCTAGCCTCTCTGAGTCACCGTATCCTCTCCTCCCGATATCCATGGGTACAATAGGGGCAGATCCCTTCGAGAAAGGATGAGAAGGGGAACCTCTACGGATCGTCTCCGAATGCCTCGGGCAAGGAACGCACTCGAGGTAACCGCGCACGCCGAAGATGAAGGACGGGCACGACGTTCTGCTCGTCACGGGTGTGCCCACTCGAAAATCAAATCATCGCCGTAAGGAGAGGTCGAGGTGAAGCAAAAGCTGGAAAAGCAAACGGGCATCCCATGTATGCAAAAATGCGCACAGCACAACAACCCTCGAAATGGTAGGACTGATGATCTGGGTCGTAGTGCACCTCCCATGTCGGGGTGTCAATGAAGATCACGAACGACGCCATCAAGGTCTGGAGACATAACGGAAAGAGAAACAAAGAGAGGGGTGAGAATCTTGCTAAAGAATCTCAGTAGGGAAATCCTCTATCCTAGTGTCATCGTTTACGTCCCAGGAACCTTGGGTTTATTATGAAAAGGTTAAACATGCAAAGGTTCATTATGAGGTTTTCACAAAGGTAATTATCCAAGGTCCATGTCTTTTATGATGAATCTTAATGCATGTATGCAGCAAAGTAGTACATGAATGCATGGCAATACTTAGCAACAATAAAACATATCATCAGCAATTAAATCACATATAAGTGGCATGTGACTTCTCATGATCAACATTTCGCTTTCATAAGCAAGATACTTCTCACCTTTTCTCATTTCTCAAACTTGTGACATCATGATCTTTAAAACAATAGTAACCGACCCCTGATACTAGGCTATGAGCTCATACCTTAACTAGTCATCACTAGTTCTTACTTATCCTCTTGATAAGCGAATCATAATCATAAAAATAACAATTCTGACTCCGAGAGTATGGGCAGGGGACCTAAGGAATCACCATCATGGGACTTTCTTCCTTCTCAAACGCATCAACTGGTTAAGACCAGTGACTTTGTCCAATTTGGCAGGCTAATGTCGATGCCCTCACGTTTTACCTTCTCCTCACCGTAAGGAGAAGTACGTCTTTGCGAAACGTATCATCTGGTTAAGACCAGTGACATTGTCCACTTCGGTATGGCCCCCACGACCATACCCTCCATGGGTTTCCTTTCTCCTCATTGTAGCAGGAGAAATGCGTCTCGGCATGTCACATAAAATCTTTCTTTTCAAAACTTTCTCAAGTCCCTCAAATTTTACGAAAATTTGGCAGCATAGCGACTACACTCGAATTTCCTCAAATTTGAGTCATGCCACATAACTCAATCACACATATTGTTCTCATGAAACTTTCTCAATAAAATAAATCTCTAATTCAGGAGCATACCCTCCTAACTCATTCATATTCCGCATTCTCATGCATCTCAAGCACAGTCATATCACACCATCACAATAACATGCCACAAATACACATATAGTCTCATGTTCATGACATTAACATATTCACATCATCACGAGTATACCTACTCGGTCTCAAACTCACATTACACCTTCTATCTCATAGGGTCTTAAACTTAAGTTCTAATAATTCTAACTTCCATTATGGATCTTTGTTACACCTAAGGGATCATTACCTATAATTTTCTCTAATGTTTGTGCTTTATAACATAACCATACAGCTCTATATCCTTTTGGGCAGAATTTTACCTATTATGGGGTCCTAGAATCTCGTCTTTGACCCTTTCTAAGTTCCGTCTTCGCCTAAGGCTCTATAATCAACTCCTAAACCAATTATGAGGGATTCCTACACATATCCACTAATTATAAACCATTTTTCTTAAGTCCAATTATGCTGGAACAGAATTTATAATTTGTGCATTCTAAGTGTTCTAGAATTCACATTTTAAATCCTTTTTAATTACTTGTTCTTTCCTAACTTCCCTAAATTGTTCCTTGCTTCACTCAAACATAATTTTACACATTTTAACACCTTAGAACAGAATTCATACAGTGGCCAATTGCACAAGGCAAAACCGAAATCATAGGCATCATATAATTACATAATCTCATGATTTAAATGCATATAAGTTGCTAGTTTCTCTTGGAATCATTTTAGGAACTCAAAACTCTTTTAGAAACCAATTAATCTCATTGAAATCATACAAATATGTGCTAGGTCAGTAGCTAAATTATTTAGCTCAAGGATTAGATTTAAAACATAAAACTTTGTTCATAAAGTTCTTTGAGTACACCTAAGCTTAGAAAAATTCCAAGACTTAGACTATGGGCACTTATGATTAGATGAACTCATCTCAAGTCCATCATCATCATCACAAGGCCGAAATGGCATTCTTGAAATGCCTCCATTTTCTAAAATTTTATGTCAGATACTTAGGCAAGTCTTTGAGCTCTAGGATATTTAAGTGATGGCATAAACTTAAACATGCGATGCACTTATTTTGCTCTTCATTAGAAAATAAAGTGAGAGCATAAAATAAATATGAGATGCAACCTCATTATTATCTTTAAGTTTAAGTGATGACTTGAAATATAAACATGAAATGCAAGCTTAGGAATTTAAACATGATAATGCAAGTTCATTTAATTATTCTTGAGAGTTTAGTGATGGCATCAAAATAAACATGCTATGCAAGGCATAAACATAAACATGAATGCAACTCATTTTATTCTTAACTAGAGCTCTTACAAGACTTTAAAGGAACATCACAACCTCAACCCAAATATGTATCTTAACAACATAAAGTGAGCTTTAGAGTTCTTAGCACCAAGTCTTCAAAAAAGCCTTTGGTTTTGAACTTCATCATCAAGCTCAAGAAAATGGACACAAAGCTCAACACTTTGTCTAAACAAACATACAAAGAACTAAGTCATATTCTTTATTTTATTGCTCATGGGCTTCAATCTAGAGTAAAACTCATAGAACGGCCAACCAACTTTAAGGTTGGCAAGGGTAAGCTTAGAGCTCTTTGAAAACATGTGATTAATTTTCTTAACAAAACTTTTGTGATCTACTTAACATTTTTAACAAACTTTATTCAAACAAAGGAAGAAGAAACCAAAATCTTTAAAGGGAAAAAGGGAAGAAAACCAAAACCATTCAAGAGCAAAAGGAAAGAAACGAAAATGTAATCAAGAAAAAGAAAGAAAACACAAGCATGTATGGTCCAAGACCAAGTTGTTTCAAGCTTTAGAGGTTTCTTGTAACAGAATTTCTGCTATTTGAGTACAAATGACCAAAATGCCCCTAAGGTCATTTTTACCAGAATTAAAGGGCAGTTGCCCAACAATCCTCGAATGGGTCAACTCGATGTTTAAAAGGGGATTATATTGTTGTGAATGATATTCGAGGTGAAAATCTCGTTTCTGAACTTTTGGCTGAAAATGACCAAAATACCCCTCCTGTGTCTACACGGGTAAAAGGTGCCGTTTGAGCCCGGAATTTTTCCAAAAGTTTAGAATGATGTTTTTAAGTGATGTTTGATGTTTAGGCGGGCCTGAAGGTCCCGGCAGTTTAGTGCAAAATTACCATTTTGCCCTTAGAATAGTGTATAGTGAGCCTAATGACGCAATTAAGCAAACCTAATATTAGGCTCTAATCGAAGATTAATTTATTTCGATAATTAATCTAGAGTCAAAATAATTTGTTAAGGTTAATTAGAACCTAAGATTGCTTAGATAAACTTTAATTGCATTCTTTAATTCAAGATTCCTAGTCATGGAATCTTGAATAGTATTTCTCTCTCCAATTCCTTAAATTAAGGAATTGTGCCATACCTCATTTGACTAAGAAAATGAATTTAATTTGTTAATCTAGTATGACCACTCCTTAATCAAGTCTTGACCTTCCTAATTACCTAATTACCTCACCTAAACACCTTCTTACAAACTCCTAATCAAAACCTTAATCAAAGAAACACTTAAACACATCCTTAAACCACAATGACATGAACAAAATCCCTTCCCCCTTGGCTGATGTGTTGGCCGAAATCTCCCCCCTAAAATGGTGCCACATGTTGATTTTTGTTGCACTCCAAGCCCATGCCTTAGACCATACCCAAACCCATACCTCACCATACCTTGCCCATGCTCTCCACCATGCCAATCAAAGAGATATTTCTTCTCTCTTCCCTCCTCAAATGGCCAGCCACTTCCTCCCCCTCAAAGGCCACCCATGAGCTCTCCATCTTCTATAAATACACTAGCTTGAAAGCCCTTAGAATCCTTTACACACTTGAGCAAACTTCAAGCTTTCTTCCCAAAAACAAAGAGCTTCTTTTCTCTCCTCCTTGGCTGAGTTTTCCAGCAAGATTCCAAGAAGGACTTCCTTCTCTTTTCCTCTCAAGAAACAAAGCTTTCCTTCCTCTCTTAAGACTTCTTTAGGTAAGGGTTTTATTTTAATGTTTTTCTTGTGTTCTTAGAAGAAGTTCTAGCTTTTCTCTTGGTTTCAAACTCTTTTCTCCTTCCTTTTCCTTTTCGGCCAAGAGGCCATTTTATGAGAATCACATGAGCTTGATGATGAGGTTTCAAGATAATGACTTGTTGTTGTCATGTGAAAAACCTCTAAAGCTTGAAACAACTTGGTCTTGGACCATACATGCCTTGATTTCTTTCTTTTTCCTTGATAAAGTTTTCGGTTTTCTTCTCCTTTCCTCTTCATGATTTCGGTTTCCTTTTCCTTGGTTTGAACAAAGTTTGTTAAAAATGGTAAAGTAGAGCACAAAAGTTTTGTTAAGAAAGATTAATCCTAAGATTTCAAAAGCTCTAAGCTTACCCTTGCCAACCTTAAAGTTGGTTGGTCGTTCTAAGAGTTTTACTCTAGATTGAAGCCCATGAGCAATAAAATAAAGAATATGAGTAGTTCTATTTGTGTTTGTTTTGTTAAAATGTTGTTATTTTTGTTTTAATCTACTTTCTTGAGCTTGATGATGAAGTTCAAAACTAAAGTCTTCTTTGAAGGCTTGGTGTTAAGAACTCTAAAGCTCATCTTCCATTGTTAAGATACATGTTAGGTTGAGGCTATAGATGTTCCTCTAAAGTCTTGTAAGAGCTCTAGTTAAGATAAAATAAGTTGCATTCATGTTTAAGTTTATGTCTTGCATCTCATGTTTATTTTGATGCTATCACTAATCTCACAAGAATAAATGAATGAACTTGCATTATCATATTTAAATTCCCAAGCTTGCATTTCATGTTTATATTTCAAGTCATCACTTAATCCTCAAAGATAATAATGAGGTTGCATTTCATATTTATTTTATGCTCTCACTTTACTTTGTAATGAAGAGTAAAATAAAGTGCATAGCATGTTTAAGATTATGTTATCACCTAAATACTCTAGAGCTCAAAGACTTGCCCTAAGTGCCTTAAAAAGGAAATCTTAACCATGATAAGTGGATATGTTTAGTGTGAAACAAGGATGGTTTGATTTTGTAAAATGAAAGGTTGATTTCAGAAAATTGTTGGAAAAATGTTTTATGAGGTCTCAAGGTGTTTAAATGGTTTGAAATGTGTTAAAAATCATGTTTTCTTAAATTCGAGGTCCTGGCAATCGATTAACAGCTTATGTAATCGATTACCAGAGTGGTTTTCGAAGGGTTTTTGGTTCTGGTAATCGATTACCAGAGACTATGTAATCGATTACCAAGGCTGTTCTTCATGCCCAGAACCGGTCCTCAAAACCCTGTAATCGATTACCTGTTAGTGTAATCGATTACTTCGATGTTCTTTATTTTTAAAAACGATTTAACCCTAAGTAATCGATTACCCTACTATGTAATCGATTACCCGTTGTTTTAAACCCAGAATAAATTTAGCTCCTGGTAATCGATTACGAGGCACATGTAATCGATTACCAGAACACCTTTTGCTCCTGAAATCGTCCCAAGAGAAAACTAGCAACTCGTGTGCACTTATAACATGAGTTTATGTGATTATGTGTGATGAACATTGTTGGTTTCTGTCTTATCCTTTGTGGCCACTGGATAAATTCTGTTTGAGAAGTTAGAATGCGTAATATTATGCTTGAGCGAAGTGAGGAACGTTTTGGAGGATTGGAAAGACTAAACAAATAGAAAGGAATTGGAACTAGAATCTTAAAGCACTTAGACACAAGAATAATAACTTTTGTTCCAGCATAATTAAGCTTAAGGAATAAGGTACATAATTGGTGATTATGCCTAGGAGTTGAACGTAGAACCTTAGGCGAAGATAGGACTTAGAAAAGAGTTTAAGGCATAGATTCTAGAATCCCGTAGTGGAATAAATGATCTTGATGAGTAATCTATATAATGCTATTGGATGAATTAGTGAGCATAATGTTAGAAGAATTATAAAGAACAAACCCCCTTGATATGATAAAGACTTGCAATGGGTGATAAGATTACTAGAAAAAAATTCAAGACCCGTAAGGGCCAAAGCATAAGACACTATGAGATAGGAGGTGTGATGTGAACATGAAACCGAGAGTATATTCTTAATGACGTGAATATGATTACATTTCAAGTATGAAACCTTATGTGAATAATTGATATGTTGATATGATGAAGTGTTGTATTTAAGATGCATGAGGTTTTCGAAATATGGATGAGATTGAGGAATATGCTCATGTGAACTAGAAAGTTATTGATTTGAGAAAGTTCCATGAAAATGATGCATGTGATTGAGATTATGTGGCATGACTCAAATTTGAGGAAATTCGGAGAGTAGCTGTTATGCCGAATTTTCATCAAATTTGAGAGACACAAGAAAGTTTTTGAGCAATATGATGTTTAAGGTGAAACCAGAGATGTCTCCTGCTCCAAGGAGAAGGTAAAACCGTGAGGGCATAGACATTAGCCTCCAAAGCGGACAAAGTCGCTGGTTTTAACCAGTCGATGCGTTTCAAAGAAGGAAAAAGTCCCATGATGGGTGATCCTTAGGCCCCCTACCCATACTCTAGGAGTCGGGATTATGATGATTGTGATTATGATTATGTTTATGATTCGCTTATCAAGAGGATAAGTAAGAACTAGTGACGACTAGTTAAGGTATGAGTTCATAGCCTAGTTTAAGGGGTGCGGTTACTATTATGCTTGGTGTCACAAGATTAAGATAAAGGAATGATGTTCAAAGAGAAGTTTCATGCCACTTATATGTTGATTGATTATTGTTTGGTTTGCTTAAAGAACTGCCATGCATCCATGAACTATTATGTTGCATACATGCATTAAGATTCATTATAAAAGACATGGACCTTGGATAAATATCTTTTGTGAAAACTTCATAATGAACCTATGCATGCTTAACCTTTTCATAATAAACCCAAGGTTCCTGGGACGTAAGCGATGACACTTGGATAGAGGATTTCCCTGAGATTCTTTAGCAAGATTCTCACCCTCTCTCTTTCTCTTTCCGTTACGTCTCAGCTGCGATGGCGTCGTTCGTGATTTTTGTTGACGCGCTCGTGTGGAGCTGCACTACGATCCGATCATCAGTCATACCATTTCAAGGGTCATTGTGCTATACACATTTTTGCATACATGGGACGCCCATTTGCCTTTCCGTCTCCAGCTTCCGCTTCACCCAACTTCTCCCTATAGCGATGACATGATTTTTGAGAGTATGCGACCTCTGATGAGCAGAATCGCCGTGGGCCATCATCCTCAGCTGCATGATTATCCTAGTACGTACCCCTCATACATCATTGCGGGAGGGACTTGTCGGAGGACTCCGGCTGATCCTTATTTGGAGGATTTCGCCCCTCGGTGCCTTTAGCGGGAGGGGTAGCGAGGACACGGTCTCTAGCGAGGCCTATGAGGCGTGTACGTCAGCCCGAGAGGCGCCCTCGTCGAGGTGGTCACGTCGCTCCGCCGATTCGCATGCCCACGCCCCCTTTCGGTGGGCCACATCCAAGGAGCTTCGAGGTCGTAGGTTACATATCTCCGTCCGAGGATTAACATCGTCCGTAGGCTGTTGGAGGAGGGTTGCATTTGTGGGTTATATCTTTTGGGGCGTTTCATGTATTTGTTGCTATGTTTCTGTTATTGTGCTGAAGCTCTCCACTTATATGGGTAAGACTTTATGCTTTCCTTTATATTTCTGTAGTGATGTACTAAACTATGTTAATTAATGTTGTGAGGAATGTTTTCATGATTGATGTGTTCTTTATGGCTTTTGAATTGTATGATTTCTTTATTCTTCCGCTTCACGTTCCGTTTATGTTATACGCAAAGGCTCACATTTTGTTTTACATATTTCATTTCAAAAAAAAAAAATTACCTGTATTTTCCGCTAAGTATTTTGTAAATGAATTTAAAGGGAAGTAATAACTAATAATTAATCTAAGTACGTCCTAGGCGTGCTTGGGTTAAATATTAGGGTGTTACATTTTTCACATGGCATCACAAGACCATTATCTTGAAACCTCATCATCAAGCTAAAGTTCATCTCATGAAAAGGCTTCATGGCCGAAAAGGAAAAAGGAGAGAAAAAGAGTTTTGAACTAAGAGAAAACTAGAACTTTTCTTGAAGAAAACAAGTAAAACTTTGGAAACAAACCCCTACCTAAGGAAGTCTTTGAAAAGGATGAAAGAAAGCTTGATCCTTGAAGGAATGAGAAGACAAAATCTTCTCTTGGAGGTGAGTATGGATTTGGCCAAGGAGGAAGCTCAAGGAAGATGATTTTTCCTTGAGTTTCTAAGCTTGGAAATGGAAAGTTTGAGTGTTTAAGAGATGGTTTGAGGTGAGAGAGTGATAGTTTATGATTGTTTGTGGTGGTGGAAGGATTCTTTGAGAGGAAGAAGAAGATGAACAAGATAAAGAGAAATTTGAGAGAAAATGAGAGAATGTGCAAGACAACGAAACTTGACAAATGATCTAAAGTGTAACCAAGTTCTTCCAAGCTTGGTATTTATAGAAATTTTGCAACATGGAGGCTGCCAAGGGAAGAAGGCCGACAATCTTCATGGCCAAAGGGAAAGGAAAATATCTCTTTGATTGGCATGGGCTATGCATGGGCAAAGCATGGTTGAAAGTATGGTGAGGTATGGCTTAAGGTATGGCCTTTGGAGTGAAATAAAAATCAACATGTGATACTTTTCTTAGGGTGAGAATTCGGCCAGCTTGTGCAAGCCAAGGGGAAGAGAAGTTTGTCCATGTAATTGTGGTTTAATGATGTGTTTAGGTGTTTCTTTGATTAAGGTTTTGATTAGGAGTTTGTAAGAAAGTGTTTAGGTGAGGTAATTGGCTAAGTAAGGTTGTCAAGACTTGATTAGGAGGGTAATCTTGCTAGATTAATAATTTAAAATCATTCTTTTAGTCAAATGAGGTATGGGCACAATTCCTTAATTTAAGGAATTAGAGAGAGAAAATACTATTCAAGATTCCATGACTAGGAATCTTGAATTAAAGAATGTAATTAGAGTTTAACTAAGCAATCTTAGGTTCTAATTAACCTTAATAAATCATTTTGACTCTAGATTAATTATCGAAATAAATTAATCTTCGATTAGAGCCTAATATTGCTTAGGTTTGCTTAATTACATCATTAGGCTCACTGGACATTGTTCTAGGGGCAAAATGGTAATTTTGCACTAAAACTGCTGGGACCTCCTGGAACTAAACATCAAAAAGCACTCATAAACATCATTTCAAACTTTCTGGAAAAGTTTGGGCTCAAACGGCACCTTTACCGTGTAGAACACAGGGGTATTTTGATCATTTTGAGCGAAAGTTCAGAAAACGAGATTTTCACCTTGGATATTAAACATAATAGATACGATCCCCTTTAAACATTGAGTTGACCCATTCGAGACTCCGGTTGATTGTCCTCGAATTTCGGTAAAAATTACCTCAAGGGCATTTTGGTCATTTGCACTCAAACAGGCAGAAATTCGGGTGTTACACATCATAGAAGCAAGATTCAAGCCTCACGAAGAAAATAAAACCAACATTATATTATGGCCAAAAATACATTCAATAACCATAATCAAGATTTCCATTTTAAGATACAAGGGCAAGTCTTTGAGCTCTAGGGATATAAGTGATAACAAGAATTATAAACATGCTATGCAATCTCATTTTTAGTCTTGGTTATTATAAGGTGATAGCTTGGAAACATAAATATGATGTGTAAGACTTGAAATATAAATATGGGAATGCAAATTTATTTTTAAGTCTTTAAAGTTTAGGTGATAACTTGAAATATAAACATGAAATACAAGACTTGAAATTTAAATATGGAAATGCAAGTCCATTTCTTTAGTCTTTAGGATTTAAGGTGATGACTTGAAAATAAACATGATATGCAAGGCATTGAAACTTAAACATGAAATGCAAGAGCTTGAAATATAAACATGATGTAAGTCCATTTTTATATCTTACTAGAGCTCAATACAAGACTTTAAATAATCAAACTCTCAACCCCAATCAATCTTGACAAAATGGAAAAGAGCTTTAGAGTCCTTTAACACCATGGTTCCAAGAACCTCATTCCTTGGACTCACCATCAAGCTCAAAGAAAACAATCCACAATAATCTATTTTTCATACTCTTATGAAACCAAAAAACATCAAGCCTTGAGCTTTAGAGGTCCAACACATGATGGTTTCAAACCGACATCAAGAAACCCTCATCATCAAGGTATGGCCTTGAACATCAAAGAAAGGAAAATATTTCAAAAGAACCAACAAGTATTTCATCTTTATCATTTTTTAAAACTGAAAAATAAACCAAACCTTGGGCTTTAGAGGTCAAGCACATGATGGTTTCACAACCAATATCAAGATCTCTCATAATCAATCCATGGTTTTTTACCAACAACCAACAAATGAAATCAAAAATGAGAGAAAAGAAAAAGAAGATGAACTTGTCCATCAAACCAACATCAAATCCGAAAATAATGAGAGGAAGATAAAGAGGAAAACTTTTCATTCATTCCAACATAGTAACCAAAAAGCAAAGAAGAAAAAGGAGAGAACTCAAAACAAAAATTCCTACCAAGTGTGCTTTTTCTTGCAAGAGGAAACTTGGTCTTTTACAAGGAAGTGAGAAGAACAAATCTTCCTTTGTAATGGAGATGTATTTTTGGCCAAAGGAAAAGAAATGGAAGAAAGGATTTTTCTTGTGTCCTAGAGCTTGGGGATGGAAAAGTTATGTATCTTAGAGATGATCTATGGTGAAGGTGTGGTGGTTTGAGGTTGAGAGGAGGTTGATGTAACACCCTAATATTTAACCCTAACACGCCTAGGACGTATCAAGATTAACTATTAGTTATTACTTCCTTTTGAACATCATTTGTAAAATAACTTAGCGGAAAATACAAATAAATTTTTTTTTAAAAGGGAATATGTAAAACAAAGTGTGAGTCTTCGCGTACAACATAAACGAAAATGTAAAGCGGAAGAATGAATAAATCATATGAGACAAAAGCAATAAAGAACATCTCAATCATGAAAACATCCATCATAACATTAATTAACATAGTTTAGTACATAACTACTGGATTATAAAGGAAATGCATAAGTCTTACCCATATACGTGGGTAGAGCTTGCAGGACATAGAAACTGGAAATACATAAACGGAAAGGAAAATAAAAGCAAGTACATGGTAAGATCCCAAAAGATAAAACACCCAACTATCACTACCCTCACCCTCCACGCCTCCTGATGACGCTAATCCTCAATGGGGAGATGTAGCCCGTGAACTGATGGAGCTCCTCAGATGTAGCCCAACGAAGCGGAGATCTAGGCATGGGAATTGAGGGAACGGCGTGGTCGCTCTCGCTGCCGAACACGCCTCGCATGCCTCGGCTGGGTGACAGTGTCCTCGCTACCTCCACCGAGATCCACGGGAACAAAGGGGAAGAACCCTCGAAGGATCGGCCTCCGATCGAGAACAAGGAACATACTCAGGGTATCCGCGTGCCACCGATGAAGAAGGACGGGCACGACGGTCTGCCCGTCTCAGGGTCGTGTCCTTTCAAAGATCAGGTCATCGCCGAAAGGTGAAGTCGGATCGAAGCGATAGCTGGAGACAGGAAAAGCAAACAGGCATCCCACATACACAAAAACGCGCACCTCACAATGACCCTTGAAGTGGTAGGACTGATGCTCGGGGTCATAGTGCACCTCCCAAGTGGGCGGGTCAATGAAGATCACGAACGATGCCATTGATGTCTGAAGGCGTAACGGAAAATGAGAGACAGGAGAGGGTAAGAATCTTGCTAAAGAATCTTAGTAGGGAAAACCTTTATCCTAGTGTCATCATTTACGTCCCAGGAACCTTGGGTTTATTATAAAAAGGTTAAACATGCAAAGGTTCATTATGAGGTTTTCATAAAAGATATTTATCCAAGGTTCGTGCCTTTTATAATGAATCTTAATGCATATATGTAGCATAATAGTACATGATGCATGGCAATACTTTAGGCAACCCAAACAATAATCAAACGACATATAAGTGGCATGTAACTTCTCTTGAACATCTTTTCTTTTCTCATACTTGTGACACTAAGCATAATAGTAACCGCACCCCTAAAACTAGGCTATGAGCTCATACCTTAACTAGTCGTCACTAGTTCTTACTTATCCTCTTGATAAGCGAATCATAATCATAATCATCATAATAATCCCGACTCCTAGAGTACGGGTAGGGGCCTAAGGATCACCCATCATGGGACTTTTTCCTTCTTCAAAACGCATCGACTGATTAAGCCAGCGACTTTGTCCGCTTTGGCAGCTAATGTCTATGCCCTCACGGTTTTACCTCCTCAGAAGAGGAGAAGTACGTCTCGGTGTGTCACATTAAACATCTTGTTTCTTAAAACTTTCTTAAGTCCCTCAAATTGACGGAAATTCGCAGCATGACAGCTCCGAATTACCTCAAATTTGAGTCATGCCACATAATCTTAATCACATGCATAATTCTTATGGAACTTTCTCAATCAATAACTTTCTAGTTCACATGTGCATATTCTTCTAGCTCGTTCATAGTTCGAACCTCTTGCATCTCAAATCATGGCATAACACATTCACCACATCAACATGCCAATTATACACATAAAGTTTCATGCTCAAAATGTTAACATATTCACATCATTAAGAATATACTCTCAGTCTCATGCTCACATCACACCTCCTATCTCATGGTGTCTTATGCTTTGGCCCTTATAGGTCTCAAACTTGTGTTCCAATAATCCTAACCTTTATTATGGATCCGATCATTACCTATAATTCTTTCTAACGTTTATGTTTACTAACTCACCCCAATCAGCATTGTATAGATTAAACATCATGATCATTACTCGACTATGGAGGATTCTAGGATCTACATCTTAGGCTTTTTCTAAGTTCTCTTTGCCTAAGATCCTAGGTTATACTTCTAGGCATAAACATTAATTATGGGCCATCTTCCTTAAGCTCAATTATGCTGGAACACAAGTTATTATTCTCATATCTAAGGGTGTTAAGATTTTAGTTCTCAACCCTTTCTACTTACTTAGCCCTTCCTAACCTGACAACATCGTTTCTTACTTCTCTCAAGCATAATCTTACACATTCTAACTCCTTAACAGAATTCATACAGTGGCCACCAAGATAGAGAACCAAAAGCATGTATCATGCATATTTGTATCAAATCATGTTATAAGTGCATACAAGTTACTAGTCTTTCTCTTGGAATAATTTCATGAGCAAAAAGGGTGTTCTGGTAATCGATTACATGTTCCTGGTAATCAATTACCAAGGACTAAATTTCAGTCTGGGTTCAAAACAACAGGTAATCGATTACACGGGATGGTAATCGATTACCTAGGGCTAATTTTTTGGAAAATGAAGAACATCGAGTAATCGATTACACAAATAGGTAATCAATTACAGGGCTTTAAGGACCGGTTCTGGGCATGAAGAACAGCCTTGGTAATCGATTACATTGTCTCTGGTAATCGATTACCAGAACCAAAAATCCTTCAAAAAATCACTCTGGTAATCGATTACATAAGCTGTTAATTGATTACTAGGACCTCCGAAATTTGAGAAAATGTGATTTTTGACACATTTCGAACTATTTAAACACCTTGAGACCTCATAAAACATTTTTCCAACATTTTTCTGAAATCATCCCTACATTTTACAAAATCAAACCATCATTGTATCATACTAAACACTTTCACTTATCATGGTTAAATTTTCCTTTTGAAGATACTTAGGCAAGTCTTGGAGCTCTAGAGTATTTAAGTGATAACATAATCTTAAACATGCTATGCACTTCATTTTACTCTTCATTACAAAGTAAAGTGAGAGCATAAAATAAATATGAGATGCAACCTCATTATTATCTTTAAGGATTAAGTGATGACTTGAAATATAAACATGAAATGCAAGCTTGGGAATTTAAATATGGTAATGCAAGTACATTCATTTATTCTTATGAGATTAGTGATGACATCAAAATAAACATGAGATGCAAGACATAAACTTAAACATGAATGCAACTTATTCTATCTTAACTAGAACTCTTACAAGACTTTAGAGGAACATCAATAGCCTTAACCCAACATGTATCTTAACAATGGAAGATGAGCTTTAGAGTTCTTAACACCAAGTCTTCAAAAGAGACTTTGGTTTTGAACCTCATTGTCAAGCTAAAGAAAGTAGATTAAAACAAGAATACCAACATTTTAGCAAAACAAACATAAATAAAACTACTCATATTCTTTATTTTATTGGTCATGGGCTTCAATCTAGAGCAAAATCTTAGAACGGCCGACCAACTTTAAGGTTGGCAAGGGTAAGCTTAGAGCTCTTTGAAAACATGTGATTAATTTTCTTTATCAAAACTTTTGTGATCTACTTTACATTTTTAGCAAACCTTGTTCAAACAAAGGAACAAAGAAACCGAAATCATTCAAGGAAAGGAAGAGAAAACCAAAACCTTTGAAGAAAAGAAAGGAAATCCGAAAGCATGAGCAAGGAAAGAAAAACACAAGCATGTATGGTCCAAGACCAAGTTATTTCAAGCTTTAGAGATTTCTCACAAGACATCAACAAGTCTTTATTTTGAGACCTCATCATCAAGCCAAAGTTTCTCAATCAAAAGCTTTAGGCTGAAAATAAAAAGAGAGAAGGGGAACTTGGAAAAACCAAGAGAAACACTAGAACTCTTCCTTAAAGGAAGCATACAAAACTTAGAAAATAAACCCCTACCTAAAGAAGTCTTGAAGAGAGGAAGGAAAGATTTGTTTCCTGAGAGGAAAAGAGAAAGAAATCCTTCTTGAACTCTTGCTGGAAAACTCGGCCAAGGAGGAGAGAAAGAAGCTCTTTGTGTTTGAGAAGAAAGTTTGAAGCTTGCTCAAGTGTGTAAACATTCAAAGAGCTTTCAAACTCATCTATTTATAGAAGAATGAAAGCTTGTGGATGGCTTGGGAGGAGGAAGGGTGGCCGGTCACTTGAGGAGGAGAGAGAAGAAATATCTCCTTGATTGGTATGGTGGAGAGCATGGGCAAGGTATGGTGAGGTATAGGTTTGGGTATGGCTTAAGACATGGGCTTGGAGTGCAACAAAAATCAACATGTGACACCATTTTGGGGGAAGATTTTGGCCAGCATATCAGCCAAGGGGGAAGGGATTTTGTTCATGTAATTGTGGTTTAAGGATGTGTTTAGGTGTTTCTTTTATTAAGGTTTTGATTAGGGGTTTGTAAGAAGGTGTTTAGGTGAGGTAATTGGGTAATTAAGAGTGTCAAGACTTGATTAGGGAGTGGTCATACTAGATTAACAAATTAAATTCATTTTCTTAGTCAAATGAGGTATGGCACAATTCCTTAATTTAAGGAATTGGAGAGAGAAACACTATTCAAGATTCCATGACTAGGAATCTTGAATTAAAGAATGCAATTAGAGGTTAACTAAGAAATATTAGGTTCTAATTAACCTTAATAAATTATTTTGACTCTAGATTAATTATCAAAATAAATTAATCTTCGATTAGAGCCTAATATTGCTTAGGTTTGCTTAAGTGCGTCATTAGGCTCACTGTACATTGTTCTAGGGGCAAAATGGTAATTTTGCACTAAACTACCCGGGACCTTCCGAGCTCAACTAAACATCAAATATCACTCAAAATATCATTCTAAACTTCCTGGAAAAGTTCCAGGTTCAAACGGCACCTTTTACCCGTGTAGAACACAGGGGGTATTTTGGTCATTTTGAGTCGAAAGTTCGAAAACGAGATTTTTCACCTCGGATAACAACCATAATAATTATAACCCCTTCAAACATTGAGTTGACCCATTCGAGGATTGCCTGGTAAACCCTTCAAATTCTGGTAAAAATGACCTTAGGGGCATTTCGGTCATTTGTACTCTCCAGGAGAAATCGGGCGTTAGTTGAGGATGGAGGTGGAAGAGGAAGAAGAGAAAGCTCAAGTTGAGAGAATGCAAGAGTTTTTTTTTTATGCCAAGTCTTTGGCCAAAAAAAGCAAATGGTAAAATGAGAGAGTTTGTGAGTGTGTAGGTGTTTATAAAAATGAAATATGAGAGAGAAATAGGGAGGGAAAGCCATCAGCCTCCAAGGGGTTTTGGGGGAAAATTTCATATATCATGTGTGTTAGGACATGAATTGGTGATAGATTTGATTAGTCAAAGGGTTAGGGATTGGTAATTAGGTGTTTAGGTTAGTAATAATGTGTTTAAGGCTTTCAAGACATGATTAAGAGTGATCTTACACACTTAGTTTGAATTAAGCTTCAATTAGTTTGAAATAAACATGACTAGTTTGAAATTCAAACTCCAACACATTCCTTAATTTAGAGGATTGGAGAGAGAAAATGCTATTTGTTATGACATGACATAATGTCTTTGATTTAAGAAGGGAATTTGGACTTTCTTAATCAAACTTAGGTCTTAATTATCCTCACATAAATAATTTTGCTCAAAATTGGTAGATAAAATTAATTTATCTTTAATTAGAGCCTAATATTGCCTATATTTCCTTAATCGCTTAATTAAACTCGTTTAGCACCAATCAGTGGAAAAAATGTAAGTTTACACATCCCAAGGACTACCGGACTTTATAGATATCATGCAACACTTTGTAAGTAACATTTCAAACTCCTGGGTGATAGGGTTCAGTCGTCAATTAACCCGTTAAATTACCTTAGAGGTACTTTGGTAATTTCACATACGGGAAAAACCAGGAAATTGAGATTTTCATCTCTAACACATCCATTACACATTTAATCCCTTCAAATATCAAACTAATCCCTTGAGGATAACTGGACTGGCTCCTGAGTTCCAGGTAGAAATAATCTGGGCATTTTGGTCAATTTTGTAAAAAAATTCGGGGCATTAGGCCTTAGTTAGAGTCTTGATGGGGAGACTCTAGAGATGTTTATGCATGAATACTATGCAAGTTTTAAAAACTTTTGAGATTTCCTAACCACTTTAGTTTATTAAAAAAATGTGATCATGCAATACATAACACATTCATTTTAAAGTTCAAAATTATCCTTTCAAAGTGGGTTTCTTTTAGCATTCAATCATTTAATTCATGTATATCATAATTCTCAAGCTCATAGTAAATGATCATGGGCAAATAATTCAGTATCATATGAGTATAAATATGATAAATACAATGACTATCTTTACTTTGGTAGCTTTCTCAACTTCACATGCCCTTGATATGTTGAACGGGATCTTATATATATCTTTCTTATCTTCACGTGCCCTTAAGATATCGAAGGGGATCTCATCTTTACATGCCCTTGACATAAGTGGCCTTGCCTACTCCAATGTAATATACGCTTATTAAGACTAAGCTCTTTCTTATACATGATTATCAGATTTACTTTCTCCAACTTTAATGGTACTATTCTTAGCCAGGTTTACTTTCCTTCCCTTAATGAAAAGGATCTCTTATTCATTCTGTGATACTTTAACAATTCATATTTCATGCTCCATATCACATGCACAAGCATCAACAATTAAATTACATAGTGTACCATACATGAAGTCATTGGTATATTACTCATAATCACAATTCATAATCTTAATCTTCTTTTCATATAAGAGCAATTTTCGTAAGCACTTCACAATTACATGTACATAAGATTATCAACAAACTCACATAGTAAACAAGATATCAAGTCATTAACATATACTCATAAATTCCAACATACTAGCATTCTATCTAGCATTTCAACCTTAAAGAAAATTATGGTTAAATTACTAAAAATCATAAATACAGAGAAATAATTCTAGAGATAATTCAATATGTCTAGAAGACCTTATAAAAGTTTCAGAGTCAAATAAGTTTTCTAGATATATTAACAAAATTGTACAAATTTGGTGGTCAGTAACCACCTAATTTCAGCCAATAGTCAATTCCAAATTTTATTACTATAGCAAATGAAGTCAATAAATTATGTAAAAATTTAGGGTTGTATCTCAAGGTGTATAAAACAACCTATAAAATTTTCAAGTCAAAATTCAATCATTTGGTATAGCAACAAAATTAGACAAATTAGAATTTAAAATTAGCTGTTCATATGGTAACCCTGACCTCCTCGGTTTTTGAATTCTTAAAAATAGTAAAAGTCTTGAAATTAACTCAAGAAAAATCATGGGGTTACTTGAACATGTTAGATAAAAAAGACATCTCTAAATGTGTTTTAAAACTCACACAAATTTACTCCAGAACTTAAAATCCAAGTTTTCAGCATATTAAACCAAGATGTAAATTGATTAAAGAAGCATCCTAGCAACATGTACTAACCAAATCATGCATGTTCATCAATATTCAAGCTCTAAACTGTGATTACAAAACCAAACCCTAGCATATTTCTTTTAAAATTTTCAGAAAACAAAAGCTAGATTGAAAGAGGTTTTCAAGAAATCCTTACCTTTAGCTAGAAGACTTTTGCAATTCTAATGATTTCTTCAAGGGTTTCTCCACCCAACTTCAATCAAAACCAGCCAAATCCTTCTCCTAAGTAGTAATATAGTAGCTCCTCTTTGATGGTAAAGTGAGATGAAAATTCTTTGTTGGAGTTAGATATGAAGATTTCATGAGGTAGATTAGGTTTTTGTGTCTAGGTCATTGATTTTTGATGTTGTAACATGAAGTTTCAAGCTAGTTGATGAGGTTTGGGAAAAAAAAAGTGAAGAGGCTGAAAAGAGGAAGGGTTGGCCAAATTTCTTAAGGAAAGGAAATGAGAAATTATGATTTGTGTTATTAATATAAGAAGATGTGTTAAAATTTTCTACCACAAAAATTATAACTTTGTAATGAAAAAAAAAAGATTTTTGTGTGGTTATTATATGATCTTGGTAGAAAGAAGAGATGTGGCCATTCCCTTGCCACACATTTGTCAAGAATTTGCTCTCTAAGCTTCATATGGTGCAAACTTGAATTGAAATTTTAACAGGTGAGATATTAGCCCCGAGTGAAATTAAAATTAATAAAATGCCAGGATTTAAACTTGCTTACTAAGTTTTAATCCATGCCATCCACCTAGCAAAATTGTGACTAGTAGTGATTATTTGGCCACAATGTCACTGTTGTGTCAAAAACCACACATCAAAACTTCACTGAATAGGTACAATACCCCTACCAGGAACCTAAAATATCTTTATTTGGGTCTAGGCCTAATAAAACCCTGGCTTTAAAGTCTAAGTTTCCCAGGCCCCAAACACCCTTAGCCCTAGACACCCTTGGCCCTGGTTCAAGAGTTATTATTCGTCTACAAGCCCAAAAAATACTATTCATTTTTCTTAATCTAGTCATTTCTCATGATGACAAAATCTATCAAAATTTTGAAATTCTCATTAATAAAGTCCAAATAAATTTTCAGAATAACTTCAGGGTGTTACATATCTTGGCTCCTAGCACCAAGTGTTTGTTATACCCTCGCTTTCACTGCTAGTACTCTGCGGAGGGTGTACCAGCTTAGTTATCATCGCCTAACTCCAACTCTTCCACTAACTCCAGTATTTTTAGCATATAGGCAATGTTATCATTTGGATGGGCAAGGGGGTTTTTTTTAGAGAATTTAATAGATATTTCAAGGTTACTACAGACCGTTGACAGTATATAAATATATTGGGTTGTTGAAGGCCGCATTAGTACTTTAAACCGTCGATGCTAAGCTTATTTCACTTTATTTTCATGCTTTACGACTAGGATAAGTTAGAAAATGAAAGTGACCCACTTCTACTTATTGTGTTAATACTCAGGTAGCACATGGTAATTAGGAGGGTGTTGCACACCATGTGGCTGGAGGCTAGATTAAGGGATCTACATATATTTCAAAGTCAATGAAAAGAGGATTTCTGCTAAGCTTCCTTGGTTAACAAAGACTTTTTGAACTATGTAGTTTCGTGCAAATATAGAGATGACCACTGGTTTGTGTATGCTTTGATCTACTCCTTTGTAATTAGAGTTGAAGAAAGAGATCACTAGGCTCCTTTTATTGTTGTAAGAGCATGAGGGACTCGACGCTCATTAATAGCTCGTCTGCCACTTTCTAGAAAAATGGACTCCCTTCCACCTATGAATCCTCCCATAATGTAATCAATAACACCTTAAATATTTTTGTTTTGATATTTTTCTTTTCCTTGTCTTCTTTGAAAGGATATGGATTTACGGCTTGGAATTCTTATCTTCCTCTTATTGTCTTTCCATTCTTTGCTTTTGCTACTACCTTGTTAGGCTATGGATTTCTCTGGCTGACCTTGCTTGATCAATTTCTCAACCTGGTTCTTGAGGTGTTCCATTCATTTGTATCATGCCGATAGTTTCTATGGAACTCATACCATTTGGATCTATTTGCTTCAAGGGGAGTTGCTTGTCTTCCATCTTTATTCGGCAATTTAATGAGCCAAGAGTTGTACACTTCTTCAGCATAGTTTCTCTATAGATGTTAAGGGGCGGATGATGGGTTGCATTCATCCACCCCTTTCCTATATAACTCTAGGCATATTACATCATTTATGTGTTTAATTGGTTGACATTTAGTTGATTCGTATTTAGTCCTCATTGGGTATCATTAAGTATAATCATGATTATTTGCACCATTTTAATGAATAAATATATTTTGGAGCCTCCTACTTTTAATCCACTTTTGTGAGTGTTATTTACTTGTAGGGACTTCCCATATTGGTGTATGAAGACCATAGAGGTACATGGAGCTTGTAGTAGTGTTCAATTTTGGAGAATTTGAGGAGTTAAATAGAAGAGTCCTGTAGCTCATTTATAGGAATTATAGTAATAGAAAATTCATATATCTTTTTCCAGGATTGAATTGAAATAAATAAAGATGTTTTGAGAAGCTCAAGAAGTCCTCTAAAACTTTCATGTTTAACTCAAAACCTAGTTCTAAGAGCATCTTAGTGAAAATTAAGTTGCAAGATTAAAGATTGCTAATTCTGATGCTGTCTAGCCTGACCTCCAATTACTATTTTGGCAATATCTAGAGCTACATAAGTCCAATTGATGTGATTCTTTCAGCATTGGAAAACTTATTCAAAGGGCTACAATTGATTTTTTAGTGCCAAGGACAAATTCAGATGTTTAAGGAGTCAAAATTGACTAAATATAAGATGTCAATTCTACCTAGCGTCGTAGCACTCCATAGCACCTAATAAAAGACTTTAAAGAGTGTAAATCATTGCTAAGCACTCCAGTACTCATTTAGCATCCAGCACTCATATGACAGTGCGTGGAAACCAGATTTTGGCCTAATTTTGGGCCCCACTTGGCTTATTTTTGCGTAGTATAAATATGATTAGCACAAACTTTTAACCTACTTTTGACTCAGTTGTTTTTAGCCTTTGGCAGCCACTTTCTCCCTCTATCTTCTTCTTCTCTATTCTTCTTCTCTCTCTAGGGATTCTATTAATGACTTTGATTTGTTCTTGGAGATTTTACAAGGATCATTGCTATTATCTTTAGGCACTCTTTTAATCTCATTGTTGTGATCCTCTAATGATGATGAAGTAGATTTCCTTACTAATGATGAACTAGGATAATGTTTGATACCTCTTTTTTATATTGAATGCATTAATTTTCTCAATATTTTTTAGTTTTTATTCTTATAATTATTATTATGATTGTTACAATTTTTATTGGAATAACTAAATTGGCAATCGTCGTTTAAGGAAATCCTTTAGGCATAAATTGATTGATCAATTGGTTTATGTTTGAAAGGGAACATTAGAATTAACCTTCCGATTAGTAGTTAGAATATAGCAATTATTACATTAAATCAATGTAATTTTTAAATAAATTGGGATCCTGTTTATTAGTTATTTACATTGGTCAAATTCTAAGGGTTGATTGATCACTAGTATAATTGCCAATAAGTGATTACTAATAGCCACTAATGTGTTTAATATTTGGTTTGTGATAATTAATTCCAATCCTCAGAATATCTTGCACTAGTGCCTCTAATTATTTATTTTTCCTAGTTGTTTTTAATTGTCTTGATTTAATTCTCAAAAACCCCAATTTCCAACTAAGTGACAAAGCCTCATTGAAAGACGACCTAGTTGCATCTTAACTACAGTTTTGGTGTATTCAGCATTTGAACTTAATTTTATTATTTTAATTCTAATTTGAGGGGTAGCGATAACACCTGTTAGTGTACTCAGTGGATTGAGATCTAGGGATATGGAAAAACCTCTTTCCATCATCTCGACCTCTTTCCTGTCTTTAGGACTCATCTTTCTTGAACTTCTTGTCTTGTTTCCTATTTTGGGCATTGTCATTTTCGGCTTTGGTGGCATCATGCCTTCCTTCTATCCTTCACACAGCTCAAACTTCCTCCATGTTAATGTAGCTTATCAATCTTTTCGAAATTTGATGATTGATCTTGAAGGGTTTATTACTTGAGTGTGAGTCTCGAAGCCCATTTTTTATAGCATGCATTTCTATGGTTGGATTTAAGTCTTGAATTTGCATGGCTATGGCATTAAACTAATCTGTATTCCTTGAGTGGCTCATGAGGGCCTTATTTGGTAGCATTCATGGAATCTAACTTCTTCTTATAAATTCAACAGATGAAAACTAATTTATCAAAGTTTAAATGGACCCTACAAATAATGAAGAAAACTAGAGCATAGCAACTTTTTCCAAAAATGCAGGAATGTTCAATACAAATAAAGGTCGTTTGCCCCACTAATCAACATCATTGATTTAAACATGGTAATATATACCTATGGGTCTCTAGTGCCATCATAATGTTGGAGCGTGGTTGGCATTTTGAAGATTTTTAGGAGAGCCTACTGACGTGATGGGATCAGAAAGGGTCCTGAGTAGATTGGAAGGTTTCTCAAGAATGTTTTGTTGCTAGTATTATTGTCAAGGGCAAGCTGAGTCCTGTTGACGACATCAATCTTCTTAGTGTCATAAGGTTGACTACTTTCTTCCGAGCTTTTTTCAGATCCTTCCTCCCATGCTCTTTATTTAGGTTATCGGCTTTTTCTTCCTCTCCTAAAGTTCCCTTTTCATATGATACAAGGCATCCACTATTAGTGGTGGAGGTGGGCATAGGCCATTATGGCTAGCCTCAATTGTCATTGTTGTTGTTAAGCTGACCGTTTCTAGGCCATTCTCGGGCATGGTTGCACTCTTACATCTTGTGTTCATCGTTTTGTGAGATTATGGGGCTTAATAGAAAAAGGCCCTATGGTGGGTGCCAAAATTTTGACTTGATTCTGATGAAAGAGTCCTCGACTGATCTAGGGTGTAACATCCTAGTTTTCTTCAGATATTAATTGAGGAAAACTTAATAGGAATATTAGAATTCTGGAGACGTGGTTACGATGAGCAGCTCCATAAGCGAGTACAAAAAAAAAAAAAATAGTATGCGGGCTTTGCGGCCTGGGCCATCGAAACTGGAGAATTTGGGACCCAGAGGTGCCCCAAAGTTAGGAAACATGAAAATAAGGTTAGGCATGTATGGAAATGATAATGTTATGCTTAGAATTGCTCTACGGGTAATATCGGGTAGTGGGTACGGTGTTTGCCCGTTCGGTGAGATTTCGGTGTGCGGTTTTTAACATCGAAAGATACTTTCATCACTACAACTAAATAATATCTACCTAATCAAGACAAGTGGAAGGCCAAGATCTAATCTTGGAATCCAAGATCAAATCCTAGCCGTCCATCATAGCCTAGTCATCAAAACTCATCATGATCTTGGATAAATATCTTGGCTTGTATTTATTACAAACCTAGTCACCAATCTTCCTCCCAAAAGCCAAGCATCATTCTCGGCCATTCCAGGGAGAAATCAGAAGTTGGAAGTCCTCCATAGCCAAGAGCTTCACCTTGTGTTCATCTCACAAAAACCCTAGCTTAGAATCATCAAAACCCAAATCTTCCTTCACAAAAATTGATCTACACTTCCACCTCTACAATTATAACCGATTGGAATTTCAAAAACCTCATCCTTCTTGCACATCCATCATTGATCAGAGGAGGGTTTGAAGTTGTGTGGGGAGTTTTGGTTGTGAAGAAATCCCACCTTGAAGCAAGCTAGAGATAGAAACTTTGAACCTTTAAGAGTAGGTTTTCTGCTTCCTTTTTGTGAAAATTTTCAATTCTGTTTTAGCTTTCCCTAATTTCGAAAATTTTGATGATATTGATGATTAACATATTGATATTGATGTATGAATTTTTGTGTTGTGTTTGGATGGTTTTAAAAAGGGTTTTCTCTCAAGTGAAATTGGAACTAGGTTGCTAGACTGATTTCTGTTCTATAATTAGAACGTTTCACGAATTTTCTGGAAATTTTGTGGGTGGTTTCATGAACCATGAAAATTATATGTTGTATTTAACCTCTTAAACTAAACACACGAATTTTCTTAGGGGTTAATTCTAAGGTTTGATGCCTCAAAAAATTAGGAACCGAATTGTAACTGTCTAAATTGTTGAGGCTGAAGTAACAAACTTGCCCGAATTTTTCATCATAGCAATTGATAGCTCCTGAAACTTTTACACAAGACTAATAACATGTTGAAATACCTCTATGAATTTTCTTGTACCATGATTCCATCGAATTTAGGGCTAAATATTTTGAGAACACAAGTCTGGACTATGAAATTGTGGCTTCTGACCACCAGATTTGCCTATTTTATTGAAGTGGTTATATAACTCTGATTGCCCTGAAATTTTTACAGGTTGTTTTAGACACATTGAAGTGTCATGTGAAATTTTCCTTAAGGTTGGGATGGTTGTTTGGTATGGTAACAAATTGTTGTGCCTGGAACATCAATTCTCCAGGATAATGAGATGTGGAAACGGCTGAAATTCTATGATAGTATGTACATATCTTACTGTGTATGTTTGAAACATATGGGGAAAACAAAAACAAAGCTTAGAAAGAATTGAGAAGGAAGGCAAAAAGAAGGACTTCCCTAGAAAAGTTATGAGTCGATAGACGTATCGGCTAGGCATAGACCTCTGAGTGATCCGAAATGGGAAAAAATGAAGTTCTGATCTCGAATAAGAATGAGCTCATGTCCTAGCAGTCTATGGTCCTGTGAAATTGTGGAGTGTGAATGTATCTCTCTGTAGAATAAGCCTTCCCTATGTTGAGAAAATTGAGAAAGATATGAGGAATGGAGTTTCTGATTGTACATATTATTACTCAATCGATTATTGCGATATTCTCCTTAGTTCCCCTTACGGGTTTTCAAGATTTCTGTGTATGATTTTGTATGAATATTGTATATGCATGAATTGCTTATCCCTCCTGTGTGTAATATATGGGAAACTACCCTGAGAATTTTATAATATTCTCACCTAGTTGTATGGATTATATTGTTCAATTCGCAGATGCCGTCCCTGGTGTTTTTGTGATTCGCCACAATGGGTGTGGCAATACGATCCGGCATTGGACCCATGTACGCCGTTGGTTATTCCCAGTTCGGATCTACATGTTCTTTGATCGCTCCTTCAGTACTTCGGTCTTTGCCGCGGACTTCGACCCCGCTTTTCCTTATGACGGTGTGCCCCTTCACATTGCCCATCTTGTAGCGTTTGAGATCCCCTCGCTCCACCCATATATCAGCCAGCGGACGTACCCATTTCGTCATCCTCCCCATCTGACTAGATCCTCTGAGGACCCGCTGCCCCGACGGAGGTGAGGTCATCACCCCAATGGCCAACGATTTCCTGTATGAGGAGTAGAGATCTCCAGAGACAGATGCATTGTACATAGTAATAGGATAGTCTTAGGACCTTACTAGCCTGCAGAATGACGTATTATTAGTCTTTTTTTGCTACGTTGTATCTATATGTTATCTTGAGTAGGTTGGGTTTTCGATAGGAGGAACTAATCTTGTTCACTAAGAGATTTTGACTAGTTAGGGGTTATTCCGTGGTTACCTCTTACGATAATGTATATACTGGAACTAGACCTAAGGTCTATATATATCTATCTAATTTTGGCTACGACTATATATGTAGTACACTTCTTTATTACTGCATGTTATGACTAGTGCATATTCAAAACATTAGTAATACCGCTAATTACCATGTTAGTACTCGAGGAGAATGTAGAAGTTGGGTGTTACATAGGGCCTTATGCCAAAGATCTTCGAGCTTCCAAGACTGGAGTGGGAACCTGCATGGACTTCGTCGCTTAAGTTAGAAGATGTTTTACTTAAGAAAGTGATAATTGAGATGTTACTTACTTGGTTATGAGCCAGAGTTGTTCTTATATAGAGGAGTTTGTGTAATAGCTCATGTACAAGTATTAGTAGACAGGTTAGGTTCAGCCCTAGGGTTCCAGGACCCACCCATGTAGCCAGGAAAGTCCTAGATTTCATAATCATGTTGCAGCTCAGTTCTGGAGAATTATCAAAATAGGTTGGTTATAGCAAGTTTGGCTCTCTATAGTGAACAAGTGAGCCTTTCGGTCCCAGTTTGGCCTTTCAGGCTTGCTCCAGTGAGCACCCAATGATAGCACAGGACCAGAAATGACATAGTTTTGGTTTAATGACCCTAGCCCCTAAAAACCCTCCGTTCGGGCTTTTCCAATCTAGAACCCAGAAACCCTTCCCCAAACCCTCATTTCCTCCCTTTCTTTCAATTCCATTCCAATCCATCATCCCCAAGCTTCAAAGGTATGTGTTTATGGTTGATTTATGTCTTCTCCCTCTTCATTCTTTCATGATCTAGGGTTGGGCCTTCTTATTTCTCTCATTGTTGTTAAGTGGGAGTGCTCGCCAATATTGTTAAAGTATATCTAGAATAATCTAGGAGTACCCATAGATCATTGATTAGTTTCGTGGTTGTAATGGCAAACATTGGTGCTATCCCTCTTCCCTAGAGCTCTCCAGAGTTAGTCCTTCATGTTCCACCCTTCCAGGTGAGTGAGTTTGATCTCATGGCCTTATTTTGATCATTATACTATTATTTTCTAGTATTACGGAGTAATTAGAAGATTGAAAATTTGTTTACACATGATATGGAATTACATGAAAAATGTGCTTTAGTTGAAAATGCTCCATTTTGACTTATGCATGAAAATCATGATTTTAGAATATGCATGGGACCATATTTGCTATATAAAAGTTTTATATGATTTAATTTATGGCTTGAATTGATGATGAAATTTTGAATTATTTATCATTGAGGAAATGAAATTCAAGGCTTTATATTTATTATGGAAACTGAGACATTTGAACTTAGAATTGATAGAACTCCCTTTTTATGACTAAGTATGGATTTAGACTAGGGAATTACTAAGAGGAACAGAGTTGTGCGTTAATGGCAGTTATTCTGTTAACCTTGGTATACTAAGGCTCGCGATGGGCATTTATCCACATGTTAGATCAGCTCACGAGGACGCGATTCGCGAGGGACTGAGCACCCACCTTTTAGTTTAAGGGTATTCTTTTCTTTTAGAAATTCCCAAGAAAATAAAGAAGATTTCTATGTTTACCTGCAAATTTACAATTTAATAGCTATTATACAATTTATATAAAAATGAATTGTGAGTTTCGAATAATTATTTATGTATACTTTTTCCTTATCCCATGTATGGTTGTGGGTGAGGATCCACTCATTATGTTTTATGACAAAACTCACCCCTTTTTTCCCTTTTCCTCATAGATTTAGTTGTAGCATTTGGATCTCCACCTCCTACCCCTTAGCAGCTCTAGTTTTACTATAACATCCTCCCAAGTACAACCCCATCCTTAAGTTATGACGTCGTACTCGAGAGTTGTTACTTATTAATTAGCGGACCTTTCTTAATTATCTATAGCAAGAATCAATCGAATCGTGTAGTAACTAACTCGTGGTTCTATCAAAATATATAGCAAGGAAACAAAGTATTTATTTAGTACAAGTCAAGTACAAAAGGAAGCTCTTCTATGAGCTTTAGTACATATATGTTCTTTACTACATTTATAGACACATATACACATCTAAGTACAACAGATACAAGTCTCCACTACTAAGCTATAGGAATTCCAATTCAGTCTTCTTTGTAGGGCTTCATTTTCTCTGGGAATAACCTGGAGATGACACGGAACAAACACATAGGGGTGAGAATTCAAAAATTCTAGGGGCATCCAAAACATATAATGACACTCATGTCATCGCTATCATCCCAGCCACTTCGGTTTATTAATAAAATTGTGAGCATGCAACATACATCAAAGGTTTATTTTTAAGTTCAAAAGTCATTTTTCCGAAGTGGGTTTATTTTAATACTTACTCACTCAGCATGCATATGTCATACTACTCAATATCATAATAATTCATTTTTCAACTTTGCGTGCCCTTGGTACATCGAAGGGACCTTTCCGTGCCCTTTTGGACTAAAGGGACTTCTCCCGTACCCTTTATACATTCAGGGGACCTTCCCGTGCCCTTTACACATTCAAGGGACCTTTCCCATGCCCTTTACAAACTATAGAGGACCTTCGCGTGCCCTTTTGAACTAAAGGGGGCTTATTCTTCACTTGATACATACATCAACCTTAAGCTCACCTTACTACATACATTAGCATAGTTTCTGAATTTCATAATGTTTCAAACATATATACAGTAAATCACAAGTGATTCCCAGTCACTCCTCATAAACCAATCGTTAATGTCACTAACATGCATTCATATGCATCACACTTGAACTAAAGTTCATTTGACTCCTAAATCAAGAGTTTAATTCATTTCCAATACAAAGACAGCATTTGGCAGAATTTAGGCTTACGGAGAATGATTTAGTTCACAAATCAAACAATCAATTTAAAGGCTGTGAAAATTCCTTGAGATATCCCAATATGTGCACAAGGCTCCATAAAAATTTCAAGACAAACGAAGCTCTCTAACTCCTTCAATAAATTGTACAAATTCAGTGGTCAGGGGCCACCAATTCAGCTTAGACAGAGTTATCATAATTTTTAACCCTAGCAAATGATTGAATCAATGCACAATAAAATTTACAAATATACTTCAACATGTTATTAACTTTGTTCAAAAATTTCAAGGGCTAGTTCAATCATTTTCTATGGTAATAAAATCTGACAAGTTTATTGCTTCAGTTTCAACAACCAAGACAGCATCAGTCATATTTCGGTTCTTGATTTTTTTTGAGGTGGTAAACTTTAAAATCAACACCCAAGAAAATTCATATAGTTATTTTAAGATGTTAAATACAATATATAATTTTAATAACTCATGAAATTACCCACAACTATACCAGAAAATTTGTGCATAATTACTACTTGTAGGACAACTAGGAATCCCAGCCTAGTCCCAATTTCCTTTAAGAAAAACCCTTTTTTAACCCCCATCCAAACACACCACCAAAATTCACACATCAATATCAACATATTATCCAGCAACACAAATAGAAATTTCAGACCTAGGTCATGCCAAAATAGATCAGAAAAATTTGACAAGAAAAGGCAGCAAAAACCCTACTTTGAGTAACCTATTAGCTCCTTGGCTTCAAGATTAACCAAGCTTGCTTCCTTCTCCTCCAAAGCTCCCAATCTAACTTCAAACCCCTCTGATTTCAGTGAGGTATGAGGTACAAGACAAGGTTTTGATAAGGAATAAAAATTTTGTTCGGTTAGATTGGTAGAGAATTAGGTGTAGAACAAGTTTAATGAAGAACTTTTGATGTTTCAACAACTCTAGGCTAGTGTTTTTGGGCTTGGAACTCAAGAACAAGCTCTTGAGGACAACAATGGTGGCTAGTCTATTCTCTTTCTCTTGCTGGCTGAATTTGATGATGTCTTGGAGAAGAAAATGTGACTTGACTCTTGTATTTAATGCCTTGAAGATATTATGTAAAGTAAATCACCATTTATGTGTTAAAACAAAATGGATGGCTAAGATTAAATCTTGGATTCCAAGATTAAATCTTGGCCTTCCACATGTCCTAAAGGATAAGCTTTGACCATTTGTGGTGACTAAAAATATCTTTCGGTGTTAAAATCGCACACGAAATTTTACCAAATGGGTAAACACCGTACCCATTAAACCGATATTGCCCGAAAATTAATTTTAAGTATAAAATTATCATTCCCACCTATTTCTAACCTTATTCCCATGTTTTCCTAATTTCGGGCACCTTGCCTGAATCTAGGTTTCAGCTGCCAGCGGCCCATAGGGCCCGCAGGTTACTATTCACCCCCGCTTGAATTTTTTTTTTTTAAATGTTTGTTGAGCCACCCTCATCGTTGCTAAACTGTTAGATTTTTAAAATTATGACTACTAAAATTTAAATTAATTTTTAAATAAATTTCAGGGTGTTACATTTACAACTTTGGTGAGTTTCACATCACTATTAAGTGTTAGTCTTTTTGATAGAGTGCTTCAGTGATGTATGTGTAGGATCCCAGACTACATACATGCATGATTTTCTTTTTGATAAATCATGATTTTGAATTGTATTTAAAAGTTATAGTTTCATGATTCTTTTATAAAAGAGCAACTTAGTATGATTTATTATACAGTTATAGTTTCAGACTTGATTTATGGAAAATGAGTTATTCAGGTTTAATGGGAATCAAATAGTAGATTTGATTTATGATTTGAAATGGATTTTATAATTAAATAAGCATATAATGTGACTTAGAAATCATGAAGCTTACATGGGGACGAGATTCATCACGTGTCGATTCGATCTAAATCGAGTAGTGACAATTTGTTATAAGATCTTATCCTAGTCTAGGGTAACAAATTATCTTTTAGGATATCCTAGGAAGAGATCTTTCCTTTGGCTTGGAACTGAATTATCTTCTTAGGTCCTTTAACTTTCCGAAGGTCAGCTGTCATGTGTTCATGATCCGAGCTATAGGCTCTTACCTATGAGCTTAGCCCTATCTTGGGTTGGGCCTTATGTCTTTGTTGAGCCTCTTAACTAGAGAGCCCTAGTAGCTACTATCGTTGACCTCAGGTCGCAGACACTGCTTCATCTAGTTAACTCTTTTGGAAAGCTTAAAAATCAAAGTAAAAATTCATTAACTTTAATCAATTAGTTTTTCCTATAATTTTTTTTAAAACACTACTTCTAAGTAAATAATCATTCACAACACAAAAAAGTCAACTGGCTTGCTCCTAACAGTTCTAGAGGAAGTAGTTAGCTTCGTGTCAATAAGGTCTGACCAACACAAGCATTTTGACAATCTTAAATAATTTATTTGAAGACAATTTATAAGTCAGAAAGCCTATTGAGCAAAATCCTCAATTTGTGGAGCCTGGGATTTGTAATAACTTGAGTACACATGTCCCTAGACGAGTCTAGTACGGCCTTAAGGTTCCCTAAGACCTACCCGTGTTGTCAGGAAGGTCCTGATGCGTAAAGGGCAAAGGGATGCAGGATTGGTATGCCTGCAGAATTATGCAGAATAGGTTTGCTATAGCGAGTCAGGTTCGCTGAGTGAGTAAGCAAGCCATTCTATGTATTATGTACTAGACAAGCTCACTGTAGTGAGCTAACGGTATGACATTATAGTAGAAAATGATACAGTTTGAGTTATTAGATCCTCTACCCATTTTAAACCCCCTCATTTCAATTACCCACTTCCAAAACCCGAAAAACCTAGCCACCATACCCCATTTCCTTCTCTTTTCCTTCCTCCCTTCCAACCCTATTCCAATCTTCATTCCTAAAGCTCAAAGGTAAGTTTAGCTATTAGTTTTGCTTCCTTTTCCTTTAATCTTCCATTCTCGTAGGTTGGCATTATTATTCTTTCAATAATGGCAAGGGTTGGGGCACTCCTATTGAGGTTAGAGTTAGATTGTTGTTATCTAGAGACTATTAGAGATTAATCTAGAATACGGTGGTTGTTATGGGAGACATTGGTGTCATTCCTACTTCCCAGAGTTATGTTGGTGTTGATCCCTCATTGTCCACCCCTCTAGGTGAGTGGTCCAATCTTGTGATCTCTATATTGGACATTAGAAATATTTTCATCAAAATGTGGCT
Source organism: Dalbergia oliveri (assembly GCA_030441495.1). Classification (NCBI taxonomy): domain Eukaryota; kingdom Viridiplantae; phylum Streptophyta; class Magnoliopsida; order Fabales; family Fabaceae; genus Dalbergia; species Dalbergia oliveri. The sequence goes on along the minus strand of JAMLFY010000013.1, from coordinate 4,477,604 downwards.
TAATGCATGCTTTTAAAGATTACTACAAATAGATTAAAGACTTCTGTTGAGTATGAAAATGTGGTCTTCAGAATAGAATGAACTATATGTTTTTATGTAAAACCATGGGACCATTGTTGCTAAAAATGATTTTATGTAGAGTTTAAATATGAATGTGATTATATTTAGAGATTTTATGGATATTGTAATGATTTTAAGAGAATTATGAATATATGAAAGAGCTTTAAATCCAAAGTAGAGCACAATATAGAGTTTTAAAGAAAAGGATTAGTTTTATGACTTGGACTAGACAGTAGCTATAAAGAAATAGACAGTGAGTTAACAGCTAGAAAACAATCATTAACCTTGGTACTAAGTTATCCCCAAGGGACAATCTTACAAGCAGAGATAGAACCTAATTAGGTGTCCAATTTAGGTCCTTCAGGAACCACAGAGATTATAGAATATGTTATGCCATGATTTACATGCATATCCAGAGATTTTGTTATGTCACATAATTTGTGCATAATCAGAGATCCATGTTTCTCTATTAGAGTACTATTGTTTTGATTTATGGAAACAATGATTTTGATTATATGTATGTAAATATGAAATATTTTAGAGCTTTATTATTATTATCATCATCATCATCATCATCATCATTATTATTATTATTATTATTTTATGCATCTTTCCTTGGTGTCCCATAAAAGAAGTTATAGGTTAGGATTCACTCATGAATTTTGAATAAAACTCACCCCTCTCTTTTCTCCTATTTATAGATACAGCAACTCCGGGTCCTTCTCAACTACTTTCTCCCGGCATTAGAGTCCGGTTGGTTCTTTCATAGATTATAGAGTGCTCTAGTGTCGTTGCAAGCAATAATCCGGACCATAGAGCATATTTTGCATTTTGCATACCATGATAGTTTGCTCTTGATTTGTATGTAATGATTTAGCATTCATAGTTATTTTGTATCAGAGCAACTCTGTATATATGTTTTGTATAATGATTTATAGACTTTAGAGTTTGATTTATAAAGTATCAATTATAGTTATATTGACTTTAAAGAACAAGTGATTTGTATGTAGAAAATAAACTTATATTTTTAAATGGATTTTTACGTTTAAAATATGCATATAAAGTGACTTAGCTACCATAAGGTTTACATGGGGATGAGATTTCACGTCCTGGTCATGTTCCAAATCAGGTCATGACAGGGTTCCTAAGGATTTGAGAAAAGAGTCAAATATTGACTTACCCACTACAATCTATTAAATTTTAAAACTTTTGGCTCACTAGATTTATACTCCACCATTTTTGAGAATTCTTAAACGTAGAGGAATATCTTAACTTTACCCCTAACAAGAAAATTTGTGATGGGGAACTCATCTTAAACTATAGAAGCTAGTGGGTGCCAAGATTTAATGACAACAACATACAACTGTAGAATTTATTAGTTACAATGGGAAAAGAGAAGAAGATAGAAAAGAAAAAGAGAAACAGGGGGCGGTAGGAGAGATGCAAGAAAGAGAAATTTGGGGGGAAGGGGGTTGCTTAGGTGGGTTTAACCCCCTTCTTGATAATATATATTTTTAACTTTGGTTAAACCATTATTTTAACTCTTAAAAGAACAAATCGATGACAAATAAGTCCTTATAAGATATTTCATTAGTTGTGCACCAATGATCATTTCCATTATTGCTAAAAGTTTTTTTAATGTTGACAAAATATATTTTTGGGACTAATTGGTCAGTGCATCAATTTTTTAGGGGTTGATTAATCAATACATTAATCTTTTAAGGACTAACTTATTAGTACACTGATCTTTGAAGTATCACAAGCTAATAAAAAATATTTTAAGGAGTAATTTGTAAGCATATTGATATTTTGAAGGTCAAAATAGGAGTTCTCTCTTTTAACTTTTTGTTAAAATTACAAAAATGCTATTATTATTTTCCCTTTTGTCAGATTGTACGTCACTTTAATATATTTTCTTTCTTTCATAAAATTATATTATTATATTATTATATTTTTTAATAATATATATATATATATATATATATATATATATATATATATTCCAATTGCAATATTTAACTTGATTTTATTGTATAAATAAAGAAAATAATTACTTTTTGTCGTGCATACACAAGATTATCTACTAGTTCACAAGTACAGCAAAAGATAAAACAAAGTTAAATTATTCAATTTTTTCACCTGATCAAAACTTAGGTTCGTATTTATTTTTAAATTCACATTAAACAGTAATGAAATTTATGTTAAAAAGCAATAATAAAAATTTTATTTTATTTTAATCTTATTTTAATTTCATGTTATATGATATTTCTCTTCTGGAAAGCGAGACGGCAGGTGCCGCTAATTGGATTCGATCTGGAGTCTCCGTTTGTCACAACCCACCGTCGTAGAGCTAATGGAGTTTACACCTCAGACAATGTTCTCCCAGATTCTCATTTTGACGCGGTCTGGAAATCATTGCTAGTTAACATGCATTATAGATTCCAAGAGAGTTGATCTTTTTTCCCAAGCAGAAACCTTATCCCGGGAGCTTGGTTCTCCTGCCATACAATCATCCATTTTTTCTACGGGCTAAATTTGACTTTTCCTTGCAAAAATAGGGATATCACTTACCAATTCAAGGAGAACAACATGTTTGACACGATTGACCCGGCGGCAGAAGCAGTGATCACAGAAGATCTTTTGGGGTCAATGAGCGGTGGAAATGGGAAGAGCTTTTCATCATCACCCAGCAAGAAGAAAAACTGGGCCTCAGCAAGCTTGCGTGAGGCTGTTGATGGACAGGGTGACGTGTTTCAGAGAAGTAGAAGTGAATTAGACGAAGAAGAGGAGCTGAAGTGGGCTGCTTTAGAGAGGCTCCCCACATATGACAGGTTGAGGAAAGGCATTCTGAAGCAAGTTCTTGATGATGGGAGAGTTAACTATGAAGAGGTTGACATCACCAAGCTTGGAGTGCAGGAAAAGAGGCACCTCCTTGAGAGCATGCTAAAGGCTGATGGAGAAGACAATGACAAGTTTCTTCATAGGATGAGGGACAGGATTGATAGGTGACTACTTTTTATATATTCTGTTAGTGTGTAACTGACGTTCAGGCCGGAGCTTTATATATATATATATATATATATATATATATATGACTTGCTTTGGTTTTGATTTAACTGTTTTCTTCTATATTCGACAGACTGGTTTTTCATGTACAGAATTTTTGTTCACTATGCTAGGGTTGGAATTGAGATTCCCACGATTGAAGTTCGGTTCGAGCATTTATCAGTTGAAGGGGATGCATACATTGGAACCAGGGCCTTACCAACCCTGCTGAACTCTACCTTGAACGTTTTAGAGGTATTTTCATCAAATACGAGAGGTTATTTCTGGCAATTCGATACTCAGTGAATAAACGGCTTGAATAATTTTCTTAAAATATATCTCTTTTTAGATATTTAATTTTTTAAATACAAATTTAATTTATATTTGAATGTACTATTAAAATATATTTTTATTTTTAAATTCTTTTTTTGATGTTTAAATGTTTTTAGAAGATTAAAATAGTAGTTTTTTTAAAAAAAGATTTATAATTTTTACCGACTTCTATTTTTAAAAAAAAATTCAAAAATTTTATAAAACATAAACGATACTTATTTTATTTAAAACAATTTTTTTCACTCAAAATAGCAGTACACTTCAATTTGGAAAAATGATTGAAAACTAAAATGAAATTTGCAGCACGATTACTTGCTATTTATGACGCCCGATTTCTGTTTTTGAGTAAATGACCAAAATACCATTGAGGTCATTTTTACTGGAATTTGAGGACAATTCCTATCCTGAATGGGTCAACTCAATGTTTGAAGGGGTTAGAATTGTTATGAATGATATTCGAGGTGAAAATCTCGTTTCTAAACTTTCCGTTAAAATGACAAAATACGCATTCAACAGGGTTGGTAAGGCCCTGGTTCCAATGTATGCATCCCTTCAACTGATAAATGCTCGAACCGAACTTCAATCGTGGGAATCTCAATTCCAACCCTAGCATAGTGAACAAAAATTCTTGGACATGAAAAACCAGTCTGTCAAATATAGAAGAAATGTTTTAGAGGTATTTTCATCAAATACGAGAGGTTATTTCTGCAATTTTATACTCAGTGAATAAACGGCTTGAATAATTTTCTTAAAATATATCTCTTTTTAGATATTTAATTTTTTAAATACAAATTTAATTTATATTTGAATGTAATATTAAAATATATTTTTATTTTTAAATTCATTTTTTTTATGTTTAAATGTTTTTAGAAGATTAAAATCGTAGTTTTTTTTTAAAAAAGATTTATAATTTTTACCGACTTTTATTTTAAAAAAGAAATTCAAAAATTTTATAAAACATAAACAATACTTATTTTATTTAAAAAAAATTTTTTCACTCAAAATAGCAGTACACTTCAATTTGGAAAAATGATTGAAAACTGAAATGAAATTTGCAGCACGATTACTTGCTATTGGTTCCCCAAATTGCTGTCTTGTTTTGTATTTGTTTTATAAGCCTGTTTCCTTCATTGAATTGTGTAGGTAAATGATCTTATATGCTTTCTGTTTGTGTCAAACAGGGAGTTCTTGGGTATATCAAGCTTTTGCCATCGAAGAGAAGGGTTGTCAAGATTCTTACAGATGTCAGTGGAATTGTAAAACCATCGAGGTAGTTGATTTTATTAGTGATGTCATTATTAGTTCTAAACTTCATCATACTCGTTCTTCTACATGATGAGCACGTTCTGCCACAACTCACCGTGACGAAAGGGTGTCATCAAACTTTTCCATCCTTTAAAACATTATTCCATGCATTACTCTAGTCAGTGATACAGCAAATTCCTTTTATTTGGGAAAATATCTTTTTCTTCATTATATTACTGAACAGCTAGTTGATGTTTTAATTTGCTAACAAGATTTTGTTCTTTCTCCCCAGAATGACTTTGCTTCTGGGACCTCCGGGCTCTGGGAAAACTACACTTCTGCAGGCACTTGCTGGGAAAACGGAAACGGGCCTCATGGTTGGTCGTCCTGTTCGTCAACTTTAGAAATGGCAACAATTTTTTTTATTTTTCTTCAAGTTAATACCCTCTGTAGTCTCTCAAGATAATTTTATAAGACAATTTAATCCTCTAAAAAATTGAAATTAAACTCTCATCCCTTAAGATTTTAATAATATAACACATTAGGGCTTGTTTGCTTTGCCAATTTTCAGTTTCATTTTCCAGATTTGTGAAGGAAAAATTGAAAACTGAAATTTTGAGTTTTCAGTTTTTTCAGCTTTTCTTTCATCTCTAAAATGAAAACTAGAAACTGTTAAAGCAACAGTCCCTTAGTCTTTTTGTGTATTTGATCCTTTAAACACCAATAGAATTTGTAAAGTAGTCAGGTAGGTTACTCTGAGGATAAGAGAGCAACACGATGTAGCCTTTTCCCTTCTCTATTCACCTTCCTAGTTTCATTGGGATTTGGGGGGGGGGGGCAACTGTAAAGTGGATCGTATGAGCTTGTGGTTTATGGTGTGCGTATATGAGTAGTGTGTAACTTTGCCAATCTTGAATAACCCCCCTAAATAGGAAATAGGACTGCCGTTGCCATGGGTAGTGGGCTTAGGCAGTTATGACCACACCTTGGTGTTGTGGGATCTTGTACAAACGAGCTTGGATCATATATGTGTATGGAGTAGACCAAACTTACAAATTGGGGGTTCTGGCATTGAGCCAACTATTGGGCATACGATGAACAGTATTGTACCTAGATTTTGGCTTATACCTTTGGGTCATAACAGTGCCCAACTCGAATTCCAATTAGATTTAATCAGACATCAAGTTCGTGAGTTTGTTTGATGTCTCGGGTTTCAGAATGAGTTCAAGCACCTGGAATTCTGTCCTTTTTATAATCTTGATGGTGTGAAGAATCTATATTTGGTAAACGACAATAATATATTGGATGCCGAACTCGACACTGATATTTTCTGAGTTGGCATGGTTACCAACTCTGCATGTCTCAAGATCTTTCTGACAACGTCTCCTTTGTGTTATTTCAAAAGTCTCCTCATTTCTTGTATTTGCGACACGTGTCCTGCGGCATGATTCTTGAAGCAATGCAATGAATGCATTTGAGGGGAATTTACGGAATGCCCCATAGTGAGAGGCATGAAAGGACATTATTGCCCTTCCCACATCCTTTCTTCTTCTTTATTTCATCATTTCACTAAAGCGTTCTATTCCATTTTCATCATTCCCTCAACTTCTGCATGAAAACTTGTTACTCTCAGTAGCGTCTCCATGTGCAACATTGGAAAGTTTGTGTTCATCAATATTCCAAGTGAGTTTGTATATTTCTTTTGTCTTTCTTTTCTTTTTCCTTTCCTTCTTTCTTTCTACATTTTGCTTATGTTCCCTGATTACGTCACGATGGGGTTGTTGTTTGGTTTTTGGTGGCCAAGTGCCGTTTTCAAAGGGGCGCTCTATCAATCTACACCCTTCATCACCTATTGTGTAGTGGGTGGCCGCCATAGCATTGCTCCTTTTCATGTATTCTTGGGGCTTTTGCCATTTCCTTGTGGTGGTTTGAGCTTGGGCCATTACTGGAGTTGAGGCCTAGGTTGGGGGAACCACCATAGGAAACATTCCATTTTTATTTTTTTACTGGTTTTTAAAATGTGCTCCAAACTTATATCTGGTGGTTTCCCCTTTTAGGTTATGGGAAGGCATGAACTAGTGAAGATTCCAAAGATTCTTCGTCCTTCAGAATACAGTAGGTGATTAATTATCTTTTCCATTTTTCCAAGGAAGTTCTTAGGATCCCATCTTTGATCGATGCTAAATACATGACTACCTATAATCTATAAATTTCTCGTAATGCCCCTCTATCCACTAGTCTTTTTGTATCTTTTCAATTTTACTAAACCTTCCAGGAGCTCCTAGATTTCCTTCCTGGGTAGAATAAACAAAAGGGTTTTTGACATTTATGAGGAATCTTTTCACCACTTCAAGGAATTTTATTTCAAAATCCAAGGGGTTCCAGATCATCCTCCTTTCTTTGTTACTCTGGATACGGGCTTTAAGTTTCCTTACTTTTGAGTGATTGCCCCCCACACTCCAAAGATGTCAAAGAGCTCGCTTATCCCTTCTAAGTGAGCCACGTGAAATTTTTCATCAAGTCTTGGAAGTCCAATCTGATTAGTCTGAAGAAGATTTTTCATTCTACCCCCAATGTTGCTTAGGCCTATCTTGGTTCGTTCCAATTTGTACCATGCTATACCTTGAAATTTTGCTGCATATGTGTTGATACACTTTGTTTTTATTTTCAAGTGACATGGCTTTGCATGATGGCTTTGCGAGCCAGAGTTTAAAGAAATGCTGAAATGCTTGCCATGTCCAAGAGCTAGAGTCCTGCTACCTTGGGTTCCTCAACTCCCTCCTCCGTTGACTTCGAGCAACTTGAGTTGAGAAAGCATAAAGCTAGAAAGTGTTGTTTCTTCCCTGAACAAGGGAGAAGTCCTTTGACTCGGGCTCTACCTCTTCCTCAGATGTCCAGGTTGCTAGCTTTAATATCTGAGGCTAAGAAGAGAGCCTTGGTCAAGAAAGAGGAGCAGTTACTTGCCATGTTTCTAAGGATTTCCCCTTTGCCGAATTCATCGATGAGCATATCTTCACGGAAGGCACTTGGCATCAGTTGTCTAGCTCTATCCTCCGAAACCAGCTTCAGTGGGCCAACATTCTCCCCTCCAAACTGTGGCCCTTCTCGTAGTAAGGACCTTGCCTCTGAGCTTGCGATTACTAAGAAGGAAAAGAAGACCTCTAGTTTGAACTCGAGGCCTAGAAAGAGCACTTGGAGAATATTAGGGAGTCCATGAATGACTTGTCAATGGTAACAAGCATATGGTTGAGAAGGAGTTGGATGAGTTGAAGCTGAAAGCCGTTGCGCTAGAGAACAAGAAATATTCTCTAACATCTTCCATTACTTTCCTTTGATAAGATAAGGAGGAGCTTTTTGGGTTTTCAAGCTAAAGGCTAGTGCCACTAAGGCCGCGCTAATTGGGAGAAGAGTTCTTGAGAAATTTTTTAGAATACTTTAGCCCAAGTGGAGGTCTTGCACCTAGATGTTGACTTATCCAAGGTAGGATTATTTCGAGTTGTGGAGAATGGGAAGATTTGTTGATATGAATGACCAGCTTGGCCCTGGAGTGCCATTTTGATTTTTGTAATGACAATGTTTTTTTGTTCTTTTGTTCCATCCTTTCAAGGTCGTAGACTTGTAAATAGTATGCACAATATATGTTCTAGTTAATGATTGCCTAGTTATATTCTTCATATTGTCCTGTGTGAGCTTTATCTTGATTCATGCTCAAACACTTTGCAATGCTCCATATATGATGTGCCCTTAATTACAGGATCTATAGTATACAAGTTTGAAGTGTACTAGTTTAGATTATCAATGGGGTAAGGACCTTCGATCTTAAATAATTTGTACCCAATTTCACAAGTATAGCCTAATGAATTTATTTTCCTTTTAGGTCAAAGATTAACGAGCTTAAATTCTCTATGAGGTTATGACCTCCGATCTTGAATAATTTCTACTCGATGAACGAATTTAACCTAATGGATATATTTTTCTTTTAGGTAAAAAATTAATGAGCCTGAATTATCTACAGGGTTACGACCTCTGATCTTGAATAATTTGTACCTGATTTTATTTAAAGCCATTTACATGGGTTTTTACCACAAGGTGGGTTACTGCAAATTGCTTTATTCATGCTTAGGCTTATTGTCTAAGAGATTAGCGACATCCACTTTCGCTTTTTGGTTTTACTTTGCTTGGATTTTTAATCTGATGGGTTAATGTGAACTATTTTTCTATGCTTAGAACTAATTGCTAACGGGTTAAAAAGCCGTTGTGCACACTATAGACTGAAAATGTAAATTTCATTAATGAATTTCAAATTGAATGGCTTTTTGTCTAACCCAGTCTATGCTTTAAATCTGATCTGATTATAATCTCTTTCAAAAAACCCAATAGGAAAAACCCAAGGTAAGAAAAAGAGTACCCAATTTGAGCATGGTTTGTATAATTGGTTTTTTATACATAATATCTTCGAAGGTTAGTGGGATTCCATGACCTCAAGATATCCTTTCCTTTAATTGTCACGAGCTTATATGCTCCTTTTCCAAGTACTTCAAAGACTATGTAAAGTCCTTCCAAGTTGGCTACAAGCTTTCCTTGTTCAGGTGGAGGTGGTTCGATGTTGGTATGACAGGATGTGGTCTCCTGGCTGAAGTGCCTTGGGATTACTCCTCATTGTATCTTCTAGTTATTCTTCATTTGAGCTCTTCTTTGTGCATGTAGGCTTTCAACCTTACTCCCTCACTTAAGTCCAGTTCTTCTTTCCTTTGGCTAGAGGTTTTGTTTTTCAGTAGGCCCGTATTCAAGGACTTGATTCCTCCACTTCAATTGGGATGACTGCATCAGTCCCTAAACCAAGCTAAAAGGCATTTATTTTTTTGAAGAGTGAAAGTTAGTTCGACATGCCTAAAGGATGCTTCCGAGCTCATTTTCCCACGCTCCCTTTGCTTTGTCAAGTCTTTTCTTTAGACCTTGGAGAATGACCTTGTTTACTACCTTGGCTTGCCATTAGCTTGTGAGTGTTCAACCGAGATGAAGTGCTGAAGATCTTTAAATCCTCTAGTAATTTTCTAAACTTTTGATCTATGAATTGGGTCACGATGGACTTTAGAATAGCAAACCAAGTAATGATATTCTTCTATATGATCTTCTTGCATTAAGCAACTATTATGGTGGAGAAGGGCTCCAACTCAATCTACTTTCTGAGTAATCTACTCCTTTATTAATAAGGGCTAATAGTATCTAGCTCGTAAGACTTTCAATGCTAGAGCTCGACCTCTGGGATGGTTCCTAGCTTGCTATTTATCGGGGCATTTCAATAATGGATAGGAGAGGTCTTTCTTGTATAGTTGGTCATTGATGATGGTATAGTATGAAGCTTGATGAGCAATCTTCCTTGCTTCCCTGGGTTCAATGGGCAGGGTTCTGAGTTTCAAATACTCAAGTATACCTACTACTGCTTGGACATTATGTTATGCTTCCGACTTTACTAGCTTGGGATATAGTGGGTTTTTTTAGTTTCTCTAAGATTAGGCTTTTGTTGTTTCCTCTGGGCTTGGTGCTGGCTAGCTTTGCGAGTATGTCAACATAGATATTCTCCTCTCAGGGATTATGCCCTCTTGAACCTCCACAAGCTCAGCAAATCTATTTAACTTTCTCCAAATATTGTTAGAGGAGTTGATCCCAAGCTACATAATTCCCTTCAATTTGGGAGGTAATGATCTAAGAATCATGACATACCTTTAACTTTTTCACTCCCATGTCTCTAGCTAGTTTTAGCCCTATAATGATTGCCTCATACTCTGCTTGTTTGTTAGAAGCTATGAACTCAAATTTCATTGACATTTCAACTTGAACATCATTATCCCTTTCTAGAATTACCTCGGCTCCATTTCCTTGGAGGTTGGAAGAGCCATCATCAACATAGAGGATCCATTCCTATAAGCTATCTTTTTTGTCATCCACAAATTCTCTTACAAAATTTGCCAAAGCTTGAGCCTTGATGGTGCTCTTAGACTCATATGGATGTCAAATTTAATTTTGAGAGTTCTATCAACCAAGTGATCATTCGTCCTACTAGATGGGCTTTTTAAAGACTTGTTGGATTGGCTGGTTTATTCTTACTATGATAGGATGGGCCTAGAAATACGTTCTACATCTCTAAGTTACAAGTATCAGGAAAAATAGCCACCCTTTTAAGCTTTTGGTTTATGAGCTTGGAGCCTTGTAGTGCTTTGCTTGTGAAGTATACTAGTTTTTGGGTTCCCAACTCTTCCTTGACAAGTACCACACCCATGAGCTTCCCCAACTAATAGATAGAGTATTATCACTTCCCCTTTTTCTTGCTTAGACAACGTTAGAAGAGTGGCGAGATATTGCTTGAACCTTCGAAGGCTTGTTCATACTACTTCTTCCATTTGAAGCCCTTCTCTTTTCTTAACAACTCAAACAAGGGCAATGATTTCTAGGCTCTGAGGGACAAGAACCAGCAATGAGGCCAATCTTCCTGTGAGCTTTTGTACTTCTATGACACAGGTAAGGCTTTTCATCTCTAGCATTGCCCAGCATTTCTCAGTTCGCCTTAATTCCTCTATGAGTGAGCATGAACCTTAGAAATATTCCTACGTCAAGTGTAGACACATTTGGTCGGGTTTAACCTCATTTGATGGTTTTGAATGCATTTGAATATTTCTTTGAGGTAATCAATCAAGGTTTTGGCCTCCCTAGTTTTCACAAGCATGTCATCTATGTACACTTCCATCTTGTTTTCGAGATATAAGCTAAATAGCCTATTCATTAGCCATTGATAAGTAGACCCTTTTTTAGGCCGATTGACATTACCTTGTAGTAATAGTTGGCCATGGGCATGATAAATATGGTCTTCTCTTTCAACTTCATTGTCATCTGATTATAGCACGAGTATGCATACATAAGGACGAGCAATCTGAAACAGAAAGCCGAGTCAATGAGCCTATCAAAGCGGGTAGGGACCTTTTGGGCATACTTTGTTCAGGTTGGTGTAGTTGACACACATATGGTGTTGTCTATTGGCTTTGGAGACCAGCACATCATTTGATATCCAGCCTAAGTAGAAGATTTCCTTAATAAATCAATTTATAGCAATTCACAATTTTGTTCCATGATGACCTTTGCTTTCTCCTTCGACATCCGTCTTCTCCTTTGAGCTAGTAGCTTGGAGCCAAGGTAGATTGAAAGGTGATGACTCATGACCTCCGAGTTTATGTTAGGCATGTCAACTAGACTATGTAGAAAGATCCACATTTGTTTACAAGAACTCGTCAATGCTTGCTTATTTGAGGCTCGAGGCTTTTGTTTATTCTTGTCATCTTACTCGAATCTTTTACTATTCTAAATTTCCTCCAGCTCGCCTTCTGGCTCAGGCTTATTATGCGATTTCTAGCTTTGCATATCCAGGTTTACCATCATTACATTCTAGGCACCTTGGCTTCCATTCTTCGGCTTCTTGTATTCTAACTTCTAGGATAACATTGCAACATGTCCTTGCCATTACCTGGTTGCCTTTTTCAGTGGTCATCTCCCTCTCTTCGAAAGGGAACTACATCACCAAATGTGGGGTCAAAACTACAGCTTCAAGATTGTTTATGGTTGTATGACTAATGATGGCATTGTAAGCTAATGGGCAGTCCATCACGAGAAAGTCCAAGGCCACCATTCTTGATACAAGCTTGGCTCCTATAGTGATGCATGATGAATTCTGTTGGTTTTGCCATTACTCTTGAGAATCTGATTAGCTCATCGGTAAGGTTGGAGCTCACCTTCCTTTAAATTGAGCTTTTCAAATGCGAGCTTGTACATCAAATCTGCGAACTGCCCTAGTCCACTAGGATTCTTTTGACCTCTACGTTCATCATTATTCCTGAGATTACCATGGGGTCGTGTCCTGGTATAGTTCCAGGGTTATTGTTTTTCAAGAATACTATATTTGGGGATGGCTTTTTCTTTTGGTTGTCCTCAAAGCTAGTACCCACCTATATAATATCTTTTAGCATCCTTTTATGAGCTAATTTAGAACATCTTCTCCAGCGAAGCCACCAGCTATTGTGTGTCCTGCCTTTGTCACCACATCCTCTGAATTGGTTATTGTCTCGGGATTTATTTGACTCATGCCTCTGAGATCAGCTTAGGTTTCCTTATTCTCTGCTCAAGGATTGCCTTATACGCCTCAGACTTCTTTGTGTGGCCATATACTTAGCCAGTTCCCGCTTTTATTAGCTCTTCAACTGCATCCCTGACTTGTTGCTATTGGCCTTTAGTCTGATATTTCCTTAAAGATTTCGCTCAAGGACATATTTAAAGGGTATAGTTAAGGGACGTCTTCTCCCTGTTCGAGCTTTTTGCCTTAGAGGCAAGTCCTATCTTCTAAGGCTGTTTTTTCTTTTCTAACCCCTTCTCTTTCCATTTTGGCTTGCATTACTTCCTCCATGTTTATATACTTTTTGGCCCTTCTTTGAAGTTCTTCATGCTCTATGGCTTGATTTTTGACAATGATTAGGCAAATGCCTCCAACCTAAGTTTGTGGATAAATGCCACCAATGCTGTTGGGCTCCATGGTCACTATTTATTTTATTAAACTTGTCCACATATTCTTAGATGCTCCCACTTGACCCATGTTACCAATTATGGCCTACTGTGATTGGCAGAGAATTGAACTAGGAACTTGTTGTCCAAGTTAGAAAATTTGCAGATTGACATAGGAGAAAGTCGGTTAAACCACTTGAGGGCGCTTCTCTAAAGTGATACGAAAAGTTCAACATTTGATACGATCTGGACCTCCGTCCAAGTACATCCAGGATCAAAAGATGTCCAGGTGATTTTGTGGGTCCATAGTCCGATTATAAAGCCCATGTTGCTTGGGGTTTAAACCCTAATGATATGACATACCTCATGATGTCCTCTGAAGAGAGATCGTTAGTCTTCTTCGGATGCCTGTAGAGTCCTGCTCTCAAGCCTATACTCATTGCTATTCTCAACATTGTGGTCACAGCTTCTGGAGCTCAATACGGCTCCATTACTCTTTGAGCTTCAACTTCTTATGGGTTACATATGATATTGACATCGAGAATGATGTCATCTGGCTCTTCTCTTTCCACATTTCAGCCTTGAGGGTTCTTTTCTAGAGGGACAGAGTGCCATGGCACAAAGCATTACTTTGTAGGTGCCCTTGGGGTCATTAGCATCCTTTAGGGCTTTAAGGCGATCTTCTAACCTCTTTGCCTGCCTTCTTCTTATCGAAGCCAGGTTTCTCTTCCTGGCTTTAGCTTGTTCTCACTTGCAATCTTTTATCATCCTGCCTTCTTCGTTCAAGTTCATTTTTAAGGACTTGAACTCAACTTGGTCATGCACCATATGGAAGCTATCAAGGAGTTGAAGGTTGGAAGATGGGCTCCTGCCATCGACACTCTCCGAGTTCCTGGTAGTGATCTGGTATACCTTACTAAGGATCAGGTTGTAAGGGGTGGCTGAGGTGGCTACTTTGAAATTGGCATTGTCAGTCTCTAAACTGTGGATCGTAAATGTTGGTAAACCTTCGGCCCACGTCCATCGATTTGGAAAACTGATTCCAATGATGCAGTCCTTCCATTTAAAAATATAGAAAATGAGATCACATATTACAATTGATGGTCTTTATTAATAGAAAAAAATATTATGCTAGAAAGAAATATTTTGGAGACACAGATAGCTCATCACAATTTTGTTAATTTACTAAAATTGAATACCATGAAATTCGGGGAAAAATTGTATATTTTCCAATATAAATTTTGAAACTTGTAAAATTTCATAAAAAATAGTAACTATTAACTTAATTTACTGTATACATTCTAAACTTTAGTATAAAACGGTATAAAAGTATAAAATGCTATGTAATTAGGAATTTACTTTTAATACGTTGATAACTTATGAGAGTTTTATCATGTCATCCAATTATATATTATCACGACAAAACAATTATGGCCAATTTTTACACCTACTAGTTGAAAATTCATATATATTTTAGGATTGAAATTTATGACAATGTAAAAAATCTTTTACAATATTAATGTACTAAAATTAAACTAATCTTTTACAATATTGATGAAAATGTGCTTAGATTCTGATTTAAAAGAAAATTATTTCCATAATGTGTTTATTATTAAGGATGAAAACTTATCAAAATAATACAGATTGAGTTACATAGTTTAATTTGAAAGTGTTGATAAAAATTATTTTACATTTTTGAAGAATATGAAATAACTATTGCAATTTTATTTGATTACCATAAGAAATTTAAATAAAATCAAATAATTTATATTCAAATATTTGTTTGTAGTGATGAAAATTTTAGAGATTAAAATGACATTTATGATGAAAAAGTATATTTATCTTAAATAATTAAATCATCTTTTTAGTATAAAATATTGAATTTAATTTTCATACATTGCTAGTACAAAAGATTTTTACACATACATCCAATCATGTACGATCATATCAACAATGTTAGTTGACTCTTTTACCTTAATTGAAAAGCCATACAAATAAAAAAAATTTATTGAATGACATTTGATTTATAATGTTAATGCATCAAAATTAACCTCTATGATATTCCCATGCACAGGCAAAAAGCTACTTTTCACATTCATTTCCAAATGTCCAAGATGTTCTAAATCATCCTTTCATAAAAAGTCATTCCCTATATTGTATGCTAATGTTGTTAAGCACATAGTCATATAGTCTAGTTTTTTCTACTCTACACATTAGCTCAAGTCATATGTCAATAATTACGACAATATTGATTTGCATAGGCTTTAATATTGCATGATAGTCTCAGGATTTGGATTCGAGCTAATTAAAACAAAAATTTTAGCATTTAGCTATGCATTAGAAAATTTCTTTAGACATAAGGAAAAGTCACATATTGTGGTCAAGAATTGTCAGAGTTCATACCACAAAGAACATGTGCTTATATTGGTCAGCATGATCTTCACCATGGAGAAATGAGGTAGAGAGACACTCGACTTTAGGGTGTTGCTTAGGAGTTGGACCACGGTATGATCTATTGGCAGAATTGTCAAGGCGTGAATTAGCCCAAGGTATTAAGCCAGATCAGAAATAGATGCCTTCATGAAAGCCACATCAATGGAAGGTCAAGAAACAAGTCTTGTCACAGATTATATTTTAAAGGTTTCCATAATGATATTTCTTTTGAATTACTTCCATTTTAGTCAACAATAAGCCGACTTTGTTTCACCTAGTTTAGTGAGATTAATTATAATAGATTCTTTTTTTTTTACATGGAAATTACAATAGATTCTTGGATTGGAAATATGTGCTGATATTTTGGTGGGAGATGTTATGAGGAGGGGCATATCTGGTGGACAAAAGAAGCGTTTAACTACTGGTAAGTGGGTAAGAAATTTAACTACAAGCAAATGTTAGTGTGGTACTAATCTTTACCTTTAGAGATAAGTATTGATGTACTTATTACAAATCTCTTGAATATTACCATATAAGAAATTGCATAACATATCATCCCTGATGTAAATCTTTTGTTTTTTGAATGGAGCATGTCAATCTAATGTCAACATTGATTGAGTGTGTATAAAAGTGATTTTTTAAGATTAGCATATGTGTATGTACCTTATTTCTCTATAAAGTCAACCATGTTACCTGTCCTTATAAGCAATAACTAACCTAACCGATTGTGTAACACTCTAAAATTTAATTAAAAATTAATTTGAGTTTTATTAATCTTAATTTCAAAAATATAATAGTTTAGAAATGATGAGGGCGTCCCAATGGACCTGTCAAAAAAAAAAAATTTCGGGCCGGTGAATAGTAACCTTGCGGGCCCCAGCCTGCTTAACCCTCGATTCGGGCCCTGAGGTGCCCAAAATTAGGAAAACATGGGAATAAGGTTAGAAATAGGTGGGAATGATAATTTTATACTTAAAATTAATTTTCGGGCAATATCGGTTCAATCGGGTACATGTTTACCCGTTCGGTGAGATTTCGGTGTGTGGTTTCTAACAAAAGATATTTCCATCATAACCAATGGATGATATCCACCTCTTTAGAGTATGTGGAAGGCCAATATTTAATCTTGGAATCCAAGATTAAATCTTATCCATCTATTTTGCTTTACCACAAAATATCTTCAAGCATTCAATGCAAAATAAACAAGTCATCAACTTCTCCTCCAAGCCACCTAACCTTATCATTTTCTTCTCCAAAATTTCGTGCAGCCTTCAAGGAGAGAAGAACCAGCCACCATTTTCATCTTCTTGAGCTTGATTTTGAGTTCTAAGCCCAAAAACCCTAGCCTAGAGTTGTGGAAACCTCAAAGTTCCTTCATTAAACTTGTTCTACACATCAATACCTACAAATCTAACCGATTAAAATCTCAAATCTCCATCAATCCTCACCTTGATACCTCACTCCGTCACTGATTTAAGGAGGGTTTTAAGTTGGTTTGGTAGCTTTGGAGTGGAAGGAATCAAGCTTGGATCATCTTGGAGCCAAGGATCCACTAAGTTGCTACAAGTAGGGTTTGTGCTGCCTTTTCTTGTCAAATTTTTCCAATCTATTTTGGGTTGAGATATGTTTGAAAATTTTAGTTGTATTGACTGATATGATGTTGATATTGATGTGTGAATTTTGTTGGTGTGTTTGGATGGTGTTAAAAAGGGGTTTTTATCAAAGGAAATTGGGACTAGGCTGCTGGATTCCTAGTTTTCCTAGAAGCAGTCATTAATCATGAATTTTCTGGTATATTTTTGGGTAATTAAATTATCTACAAAAATTATATGTTGTAGTGGGCATCTTAAACTGACTACATGAATTTTCTTGGGTGTTAATTTTAAATTTTTCTGCCTCAAGAAAATCAAGAACCGAAATGTGTCTGATGCTGTCCTGGTTGTTGAAACTGAAGTAACAAACTTGTCTGAATTTATTATTATAGAAATTGATTGATCTAGCTCATGAAATTTTTACCTGAAGTCAACAACATATTGAAGTGTCACTGTAAATTTTCTTATGCATTTCTTCCATCAATTTCTAGGGTTAAAAATTAAGGGAACCCGGATCTGGTCTGTGAATTGGTGGCCCCTAACCACTAGATTTGTATATTTTACTGAAGTAGCTATAGAGCTCTATTTGTCATGAAATTTTTACAGGTTATCCTAGACACATTAAAGTGTCATACAGAATTTTCGTGGCTCTTGGGATAGTCGTTTGATGTGGTAATTAAATGTTGTACCCAGAACAATAACTCTGCCAAGGTGCTGGAATGTGAGAATGGCTAGAAATTATGATAGTTTGATATCTATTCCAAGTCTATGGTGTATGAATGCATGATAGTGACTTTAAGGTTTGGTTTATGAGAAATGAATGAGAGTCAATTGTGATTGATTGTTTATATGTGAACTTGATGATGGTATATGTTCTAAGTAGAGAAATGAAAGTTCCCTATATTATGTGGAGGGCACGAGAAAGTCCCCTAAATGTGTAAAGGGCACGAAAGTCCCCTTTTATGGACATGGAAAGGTCCTCTTTTATGGGCACAGAAAGATCCTCTTTAATGGACACGGAAAGTCTCTTTTAATGGGCATGAAAGAAAAAGTCCCCTTCGATGTCCTGAGGGCACGTATATTTCAAAATGTAATACTATGCTATTGAGTAGTATTATGTGTGTATATTAAGTGATTGAATAATAAAAACTACCCACTTCGGAAAGATGATTTTGAAACTTTAAAATGAATCTTTAGTTTACATTACATGATCACATTTTTCTAATAAACCGAAGTGGCTGGGCGATGACGATGATATTTATGATTGTGTATCTGGGAGTTATCCTGAGAATTGTGTAATTCTCACCCCTACGTTTTTGTGTTTCCGTGTCGCCTCCAGGTTATCCAGAGGACTACGAGGTTGCTACACTAAAGGAATCGGATTTAGGAGTTTAGTAGTTAGTTTTTTTATTATATTGTACTTAGTGGTGTGTATATGTTTGTAAACGAAGTAGAGAACATGTATGTATTCAAGCTCATAAAAGAGCTTCCTTTTGTATTTACTTATGAAATAAATAAATGTTTTGTGTATTTGTTGTATATATTTAGTAGAACCACGAATTAGTTACTACTCAACTTGATCAATATTGCTATAGATAACTAAGAAAGGTCCGCTAATTTATAAGTAACAACTCCTAAGCATAATGTCATGACTTAAGGATGACGTTGTACTTGGGAGGATGTTATAGATTAGGTGAGATGTTGGTTGGACCTGCAAAAGCTCTCTTTATGGATGAAATTTCAGCAGGTTTGGATAGTCGACGACCTTCCAAATTGTTAGGTTTATGAGGGAAATGGTCCATATCATGGATGTAACAATGATAATCTCACTTTTGCAACCACCACCAGAAACATATGACCTTTTTGATGACATAATATTACTTTCAGAAGGTAAGATTATCTATCAAGGTCCTCGTGAGAGTGTTCTGCATTTTTTTGAAAGCTTAGGCTTCAAATGTCCAGAAAGAAAAGGAGTTGCAGACTTTTTACAAGAGGTGACTTCCAGAAAGGATCAAGAACAATATTGGTTCAGAAGGGACTTGCCATACAAATATATCAGTGTGCTTGAGTTTGTAAACCACTTCAATAATTACAGCATTGGCCAACAACTTTGTGAAGATATTCAAGTTCCGTTTGATCATACTAAAACCCATCGTGCTGCACTAGTGAAAAGGAAGTATGGAATCTCCAAATGGGAACTCTTCAAGGCATGCTTTTCAAGAGAATGGTTATTAATGAAGCGCAACTCTCTCGTATACATTTTTAAGACTTTTCAGATTACTATCATGTCTATAGTTACAATGATAGTATTTTTTAGAAAGAAATGAATCATGGTAAACTTGAAGATGGAGGAAAATATTATGGTGCACTATTTTTCAGTCTCATTAATGTAATGTTCAATGGAACGGAGAGCTTGCAATGACTGTTAATAGACTTCCTGTTTTCTTCAAGCAGAGATTTCCTTTTTATGGCATGGGCTTTTGCATTGCCCATCTGGGTTCTTAGAGTTCCTATCTTTCTACTAAGTCAGGACTATGGATTATCTTGACGTATTATACGATCGGATTTGCTCCTGCAACTAGTAGGTATGAAAATACAACTATGTAAAGTTGATTTCTTCATAACAAAGTCACAAACTATTTAGTTTGATTATCTCACAAATATTGTTCAACAATGTCAATGAAAACCTTTATTACAGGTTTTTTCGCCAATTTTTAGCATTCTTTTGTGTGAATCAAATGGCTCTATCCCTTTTTCGCTTCATTGCTGCAATTGGATGAACAAAAGTTGTTGCAAACACACTTGCTTCCTTCACATTGTTGGCTGTTTTTGTGCTAAGTGGATTCACTATCTCAAGAGATAAGCTTTAGCATTGTTGTATAAATTAATATTTTAATATTAAATGAGATTTTAAATTTTCATGTGATATTCTTTTTAATGCATTGTTTCTCTCCATTTATAGATGATATCGAGCCATTGATGATATGGGCGTATTATGGTTCACCTATGATGTATGGACAGAATGCCATAGTCATCAATGAGTTTCTAGACAAACGATGGAGTGTTGTAAGATCTTATTGTTCAGGAGAAAGTTAATGTATTTTGATTGTTAAAGCATTGTCTCATTTGTAGTGTGTTGTTGATTCTTCACATTTTACAGCCTAATATGGACCTACAAATTCCTAGAACACAGTTGGAAAGGCCCTTCTTAAGGCTAGAGGAATGTTTACAGAAGACTATTAGTATTGGATATCTGTTGGTGCACTTATAGGATTTTCCCTTTTCAACATTTGTTTCATTCTTGCTCTAACTTTTTTGACTCGTAAGTTTCCATTCTAATCTTTCTTCAATTGCATTTGTACAACTTTGTTTCTTAAATTGTTCAAAATACTTATGATGGAAGAAAAAAATTGAATATAATGGAGTAGTATAAAGGAAGATTATGAAGCTACAAATTAAAAAGATAACCATTATTATTTGGAAAGAAATTCAAATGGAAAACCATGTTAATAAAGAAAACCACTAATATTGCACCAAGCTAGACAATGCTCCTTTGAAAAATCCATTATCTAAAACCATCTTCTAACTAAAGTTGTTGCTTCAAAATTAAATTGTAGCAATTAGAAGCTCTAAATCTATTATAGTGGAAGAGGAAGAGAAAAAGAAAAGCATAATTGCATCATCTTTAGTGGAGGAAGTGACAACAATGACTAGTAGAGTTCTTCAATTGCTAAGATATTTGAAGGTAAGTTTGATTTTCGTTCAGATAAATGGTATGAGTAGCTATCCATAAGAAATATAAAATTTAGACAAAGTCCAAATTGATCCTAAGATATGTATGGGAGATAAATTAGTCCCTTAAGATTTGAAAGCTCACATTGGTCCCTCATAATTTAAAAAATAGAAAAATTTGGTCCTTCCATACACATCTGTACAATTAAAAAAAACACTTTACATAAATGTAAATCAGACCAATATGTCCCCTTTTTTTGAATTATGAGGGATAAATTTGGAATTTTCAAATCTTGAAAGACTAATTTGTCCCCCTTGATATATATTTCTGAGGGACCTAAATAAGTATTTAGTTTAATATTTATTTATTATATGAAGTACATTACTGCTATCATAAATATAGTTTTCCTTCATCATGATGTGTAGCTTTTCTACTTTTGATTCCATTATACTACATTTTGAAATGGTCGTATGAATTTGCATAGTTGCATTAATAATGTGTAGTTTTCTTTGAGATCCTTTGTCAATATACACAAAGATAATTGTAATTATTTGTAGGTGTTGATATGGAACAAAGAAACACAGCAAATGGATCAGTTAAGGATACAGCAAATAAAGCAAAATCAAAGAAGGGAATGATGTTGCCCTTTCAGCCTCTGTCACTTGCTTTTGAAAATGTGAATTATTACATTGATATGCTAAATGTAAATTTCACTAGTCTCTCTCGTGGCATTTTAGTCTAGTTCTCTCTCAATCATTCACTTTTACATTTGTATTTTCAGCTATGCCATATATTTCTTACAACACATTTATAATCAAAATTCCACCATGATTCGATAAATCAGCGTAAAAAGAAAAAAAAACATATATAAAGAAAAAAAATACACCTACATGAATAATTCCACATTTGTAATCAATGAATAATTCCTTCCATTATCTAAAGAAAAATGAAATAATTTTTTAGCATATAAAAGAACTAATTGCTTAACAAACATTAAATTTCGGTAAATGTTTCTACAATAAGATGCAATAACTCATACAATAAATTTTATATTAACTTTTTTTACATACAAGAAATTTCATATTATTTTAAATTAATACATACGTTCAATGATCTAGATATTGATAATGTCAATGGTTATTATTATCAGGAAATGAAGAAACAAGGACTCCAAGGTGAAAGGCTCCAACTACTAAGAGATATAAGTGGTGCTTTCAGGCCTAGGGTTTTAACGGCATTAGTTGGTGTAAGTGGTGCTGGCAAGACAACCTTGATGGATGTGCTTGCTGGAAGAAAAACTAGTGGTTATATGGAAGGAACCATCAACATATGTGGTTATCCAAAGAAGCAAGCAACCTTTGCTCGGATTAGTGGTTATTGTGAACAAAATAACATCCATTCTCCAAATGTTACTGTATATGAATCTCTTCGTTTTCTGCCTGGCTACATCTCTGAAAGGAGGTTAATAAAGAAACACAAAAGGTATGTTATCTTCTACTCCCTCCGTCCTTGAATAATTGTCCAATTTTAAATGCTGACTAGAATTAAAAAAAATGGTTGAAAAATATTAATGTTAGAAAATGTTAAAAATAATTTACTAAATTGCTCTTATTTCTTTTCATATTTTAACTTTTTTCTCCTCCTTTATTAATGAGTCAATACTATATAATAAGGGTATTATTCACAAAAAAAAATAATACTACTTAAATTTTTTAAATGAATAATTATTTATAAATATTTTTTTAAATGGACAACTATTCAAGGACGGAGGGATTAACTAATTGTCATGTTCAACTATTTTTCTTATTTGCTTATCACTATGTTGGAATATGTGTTTGAATATTGGAACTAGCTAGGTTCATGTATCTAAGATAGTTCCATAGGAAATAGATCAAGCCCTCTATTAGTATGTTTATACACACACACACACACACACACACACACACTCTTGTATGATTAATGAGATAACCCAAAAGACCATTCACAATTTCTGAGCCTATTTTTCTTCAAGTACAATATATATCCTAAAACTAAATAGAACAAAGAAAAATTGATAAAAAATCATGAGTACATGTTAACAAAATTATTCTTAGAAGTCTACCACTCTACTTACTTTGCAGTGTTCATTGAGGAAGTTATAGGGCTAGTTGAGCTACACCTAGTGAGGAATTTTATAGTAGGTCTTCTAGGAATTGATGGCTTATCAACTAGAGAGAAAAAGGCTTACCATTGCTATAGAATTGGTTGCAAATCCTTCCATTATATTTATGGATGAGCCAACAACAGGTCTTGATGCTAGAGTTGTAAGTTGTTATGCGTGCTGTTAGAAATACCGTTGATACTTGGGAACTGGTTTGCACAATTCATCAACCAAGCATTGACATATTTGAAGCTTTTGATGAGGTAAATATGCATATTAAGAAATCATTATTATAATGGCTTTGAGAATTGAGGGAACTGTAACTCACACTTGAACTACATCGTGCCTTTAGCCGCTCTTGATGAAAAGAGGTGGGCAAGTCATATATGGTGGTCCACTTGGTAGAAATTCTCAAAATCTTATAGAGTACTTTGAGGTAAATAATCTATCATGATAATAATATATAAATTTTAAATTTGTAAGAAGTCAATAATCTTACTGTTGTGTATAACCAATTTCAGGCTATTTCAGGAATTCCTAAGATTAAAGATGGATATAATCTAGCTACATGGATGTTGGAGATCACTTCTCCAGTTGTTGAGTCACAGCTTGATATAGATTTTGCAGAATTATACACTCAATTAGACATATACCAGGATATGGCACTCATTCGTTGCAATGTTTATAAAGATCTTTTTTCCCTTTTTCATCCTAAACATCTCATGGTGTTTTGGTTTTGTGTACTTTTAACTCTTTTAGAAAGAATAGAGAACTTATTACAGAACTAAGCAGTGCATGGATCAAAGGACCTTTACTTTCCATCTAAATACTCACAATCCTTTGTTACTCAATGCAAAGCTTGCTTTTGGAAACAACGTTGCTCTTATTGGAGGCATCTAGAGTATAATGCCATCAGATTCTTCATCACTATAGTGATTGGTATCATTTTTGGACTTATTTATTGGAATAAGGGCGATATAATGTAAGTGCATAAGTTATTTGGCACTATTACTTTTCATTTATTTATTATATCTTCTCTTTCAATAATGTTATGTGCACACCTCCAATATTACATTTGTTTCTAACACAACTAAACATGGACATGTTCCTATCCCAATAGGCTTACTAAAGACTGAGCTTTATTTTCTCGCCTCACGATATCACAAGACAAAAACTCAAAAATCTTCCTTAGGCCAGCATTCTTAACACTTAGGAAGCAATGTCTGAAATTATCAAAATTGAAGATTGATTTGATTTGAATAGATTTACTTAATTATCTAATTACCTCACGAATTGATTTGAATTGATTTGATTGATTTGATTCTTAACTCCAAAATTGAATCTTATGCTTTGAATGATAATATAAAATAGGATTTAAATTGATTTAGAAACTCAATTCTTATGTTTAGGATACACTAGATAGTGTTTTGAAAGATTTGAAACAATAGTCAATTTGATTTAATTTGTGTCTAATTTCTTAGAATGAAATAATATTAAATTCTATAAATTTTTATACAGGTACCAGAGGAATTAGCAAATGAATTCATTTCTTAATTTTCCATTAACTCACACTAGATTTGATTTACAAATCAAATCAATTTATTTTTTTTCCCATTCTAAACACTACGGTGTCATCATACCCCACTAACAAGAGTCCTCTTAATTGATTTCTTAGAAAGATGAGCTTCCTAAAAGAGTGTATATAGTGTTTCCCTTCTTATCTTACATAGTGCTTATGATCTTGTGGGTAGCAAGAATCTCTCTATTTTATTTTTCTATAGTAGTTAAGATTAGGCCTAAAGATGTTATGTCATAGGCATTAGATAGAGGCTTTGCATTAAGAATTAGAGATGTCTCCTGGGTCATGCAAACAAGTATATCACAGAAAGTATGATAAATCCCTTCTTAAAATGGTTCATATAGTCTATTTTAAATTACAATAATGCTTACATTGTATTTAACGATGTTATTGTGATTACCAAAAAATTGCAAAAAAGAAAAGCACTATTAATGGAGCCACAGCTATCGTCACAATGTATTGTGATTGTTGAGATTATTGTAATAGAAATGTTGCGGTCGTAATTGTGGTTATGAGTTTTATTTTAAATCATGCTTCCAAAAGCTTAAACATCTAAGGCTTGTGATTGTCTATGGTTAATGATCCTTCATTTTCACTCTCTAGTAGGGGTATATTGTGTGACATGAAACATGCTTAGGGTTCTCTATTAGTTAAAGCCCAAATCCTACAACCATTTATTAGTGGACATGCCCATGATATAAATTTAATTTTATATACATGTTTCATAATTGTATATGTTGCATGAAAACAAAATATCGTATTTGTAGTGAAAAGGAACAAGACTTGCTGAATCTCCTTGGAGCTATGTACTCAGCATTTTTTTCCTTGGAGCCTCTAACACCAATAGTGTGCAACCTGTTGTTGCAATAGAAAGAACAATTTTCTATCGAGAAAGAGCAACCGGAATGTACTAGAATTGCCTTATGCAATTGGTCAGGTATAACCATCTAATTGCTTTACTTAAGAAATAATTAAAACTTCATTAAGCATAATAATTAAGCCAAATTCATACTACTCATTAAGAAGTATTGTCTTGTAGGTAGCAATTGAAGTATTCTATGTTGCAATCTAAAGTTTAGCCTATAGCCTTATTCTCTATTGGATGATTGGGTTTCAACCGCGTGTTGAAAATTTCTTGTGGTTTTACTACTTCATATTCATGTGCTTCATCTACTTCACATTGTATGGAATGATGATTATAGCTCTAACTCCGAACCACCAAATAGCTGCAATCGTAATGTCTTTCTTCATTAGCTTCTGGAACCTATTTTCTGGTTTTCTTATGAGAATGGTAAGTGTAGCACAACTAAAATCAAGTATATAATTTTGTCCTTAGGAACAATATAAATGGATAGCGCATATAAGTGTGCACTATTGACCTGAAATAGTGTAGTTCACAAAGTTATTTCACTTATTCACATCAACATGAAAACTAGAGTATATAACATGGAGTATGGACACAAAGGTGATGAAATGCATCTCATCCAATAAGGAATTCGATGTATGTAGGGTCCACTTTGATTTGGGTTCATGGATCATTGATCATGGCAAAAGTTACTTCTTTGAACATATTCTAATTTTTGATGATCATATATATCTTGAATTCAATGCCTTCTCTTTTTTTATTTCAACACCTTCTTCTTTAAACTATTATTTGTTTTCCAAATTTTGCAGCAAATTCCAATTTGGTGGCGGTGGTATTCCTGGGCTTCCTCTGTGTCATGGACTATATATGGACTAGTGACATCCCAAGTAGGTGACAAGAATAATCCAATAGTGGTTCCTGGCCTTAGACCTATGACAGTAAAGGATTACCTTGAGAAACAACTAGGCTTTGAATATGGCTTTCTTGGGGTTGTTGCTATAGCTCACATTACTATTGTTCTCCTATTCCTTTTTGTATTTGCATATGGCATCAAGTTCCTAAACTTTCAAAAAAGATAATTACAATTAATTAGGAGTAGATATGAAAAGTATTGTGCAAAAGTAATTGGGTAAAACTTAAAACAAATTTACAAAATGTAATGAATTGTTCAATATTCAATACGGTTGTTGTGAAATTATTATGATTTATGTGTTGTTTTAATATTAATGGATCATAAACTAGATATATATATACACACACACACACATACTAAATACTAAATTCAAATGTTTAATAAAGTACACAAAGTTTTAGATATAACACCCTTATGACAAAATAATGAAACTAATCAAAAACCAACTTAAGTTATTGATTAGTTCATAGTTATAATATTCTTATACCTTAGGTGCATTTGTTTGAAGTTCTACTAATCTATTCTTAGGAATGATTGATTGGAAATGATTTATTTCCATATTTATTACACGTTGTATAAATTATTCCAATACCAATTCTTCACAAGAAAAAGATACCTTCATGTTTTAGTATGATCTGTTCCCATGATGAAGGGTGAGAACATAATACTCTATGTCTTGGGAATGATAATTATTTAGCACCAATATGAAAATATCCCTCAATTAGCATTTTTTTAGCATTTTATTTAATTATTAGATTTGGATAAGATGAACAAATCTTTTAAAAATTGATTGTTAATTTTATATTGTTTAGAAAATATTTCTAAATTTATGATTGTTATTTTTTTTTTCTGGAATGATAATTTTCATTTTGGATGATGATGCTGATAATAATAATACTATTAAATATGTTAGGGGTATTTTGAATATTATGACATATATTTCCAAGAATATATGTATTATAAAATAAACAAGTTTTAAATTTATTCTTAGGAATCTCACAAATTATCTTGGGAATGATTAATGCTAAACAAATAGTTTTTCAAAAATATTTGGGAATAACATTCCCATGAATATCTTTCCACACCTTGAAACTGTAACACCCTCCCAAGTATAACATCATCCTTAAGTTATGATATTAGACTTGGGTGTTGTTAATTATAAATTAGCAGACTTTGCGTAAGTATTTACAATATATTCGAATGAGTCATGTAGTAAGTATTTCATAGTTCTACTTAAGTATATAAAAAGAAAACAAAGTAGTTAGAGAATACATGTTCGAATACATGAAAATGTTCTTCTAGGAGCCTTAATATAACATCTATCCTCTGAAACATTTATATGCAAAAAAAAAAAAAAAGAATGGTCTCCGGCCATCAAGCTATTCTGAATTAGGAACTTCCAACTCGGGCAGCTTCATTATTCTTGTGAGCTATCTGGAGACGACACAAAAGCAAAAAAATATAGGGGTAAGAATTATAAAATTCTTAGTAGGGTATCCCTAAATACATAAAATCAATTTCATAATCATTGTTCCAAGCACTTCATATGAAAAAAATGTGATCATACATTAAACGACAAATATTCATTTTAAAGTTTGAAATCATCCTTGCGAAAAGGGTCTCTTTTCAATTCAATCACTTAATTCACATTTATTATAATATTCAAACTCAATAAATTGTCATAAGCAAATAATTCATAATAATGTAAGTATGCATATGATAAATGCAATGCCTTTCTTCACTTTCATAATTAACTTCATTTAATTTCCTTTACTTTGATATCTTTCTCAACTTCATGTGCCTTTGACGTAAGTGGCCTTGCCCATTCTAGGGTAATAGCTTATCAAGATTGAGCTCATTTCTATTCATGGTTATCGGATTTACTTTCTCCAACTCTCACGTAGTACTATTCCTAGTTAGGTTTACTTTCCCTTACACAATGTCGAAGGGATCTCATAAGTGGTCAGGTTTGTTCTTGTAACGCTCGGATTTTTCCTATAGTGCAAAATTACCAAAATGTCCATAGGTAATTTTCACATGAGATTTGAGGCCGAACAATCCTTAATTAGGAATTTTAACATTAGGATAACATTATATGAGGCTTGGATAGCAATTTGTGCAAAATCGCAAATCCATTTTTCATGTGCAAAATGACCAAAATGCCCTGAGGTCATTTTTGCCCAAAATCGAAGATAGCCAATCCGATTATCCTCAAGGGGTTAGTTTTATGTTTGAAGGGAATTATTTGTGATATGTTGATGTTGAAGTAAAAATCTCAACTCTCGGTTTTTACCGCACGTAAAATTACCAAATTACCCCTGGTAATTTAACACGAGATTGAGTAATGTTTGAACTTGGTCATCACCGAAGTCTAAAATATTTGTACTATGTAATATTTGGAAATGTTTAGGAAATTCAGAGAGTTTTATATGAAATGACTTTTTTACCTCTAGTTAGTGCTTAATAAGTTCACTTAAGTAATTAAGATAATATTAAGCTTTGATTCATTTCAAATTGATTTCATTCATTAATCTTGGGTTAAAAATAATTACTTGAGGTAATTAGAGCCTAAGAATTGTTTAAGGAAATTTAATTTTCTGTCTTAATTACAAGGACTCATAAAATCAATAATGTTAAGATTAAGGTAAATCTAGTGCATTTTCTTTCTTTGTTTTAAGATTAGGAATTATGTTACTAATTGATTTTCAACTCAATTGAGATTAATTTCATTACTAGTATAAGATTAGTCTTTTACCTTGTCTTGGTAAAATCCTAAACACTTGATTCTTATGTAACACCCTCCAAATTACCACATTTACCCGAGTATGGACATAGTAATTAGCAGAGTATTACTGACAAGTTCTGGATCTATACTAGTTGAAATAATCAATGACACGAAATGTCGCAATACATATGCTATCATAACGAGATTTACATATAGGGGCATAATGTCGAAGTCACTATATATACATCATAAGGGCAAGACCAACAAAATAACCCCGAAAAGTACGGGACTTGATGCGAACGAGGCTAATCCCCCTACCTGGTACCTAACCTACTCAAACACCCTGATGACAAAACTGCATATGTACATATACAACAGAGCAAAAGAAAACCAAAAGTACATGTCTGTAGGTAGGTAAGGTCCTAACATTATCCTATCTCTATGTACAATGCATCCGTCTCTGGAGGTCTCTACTCCTCGTCAGGAAGCCATTGGCCATCGGGGCAATGACCTCTCCTCCGGGGCAGGGTCCTCAGAGGATTTGAGTCAGATGAGGAGGATGACGAAACGGGTGCGTCTCCTGGCTGATATAAGGGTGGAGCGAGGGAATCTCAAACACTATAGGATGGGCCATGTGAAGGGGCACGCCGTCATAAGGAAAAGCGGGTCGAAGTCCGCGGCAAAGACCGAAGTCCTGAAGGAGCGATCAAAGAACATGTAGATTAGAACTGGGAATAACCAACAGCGTACATGAGTCCAATGCCAGATCATATTGCCACACCCATTGTGGCCAATCAGAAAAACACTGGGACGACATCTCGAATCTGAACAATATAATACATACAACGGGGTGAGAATAATATAAATTTCAGTAGGTAGTTTCCCATATACTATATACAGTAGGGATAAGCAATTCATGCATATACAATATTCATATAAACACATACACAAAATTGAAACCCGTAGGCCGGGAACTAAGGATAGTATCACAATAATCAATCGAGTAATAATATGCACAATCAGAAACTCCATTTCTCATGTCTTTCTCAATTTTCTCAACATAGGGAAGGCTTATTCTCAGAGAGATACATTCACAATTCACAATTTCACAGAGGACCATAGACTGCTAGGACATGAGCTCATTCCTATTCGAGATCACCGAACTTCATTTTTTTCCATTTAGGATCACTCAGGTCTATGCCTAGCCGACACGTCTATCGACTCATAACTTTTCTAGGGAAGTCCTTCTTTTTGCCTTCCCTCTCAATTCTTTCTAAGCCTTGTTTCTGTTTTCCCCATATGTCTCAAACATACACAGGAAGATATGCACATACTATCATAGAATTTCAGCCATTTCCACATCTCATTATCCTGGCAGAATTGAAGTTCCAGGCACAACAATTTATTACCCTACCAAACAACCATTCCAACCTTAAGGAAAATTTTATGTGACACTTCAATGTGTCTAAAACAACCTGTAAAAATTTCAGGGCAATCAGAGTTATATAACCACTTCAATAAAATAGGCAATTCTGGTGGTCAGAAGTCACAAATTCATAGTCTAGACTTGTGTTCTCAGAATATTTAACCCTAGAATTCGATGGAATCAAGGTACAAGAAAATTCACAGAGGTATTTCAACATGTTATTAGTCTTGTGTAAAAATTTCAGGAGCTATCTCAATCAATTGCTATGATTAAAAATTTGGACAAGTTTGTTACTTCAGTCTCAACAATTTAGACAGCAACAGTTACAATTCGGTTCCTAATTTTTTTGAGGCATCAAACCTTAGAATTAACCCCTAATAAAATTCATGTGTTTAGTCTAAGAGGTTAACTACAACATATAATTTTCATGGCTCATGAAACCACCTACAAGATTTCCAGAAAATTCGTGAAAAATTCTGATTATAGAACAGAAATCAGTCCAGCAACCTAGTTCCAATTTCACTTGAGAGAAAACCCATTTTAAAACCATCCAAACACAACACAAAAATTCATACATCAATATCAATATGTT
Organism: Dalbergia oliveri; assembly: GCA_030441495.1. Lineage (NCBI taxonomy): Eukaryota > Viridiplantae > Streptophyta > Magnoliopsida > Fabales > Fabaceae > Dalbergia > Dalbergia oliveri. The sequence goes on along the minus strand of JAMLFY010000013.1, from coordinate 4,446,379 downwards.
AACCATCAGTATCATCAAAATTTTCGGAATTAGGGCAAGCCAAAACAGAATTGAAAAATTCCACAAGAAAAGCAGGAAAACCCTACCATTGAAGGTTCAGCAAGTCTCTATCTCTAGCTTGCTTCAAGGTGGGATTTCTTCACAACCAAAACTCCCCACACAACCTCAAACCCTCCTCTGATCACTGATGGATGTGCAAGAAGGATGGGGTTCTTGAAATTTCAATCGGTTATAATTGTAGAGGTGGAAGTGTAGATCAATTTTTGTGAAGGAAGATTTGGGTTTTGATGATTCTAAGCTAGGGTTTTTGTGAGATGAACACAAGGTGAAGCTCTTGGCTATGGAGGACTTCCAACTTCTGATTTCTTCTTGGAATGGCCGAGAATGAGGATGGCTTTTTGGGAGGAAGGTGGGTGACTAGGCTTGTATTAAATACAAGGCAAGATATTTGTAAAAGAAATCATGATGGATTTGGTGACTAGGCTATGATGGATGGCTAGGATTTGATCTTGGATTCTAAGATTAAATCCTAGCCTTCCACTTGTCTTGATTTGGGGGATATTATCTAGTTGTAGTGATGGAAATGTCTTCCTGTTAAAAACCACACACCGAAATCTCACCGAACGGGTAAACATCGTACAATATAACCGATATTACCCAAAATTTAATTCTAGGTATAAAATTATCGTTCCCACATATTCCTAATCTTATTCTCATATTTTCTTAACTTTGGGCACCTCGGGTTCTGAATCCAGTTTCGGCTGTAGGAGGCCTATGGGCCTCAAGTACTATTCACGTTTTTTTTTTTGTACTCCCTCATGGAGTTATTCTCATCACAATGTTCCTCCAGAATTCTAATATTCCTATTAAGTTTTCCTCAATTAATATCTGAAGAAAACTAGGATGTTACACTTACCATTTACACTAACTTACCAATTCATAATTCACTACCTAATTAAATATATTATCCTATATGTCCTACCACTTATCAAAGAATTCAGAATTGTCTCCCATTATCCCCAAACCAGCTCGATCTCCATCCCCCCCCATCATCCTCTTATTTTATTTATTTTAACAAACAATGCACTTGCAAACATATCATTATCTTACCATTCGCTTTTTTAGAGTTGTGTTGCTCAAAAAATTTCTACATTCTCTCAAGAACTCTAAGCTTTCTTCTTCTTCCTCCTCCATAACCAAGAAGCTCCACTCTTGACATTCATCCAAGTTCTCAGCCTCCAACTAACACATTTCCACCATAGATCAACTCCTAAACATCTAAACTTTCCATTTCCAAACACAAAAACATAAGAAAAATCCTTCCTCCACTCTAAACTCCCTTGGCTGAAACCATCACCACCATTAAGAATAGATTTTCTTCTTCTTACTTCATAAAAGATCAAGCTTTATCTTTTGTAAACAAGAAACAACTTGGTAGGGATTTTATTTCTTGATTCTTTCTCTTGTTCTTTCCTTATATTTTCAGTTTTTATGGCTTGATGATGACCATGGCTTAATGAATTAGTTTTTGTTGTCAAAAGATTAATAGAATAATTGTTAATTTTCTTTTACTTGATTCTTTTTGAGCTTAATGATGAGTTCAAGAAATAAGGTTCTTGGAACCATGGTAATAAGAACTCTAAAGCTCACTTCTATTGTGTTAAGATAATTTGGAGTCAAAGAGTTTCATTCTTGAAAAGTCTTGAGTTTTGAGCTTAACAAGATATAAAAATGAACTTGCATCCATAGTTATGTTTCAAGCCTTGCATAATCATGTTTATGTTTCAAGTAATCACCTTAATCCTTGAAGATAATAATATGGACTTGCATATCATGTTTAAATTTCCAAGTCTAGCATATCATGTTTATATTTCAAGTATTGCATATCATGTTTAAATTTCAAGTCATCACCTTAAATCTTAAAGTTAAGAAAATGGACTTGTTTAAATTTCAAGTCATCACCTTAAATCTTAAAGATAAGAAAATGGACTTGCATACTCATGTTTAAATTTCAAGTCATCACCTTAAATCTTAAAAATAAGGAAATGGACTTGCATATCATGTTTATATTTCAAGACTTGCATATCATATTTAAATTTCAAGTCATCACGTAAATCTTAAAGATAAGAAAATGTACTTGCATACTCATGCTTAAATTTCAAGTCTTGCATATCATGTTTAAATTTCAAGTCATCACTTTTAATCCTAAAGATAAGGAAATGGACATGCATATCATGTTTACATTTCAAGTCTTGCATATCACATTTCTAAGTTGTCACCTTATAATGACCAAGAATAAAAATGAGGTTGCATGACATGTTTATGATTCTAGTTAACACCTAAAATCTCTAAAGCTCAAAACTTGCCTCTTCTATCTTAAATGGAAATTTTGATTATGGACACAATTCAATATATGAATTTTGGCCTTATGAGGATCTTGGGTTTGAAGTTGGTTCTACTTTGTTTTGAGGCTTGCAATCTTGTTTTTATAATGTATAAAGAGAATTTGATTTTAAAGGATGTAATTGTTTTTAATGAAGTGACGTTTTGATTTGGGAAAATATGACTATAATTTCAAGGGAGAAATTGGAATGAGGTTTTATAATGGTTTTAGAATGAAAGAGCAACTCAAATTATGTTAAAACTTCAGTTTTCAAAATTCTGAGCTTCTGGTAATCGAATACCACACACTGTAATTGATTACCAGTAGCTTGTTCATGTCTGAAATTAACGTGTAATCGATTACTAGCTCCTATAATCGATTACCAGGCCAAAAAATATGCAAATTGTAACGCCCAATTTTTCCTGTAATTTTTACTATCATTAGGAATTACCGAATTACCGTAGGTAAATATTATATAAAATTTGAGACCAAACAATCCTTAATAAAGGAATATAACGTTAGAAGAGAAGTTAGGAGCAATTCGTGCAAGTATTGCAAACCCAAATTTCTGTACGTGTAAAATGACCAAAATGCCCCTGAGGTTATTTTACTCAGAAAATGAGGATCGTGGGCCCCACCCATCCTCAAGGGGATGTTTTGATGTTAATAAGGGATTGTTTGTGTTATGTGTGTTAATAGAGGAGAAGAATCCTAATTTTGAGCTTTGACGCGAAATGACCAAAACGCCCTTACCCGTTTTAACTCCGATTTGCGTGCCGACTTAGCCGAACCTCACTAAAATGTGTTAAAAGGTGTTTTTAAGCCATGATTGGCCATTGGTTAAGTTCGAATGGCCCGGAAATTTTAAGAAATGACCATTTTGCCCCTCTCTTGTAGTTTTGCAAATTTTGAGATTTTTGATTTGTCTAACGAAACCTAAACAATATTAGGCTCAAATTAAAGCTTATTAAATTCTAATTACTAATCTAGAGTCAAAATTATTTATTTAGATTGATTAGAACCTAAAATTGCTTAAAACACCCAAATTGCTTAGTAATTCACTTAAACCCTTAACCGTAAATTCTCTAAATTGCATGAATACCTTGCCTACACCTAAAAAATACATGGAACACACAAAATCCTCTTCCACAAGGCTGTAATGCACGAAATTATTGAGTAATAAGTCAGAAAATTATTACACAAAAATCCAAAGAATGAAAACAAAGAATCATGAAAACATGGAAACATGATTCCATGTTTTAAGCCACCAAACAAAATGATTTTTCTTCCTTATTTTTTTTCTCTAATTTTTGGTCAGATTTCTTTCCTTCCTTTGTCCATTTATGAGCTGCAAAATCTCTATAAATAGGCATGCTTGAAGATAGTTTAGATGCTTAGTTCATAACTTACACAAATTCTAGTTTTAGGAGCACCAAAAGCTCTCATTTCCTCCTCCTCTTGGCTGAATTCTTTCTTCAAGTTTTCAAGAATATTTTCTTTCATTTCACTCAAGGAAACCAAGTTCTCTTCCTTTCCTTCAAATCAGATTAGGTAGGGAGTTGTTTTTAAGTTTATTTCTATGCTTTGCTAAGTGTTGTTCTTGGTTCAAAATGATGATTTCATGGATTTTCTCTAGTTTTTCCATTTGGTTTTCTTCTTCCTTTTTCTTTGAACAATTCAGCCATATGGCCTAGGTGGGACTAAGATGATGGCTTGATGATGAGGACCTTGAGGGTGGGTTGTGAATCCATCACAAGTTAGGCCTCTAAAGCTTGAAAGTTCCACTTGATGCAAAACTTTAAAGAATAAAATTTTTATGATGTTTTTATGATCTTGAGTTTAGAACTTGAAAGATGTATTTTTCACTTTGTCTTGCTAAGATATATTGGGTTGAATTTATATTTCTCTAAAGTCTTGGAGGAGCTCTAGTAAAGAAATAAAATGAACTTGCATCCATGTTTAAGTTTATGCCTTGCATAACCATGTTTACTTTCTATGTCATCACTAAATTCTCAAGAATGAATAAATGAACTTGCATATTCATGTTTAAATTTCCAAGCTTGCATTTCATGTTTAAATTTCAAGTTGTCACTTAATCTCTAAAGATAATAAAGAAGTTGCATCTCATGTTTATTTTATGCTCTCACTTTATTTTATAATGGCTAAAAGAGTCAATGCATGGCATGTTTATTTTATGTCATCACCTAAAAATCCTAGAGCTCAAAGACTTGCTTATGAATCATAAGCGAAGAAATGAGATAATTGGAGTTAAAGAATTTATTCTTTAAGAAGTCTTGAGAATTGGAGCTTAAAAAAAATGTAATTCTCATCTCCCTCACCGGTCCGGACTACCGCCGCTCCGTTGCTTAAGATTCTCTTCCCTCTCCTAGTCCTATGCGGATTCCGCGCTTCAGTTTCTTGCATCATGTTTATATTACAAGTTCTTGCATCATGTTTAATTTTCAAGTTATCACCTTAAATCTTAAAGATAAAGAAATGGAATTGCATATCATGTTTATAATTCCAAGCTATCACCTTATAAAGATAAGATTAAAATAAGGTTGCATAGCATGGTAATAATTCAAAGATGTCACCTAAATCTCTAAAGCTCAAGACTTGCTCCTTTTATCTTAAGTGAAATATTTAATTATGAACATTCTTTCAAGTTATAAATTGGTCCCATGGTTAAGTTAGGCCTAAAGTCCTATGACTTCTTTCAAGTTTAACAAAAAGAATTAGTTCTAAAAGAGTTTTAAAACTTTGTAAGAATTTTATGGGAAGCTAGTAATTTATGTGTACTTAAAATATGATGTGATTTTATGCATAACTATGTTATTATATATGAAAGGAAAAGTTCATTATAAACATGACATGCTAAGTTTATGATGCATTATAAGACGCATGATTAAAAACGAACCTCGGTAAAGTATATTTTCGAACTTAATAAATCAATCTTAGCATGCTCACTATTTCATAATAACCCGAGGTTCCTGGGGACGATGATGATGACACAATGCATCATGAGGTGAGTACCCTACTGAGATTCTTTTTATAAGTTTCTCACTCCATCTATTTTTCTTTCCATCTCGTCTTAGAAAAAGGAAGCGTTCGTGAATCACATTGAGGTGTAAGGGTACTGAACTTGAATCCTGCTAGTTTCACTCGTATATTTCAGATATCCATCCCTATCCTAGAGTGTTATTACTAGGTGCCATTAATGGATGTCCTTCCATCCATATATTATTTATGTTTTATTAGATTGCCTACACTTAGTCTTATTCTGTTGGTAGGCAAAATATCTATATGATATGTAATTATGGATGCTGTATGATGGAGCCAATATATTATGATGTGATGTTTGTAAATTCCTATGTGTCTTTTAAATTTTTCTAAATCATTCACGTTAAGCGGCTCACGTTTTCAATTATGTTTAAAAAAAAATGGCTCGTAATTTCACTAAGTATTTTCAAAGCATGATTAAGGAACTGAAGCAAAGAGTAAAGTCTAGTAATTAATCAAATATTGCCTAGGTGTATTGGGTTAATTATTAGGTGTTACACAAATGGGTGTGTTTCCATGCAAAATAACATGAATTGATGACTATGTATACCTAGTCTTTGCATTATATAAATAATGTCCTCTAGTATGTTGTATATATATCCTATTGAGCATAGCATATGCATTAGAGTGGTCCTTGATTTTCTGGCATATTGGTATGAGCATTTTTATTGCCGTTAGATGATAATTGGCAATATGCCTATTAAATATGTGCAAGAGATGTGAATGCATATGTGAAATAAATGATGTGAGGATATTGTGGCATGCTGAGATTAAGATTGATTGGTTAAGATGCATGATGTGTGAAAGTTATGAACATAATATGTTTTATGTTAAAATTATGATTACATACTCACATTGCATCTCTAAATTAACATGCCAATATTAAGGTGTCATAAGACACATGGAAATGATCCTCTTCACTCCCTAAATTAAAGGTTATGAGAGGTGATCCAAAAAGGACCCTTTAGACTCCAGGAATTAATGGTTATGAGAGGTGTTCCTATGCCCCCTAACTTGCACTCTGGAGTTAGAAATTTAGCTTATCTAGAAGATAAGTATAAACTAGTGACGACTAGTTAGGTATGAGGTCATAACCTAGAACTCTCAAAGAGGAGAGAAAATATAGGGCGGCCCTCAAGGAAAAGAAAATAAGAAATTTAAGTCACGTAAAAGAAGAATGAGGAGAAATCATGTTAGAAAGATTTATGTTCATTATGTCATGTACATTGGTTGTGATTTTTATGATAGCTGGCATATGGCATTGACATGCATTCATGATATATTATGATGCATCCATGACATTAAGATTCTTGCTAAAAGATACGGACCTCGGCTAATGGTATTTGAAACTTAATGAAAGAACCTTATATGTGTTCACATTTTCATAAAGAAACTCAAGGTTCCTAAGGACGATGATGATGACACACGCATTAGGAGGCGAAATCTCTCCTGAGATTCTTTTATAAGTTTCTCATTCCCTCGTCTTTTCTTTCCATCTCGTCTTCAGAGGTAGATGGGACGTTTGTGATCTATGCTAATGCCCCTATGAGGGAAATGCAGTATGACTCGGTCAATTGGTCGTATCATTTTGTGGGTCATTGTGTAGTTTGTTTGTATGTTTTTATGGATTGTCCCTTCGCGCATCCCGTTTCTAGCAACTGGTTCTCCCCTCCTGCCCATTCTGGATAATCTTGCCTTCGAGCGCACACATCCGCATGCTTGGCAGTTTCTACATACTCACTCCGCTGCATCATTTGTTTGAGTTTTCCCTTATTACATACCCGATTACCACCTCGTTCTCCTGGGTCATGGTCGAACATCAGAAGATCTACCCTCCTGTTATTCTTCGGGTACTCCCCTTGTCCCTATGGAGGTGGGAGGTGATAGTGATGGAGAGACTTCTGTCATGCAACCAATGAGAGGTGAGCCCGCTCATAGAGGCATCACCCAGCCTCGCCAAGGTGCCCTTGTTCGACTTGCGGGACTTTATGCCACACGATGAGTTGATCCATGGATTTTACTCTAGGCGCTTTGAGTAGGAGTAGTGATCTTATGCTAGTTTATTCTATATTTTTCGTCTTGGATTACTGTACTTGATTTAACCTTTATTAGTGGTGTGATGTTTGTATGTTTTGATGCAAGATGCTGAATGATTAGTATTTGCGTTGGAAATATTATAATATATGGGTGTTGTAATTTATAGGTACCTTGATTTGTTTTTATCCTCCCTCCTTCATATACGAGGTGAATAGCACTAACTATTTAGTACGCATGACTTACGTTTTATTTAAAAAAAGAAATTTACCTATAATTTCATTAAAGTATTTCCAAGAGTTTAAATTAAGAGCTGGAACAAAAGAGTAATAACTAATGATTAACTTAAATATGTCCTAGGCGTGTGAGTTAAATATTAGGATGTTACATTTTGGTATAGATTAGTTTGATCTTCATGGACCTGAGGATTGGACTAACTATGCTTCTCAAGCATGATACGATAGTTATGTCATGTGTAGTTGCTTGGTTGATAGAATAAGCTATAGGATAAAGATGCATGACTGTGTGCGTTTGTGCTACGGTAACTAGCTCACTTAACATGACGTATTGAGACTGATCATCTCAGTGTTTGCTATTTTGTGTGCTCAGGGACCAATGGCATGACCACGATAGAATAGGACTCCAAATGGGAACGAGGGTAATGCGGCTGAAGCTCTAAGGGATGTGGCAAGGGCCCTAGAAAGGATGTTTGAACGGATGGTCCGTCATGTCGAGGCTGTAACTATCCTATTAATGTGGAAGGTCTGGAGCATGCCTGATTTGGAGAATTTCATAGGGCAAACCCGCCATCTTTTAGAGGAACTCTGGATCCAAACTAAGTTGATGAATGGATCAAGAGCATGGAGAAAGTCTTTTGTGATCACTTGTACCGAGGAACGAAGGTGACTTTTGCTAAGTACAAGCTAGAAGCGGATGCTGAATTTTGGTGGACTAGTACTCGAAGACTATTAGAGGCATCTATTGTAACACCCTAATAATTAACCCAATACACCTAGGATCTGATTAATTACTAGACTTTACTCTTTGCTTCAGTTCCTTAATCATGCTTTGAAAATATTTAGTGAAATTACGAGCCATTTTTTTTTTAAACATAATTGAAAACATGAGCCGCGCTTAACGTGAATGATTTAGCAAAATTTAAAAGACACATAGGAATTTACAAACATCACATCATAATATATTGGCTCCATCATACAGCATCCATAATTACATATCATATAGATATTTTGCCTACCAACAGAATAAGACTAAGTGTAGGCAATCTAACAAAACATAAATAATATATGGATGGAAGGACATCCATTAATGGCACCTAGTAATAACACTCCAGGGATAGGGATAGATATCTGAAATATACGAGTGAAACTAGCAGGATCAAGTTCAGCTACCGTGACAGCCTCAATGTGATTCACGAACGCTTCCTTCTTTTCTTGAAGACGAGATGGAAAGAAAAATAGAGGGAGTGAGAAACTTATAAAAAAAATCTCAGTAGGGTACTCACCTCATGATGCATTGTGTCATCATCATCGTCCCCAGGAACCTTGGGTTATTATGAAATAGTGAGCATGCTAAGATTGATTTATTAAGTTCGAAAATATACTTTACCGAGGTTCGTCGGTTTTAATCATGCGTCTTATAATGCATCATAAACTTAGCATGTCATGTTTATAATGAACTTATCCTTTTATCAACACATCGTATTCTTCATCATCATATCATAAATACTATGCATAAAAGAACATCATATTTCTCATCATCAAATCATATATACTATGCATAGAAGAACATCATATTTCCCATCATCATCTCATAAAATGCTATGCAGAAGAACATCATACCATAATAGCTATGCACAAGACATGGTGCACATATTTCATTCCTTTAGTGTCCTAGGTGACTTAAAATCTTGTCATCATCATCATTATTTTCCTTGGGGCCACCCTATACTCCACCCTTTTGGGAGTAATCTAGGTTATGAGCTCATACCTTACTAGTCGTCACTAGCATATACTTATCCCTTTTGATAAGTTAAAATCCCGACTCTACCCTTTTGAGAGAACGGGCTAGGGGCAAGAATCACCTTTTCACCACCTCTAGTCTGATGGGTCTTAAAGGATCATTTTCTCAAGATCACCTTTTCACCACCTATAGTCTGATGGGTCCAAAGGATCATTTCCTCATGAGTTTAAGTCACCATTAAGTCTTAGCATGTTATATCATAATCATCAAGATGCATGAACATTCTCATTGTTTGCAATAGCAATTATAACATGCAAGCCATGAAATCATTCAATAATATCAAATTCTCATAGGCATTACATCATCATATAAACTGACATTCCAAAGCATCAAAAGATGTCATCTAAAATTTTCAAGGTAAAGCTCCCTTAAATAACCGAACTCTAAAATTGGGTAACCTTAATTATCAAACTAATTACTTATGCATCTAAGGGATTTATTACTATCAATTATAAGCTTAAGAACATTATTAGACTATATGGGGTAGCATAGACGTAAGTTGTTCTTAAAGTTTTACGGTGTGCTAGAAGTTACATTTTTAACCCTTTCTCGTTACCGGCTTTCCCTATGATGCTAAAATTAATTATTAAACCAATTATGAATCATTGTCCCTTATCTAAACATAATAATATCTAGTTCTTAAGGTCACTAAAGGCTCTGGACAGAATGCATAAATTTCATTCTCTAAAGTTCTAGAAATCTTGCTTTTACGGTTTTCTAGGAAGCTAGTTTTATCTCTAACATGCATAGAATAAACCATAATTATCACAACTTCAAACATATTAAATCATCATCATTTATTGGTACTAATCTCATATCAGAAGCCGAATCATGAACCTCATATAATTGTATAAAATCACATTTTAAGTGAACATAAAATATTAGTTTCCGTAGAATCCTTGCAAAGCTTTAAAACTCTTTTAGAAACTAATTCTTTTTGAAAGAATCTTCATAATTAAAATTCTCACTTAAGATAAAAGGAGCAAGTCTTGAGCTTAAGAGATTTATGTGATATCTTAGAATCATAAACATGCTATGCAACCTCATTTTAATCTTGTCATTATAAGGTGATAACTTGGAATTATAAACATGATATGCAAATCCATTTCTTTATCTTTAAGATTTAAGGTGATGACTTGAAAATTAAACATGATGCAAGAGCTTGAAATATAAACATGATGCAAGAAACTGAATGGCGGTAGTCCGCATAGGACAAGTGGAGGGAGAAGAGAATCTTAAAAGAGAAGCGTAATCCGCACTGGACCGGTGAAGGGAGAAGAGAATTATTATTACATCTTTTTAAGCTCCAATCTCAAGACTTCTTAAAGAATCAATTCTTTAACTCCAATAATCTTATTTCTTTGCTTGTGATACTTGGGTAAGTCTTTGAGCTCTAGGATCTTTAGGTGATGACATAAAAATAAACATGTCATGCATTGATTCTTTTAGCCATTATAAAATAAAGTGAGAACATAAAATAAATATGAGATGCAACTTCTTTATTATCTTTAGAGATTAAGTGACAACATGAAATATAAACATGAAATGCAAACTTGGAAATTTAAACATGAGTATGCAAGTCCATTTATTCATTCTTGAAATTTTAGTGATGACATAAAAAGTAAACATGATTATGCAAGGCATAAACTTAAACATGGATGCAAGTTCATTTGATTTCTTTACTAGAGCTCCTTCAAGACTTTATAGAAATATAAATTCAATATATATATCTTAACAAGACAAAGTGAGAAATACATCTTTCAAATTCTAAACTCAAGATCATAAAATCATCATAAAAACATCATTCTTTAAAGTTTTGCATCAAGTGGAACTTTCAAGCTTTAGAGGCCTAACTTGTGATGGATTCACAACCCACCTTCAAGGTCCTCATCATCAAGCCATCATCTTAGTCCCACCTAGGCCATATGGCCAAATTGGTTAAAGAAAAGGAAGAAGAAAACCAAATGGAAAAACTAGAGAAAATCCATGAAATCATCATTTTGAACCAAGAACAACACTTAGCAAAACATAGAAATAAACTTAAAAACAACTCCCTACCTAATCTGATTTGAAGGAAAGGAAGAGAACTTGGTTTCTTGGAGTGAAATGAAAGAAAATATTCTTGAAAGGTTGAAGAAAGAATTTCAGCCAAGGGGGAAGAAAGGAAGAAAGTTTTTGAGCTTAGGAAAAACTTGAAGTTGTGAAATTTTTGAGCAAGTCTCTAATGACTTCTAAGCATGCCTATTTATAGAAGAATTAAAGCTCATAAATGGACAAGAGGAGAAGGAAAATCTGATTCAATTTGAGGAGGAGACAAGGAAGGAAAAATCATCTTGTTTGGTGGCTTAAAACATGGAATCATGTTTCAAAGTTCCTTGTTTTATGGTGATTTTTGGCATTATGTTTTAGTGCAATTTTTTGGTGTATTATGGCTGCATTATTTCCTGCATTACAGCCTCATGGAAGAGGGTTTTGTGTGTTCCATGTATTATTTAGGTGTAGGCAAGGTATTCATGCAATTTAGAGAATTTACGGTTAAGGGCTTAGGTGAATTAGTAAGCAATTTGAGTGTTTTAAAGCAATTTTAGGTTCTAATCAATTTAAATAAATAATTTTGACTCTAGATTAATAATTAGAATTTAATAAGCTTTAATTTGAGCCTAATATTGCTTAGGTTTCGTTAGAAATCAAAAATTTCAAAATTTGTAAAACTTACAAAGAGGGGCAAAATCATTTTACTTAAAAATTGCCCGAGACCACCCGAGCTTAACCAATGGTTAATCATGGCTTAAAAACACCTTTAACACATTTTAGTGAGGTTCGAGCTCAGTCGGCATGCAAATCGAAGTTAAAACGCGCAAGGGCGTTTTGGTCATTTCGCGTCGAGCTCAAAATTAGGATTCTTCTCCTCTATTAACACACATAACACACATAACACAAACAATCCGTTATTAACATCAAAACATCCCCTTGAGGATGGGTGGGGCCCACGATCCTCATTTTCTAGTAAAATAACCTCAGGGGCATTTTGGTCATTTTACACGTCCAGAAAATTGGGGTTTGCAATACTCGCACGAATTGCTCCTAACTTCTCTTCTAACGTTATATTCCTTTATTAAGGATTGTTTGGTCTCAAATTTTATATAATATTTACCTACGTTAATTCGGTAATTCTTAATGACAGTAAAAATTGGGGCGTTACATCTATCACTTTGATCAACTGGAAGGCATTTAAGCATTCTTTCTACGAGAAGTATTTTCCTGAAATCTATGAAGAATGCCAAGGATATAGAATTCATGCAGCTGGCCCAAGGGGGAATGAGCATTGACAGTACATTGCAAGGTTTGAGAAATTGATTAAGTTTTCTAGAAGTTTTCAAGGAAACCCTGATGAAGTTTGGAAGTATGTTAAGTATGAAGCTAGGCTAAGGCAGAAATCAATGTTGTTGTTGCACATATGGAGATTAAAGACTTATCTACTCTAATCAACAAGTGTCGCATCATTAAGGAAGGCCACAAGAAATTGAGCATATCAAGAGCTGAAAATTCCACTAATAAGCTGGCATCACAAGCTCCGAGATTCAAGGAATTCAACCAAGTTAAACCGCAATTCAACCAGGTTGAGCAAGTTCAGGCCACAAGGACCTCAAAGGAATTTCCATCACAGGGGATCAAGTGGTCCCAAGGGTAAGGCACCCCAAAGGGTCCCGATTACACCCCTATGCCTACACCCGTTGCATTATGTCCTAAATATAGGAAGCCACATGGGGATCGGCTTGCCTATTGGGCCAGGGAGTTTGCTTCAAGTGTGGAAAGCCCGGTCACTATGCTAGGGAGTGCTTTGAGAGGAACCCAATGGTCCCTAACCCCAAGCCACAACATCAAAAGGAGGGTCTTTATCAAATGAAGACTTGTCAAAGTCCAAAAACCTCATAGAAGGCAAGTGTGAAATGACGGCAGGACCTTAATTGTACTATTTGATGGTGGCAACTCACTCATTCATATAACATGCTAGTGTCGAGTCTTTGCAATTGCATATGTCAAAACTTCCTTTTGATCTTACTATTTCTATACCCATTGGTAGACCTGTAAGACTTGTAGATGTTGCTTAAATTGCCATTTCATTGTGGAAGGCAGACCTTTCTGGATCTAGTTTGCTTGCCTATGCATGGTCTAGACATGATTCTTAGCATGGATTGGCTTTATGCTAACCGTGTAATGTTAAACTTTATACAAAGACTATCATTTTTCTTCCTATCCCTGTGTGTTTAGTAAACCTTTAAGTCTTTACTTGAATGCTATAGAAATCGAACTTATGGGGAAGAAAATAAGGGATATGTTCTCCTAGCTGCTAGCAAAGTAGACTATGAGCAGAAAATTGATGATGTGCCTATAGTAAGAGACTATCCTGAGGTGTTTCCAGATGATATACCCGAGTTCCCTTAGGATGAGAGACATAGAGTTCTCCATAGAGTTGGTCCCTGGACAAGGCCAATATCCATAGCACCTTATAGAATGTCACCCCTAGAGTTAACCAAGTTAAACACTCAATTAAAAGAGCTTTTGGAAAATAAGTTTGTAAAGCCTAATGCATCACCATGGGGATCCTTTTAGAAGGCATTTGTCTTGAAATTGTGCCTAAACACGGCTTATCACCCTCAAACAAATGGCCAATCAGAAAGAACCATATAAACCCTAGAAGATATGTTGAGGGCATGTGTGTTAGACCAGAAAGAAGTTGGGATAAGTACTTGCCGTTGGTCGAGTTTGCATATAACAACAGTTATCATACAAGTATCGATATGGCACCATATGAGGCCCTATATGGAAGAAAGTGTCAATCTACTTTATGTTAGTATGAACCTAGGTAACAAAGCATGTTAGGACCCAAAGTTGTAAGGGAAACAACAGAACAAATCAAAAGGATTAGGGATAGGATTCTTATTGCTCAAAGTCGACAGAAGAGCTACGGATAGGCGCAGAAGCCATTAGAATTCCAAGAGGGAGAACATGTTTTCCTTAGAATCACCCCTACAACAGGCATCGGATGAGCTATGAGAGTCAAAAAGTTGAGCCCAGATTTCTTGGTCCATTTGAAATCCTTAATAGAGTCGGGTCGGAGCATAACGCATAGCCTTACCACCCAATCTATCGAACCTTCATGATGTCTTCCATGTCTCTCATTAAGAAAATACCAATCCGACCCTAGTCATGTGCTAGAGCCAGGTACAATTAAGGGAGGACCTGACCTTCAACCTACCGTCTACAAGGATCATGGACAGGAAAGTCAAGCAATTGAGAAACAAAGCCGTACCTTTGGTCAAGGTGGCATGGGGACAAGATAAAGCGAATGATTTTACATGGGAATTGGAATTAGAAATGAAGACTCAGGACCCTGAGCTATTCACAGGTAATGAATTTCGAGGAAGAAATTCTTTTTAAAGAAAGGAGAAATGTAACGCCCTGATTTTTCATGTTGTACAAAATTACCAAAATGCCCTCAAGTAATTTTCGCACGAGATTTGAGGTTGAACAATCCTTAATTAGGAATTTTAACATTAGGGTAACATTATATGAGGCTTGGATAGCAATTTGTGCGAAAATCATAAATCCAAGTTTTCCATGTGCAAAATGACCAAAATGCCCCTAAGGTCATTTTTGCCGGAAATGAAGATAGCCAATCCAGTTATCCTCAAGGGGTTAGTTTTTATGTTTGAAGGGAATTATTTGTGATATGTTGATGTTGAGGTAAAAATGTCAACTCCAGATTTTATTAAAATTACCAAATTACTCTTGTGGTAATTTAACATGAGATTGAGTAATGTTTGAACCCGTCATCACTTGGAAGTCTAAAATGTTTGTACTATGTAATATCTAGTAATGTTCAGGTAATTCAGAGAGTTTTTATGTGAAATGACTTTTTTATCCCTATTTAATGCTTAATAAGTTCACTTAAGTAATTAAGGCAATATTAGGCTCTAATTCATTTCAAATTGATTTGATTTATTAATCTTGGGTTAAAAATAATTACTTGAGGTTAAAAATAATTACTTGAGGTAATTAGAGCCTAAGAATTGTTTAGGGAAATTTAATTTCCTTTCTTAATTACAAGGACTCATAAAATCAATAATGTTAAAATTAAGGTAAATCTGGTGCATTTTCTTTCTTTGTCTTAAGATTAGGACATATGTTACTAATTGATTTTCAACTCAATTGAGATTAATTCCATTACTAGTATAAGATTACTCTAACCTTGTCTTGGTAAAATCCTAAACACTTGATTCTTACCATTTACCCTAAATTACCAATTCATAATTCATTACCTAATTAAATATGTTATCCTATATGTTCTACCACTTATCAAAGAATCACAATTGTCTCCCATTATCCCTACACCAGCTCCAGCCTCCATCCCTTCTATCATCCTCTTATTTTATTTATTTCAATAAACAATGCACTTGCAAACATGATGTAACGCCTCGATTTCTCCTGTTAAGTACAAATAACCGAAATGCCCTGAAGTCATTTTTACCGAATTAAAGGGCAGTTGCCCTGGCAACCCTCGAATAGGTCAACTCGATGTTTAAAGGGGATTATGTTGTTATGAATGATATCGAGGTGAAAATCTGTTTTCTGAACTTTCGGCTCAAAATGACCAAAATACCCTCCTGTGTCTACACGGGTAAAAGGTACCATTTGAGCCAGAAATTTTCCAGGAAGTTTAGAATGATGTTTTTAAGTAATGTTTGATTTTTAGTTAGCAGAAGGTCAGGCAGTTTAGCGCAAAATTACCATTTTGCCTCTAGAATAGTGTACAGTAAACCTAATGACGCAATTAAGCAAACCTAAGCAATATTAGGCTCTAATTGAAGATTAATTTATTTCGATAATTAATCTAGAGTCAAAATGATTTATTAAGGTTAATTAGAACCTAAGATTGCTTAGATAAACTCTAATTGCATTCTTTAATTCAAGATTCCTAGTCATGGAATCTTGAATAGTGTTTCTCTCTCCAATTCCTTAAATTAAGGAATTGTGCCATACCCATTTGACTAAGAACATGAATTTAATTTGTTAATCTAGTATGACCACTCCCTAATCAAGTCTTGACCTTCCTAATTACCCAATTACCTCACCTAAACACCTTCTTACAAACTCCTAATCAAAGCCTAATCAAAGACACACCTAAACACACCTTTAAACCACAATTAGATGAAACAATTTCCTCCCCCTTGGCTAATTGGGCTAGCCGAAAATCCTCCCCCATTTTCCTCACATGTTGATTTATTTTACACACAAAAGAGCCATGCTTTCCATCATACCTTGCCCATGCCTTGCCCATACCTCACCATGCCTTCAACCATGCTTACAACCATACCTTGGTAAGAGATATTTCTTCTCTCCTTCCTCCTCAAATGTGGCCGGTTCCCTCCCTCCTTTGGAAGCCTCATTGTTGAAAATTTCTATAAATACCAAGCCTTGATGAACCTTGTCACACTTTGGATCATTTGTTAAGTTTACACTTCTTACAAAAATTCTCTCATTTCTTCTCAAACTTCCTCACTTTGGCTGATTTCTTCCTTCAAGTTTCAAGAGGATTTTCCTTCTCCATTTCATCAAGAACTCAAGCTTTCTTTCATATCTCTTCAAGACTTCTTTAGGTAGGGGTTATGTTTTAATATTTTGCTTGTGTTCTTCAAGAAAAGTTCTAGTTTCTCTTGGTTTCAAATCCTTTTCCTCTCCCTTTTCATTTCGGCCAAGAGGCCCTTTCATAAAGAAAATATGAGCTTGATGATGAGGTTTCAAGATAATGACTTGTTGTTGTCATGTGAAAAACCTCTAAAGCTTGAAACAACTTGGTCTTGGACCATACATGCTTGTGTTCCTTTCTTTTCCTTGGTTTTATTTTTGGATCCTTTTCCTTTTGTCTTTGAAAGATTTTCGGTTCCTTTTCTTTTATTTGAATAAAGTTTGTAAGATATTTCAAGTAGATCACAAAAGTTTTGTTAAGAAAGTTAATCCCATGTTTTCAAAGAGCTCTAAGCTTACCCTTGCCAACCTTAAAGTTGGTCGGCCGTTCTAAGAGTTTACTCTAGATTGAAGCCCATGAGCAATAAAATAAAGAATATGAGTAGTTCTATTTATGTTTGTTTTGTTAAAGTGTTGCTGTCCTTGTTTTAATCCATTTCCTTGAGCTTGATGATGAAGTTCAAACCAAAGACTTCCTTGAAGACTTGGTGTTAAGAACTCTAAAGCTCATCTTCCATTGTTAAGATACATGATGGGTTGAGGCTATTGATGTTCCTTTAAAGTCTTGTAAGAGCTCTAGTTAAGATAAAAATAAGTCACATTCATGTTTAAGTTTATGTCTTGCATCTCATGTTTATTTTGATGCCATCACTAATTTCACAAAGATAAATGAATGAACTTGCATTACCATATTTAAATTCCCAAGCTTGCATTTCATGTTTATATTTCAAGTCATCACTTAATCCTTAAAGATAATAATGAGGTTGCATCTCATATTTATTTTATGCTCTCACTTTACTTTCTAATGAAGAGTAAAATAAAGTGCATAGCATGTTTAAGATTATGTTATCACCTAAATACTCTAGAGCTCAAAGACTTGCCCTAAGTATCTTCAAAGAGGAAACTCTAATCAAAAGAAATGGATGTGTTTTATTATGATTCAATGATGGTTTGATTTTGTAAAATGTATGGATGATTCAAGAAAATGTTGGAAAAACTTTTTATGAGGTCATAAGGTGTTTAAATAGTTTGGAATGTGTCAAAAATCATGTTTTCTCAAATTTCGAAGGTTCTGTAATCGATTACCAGAGGGTTTTTTGAAGAACTTTTGGTTCTAGTAATTGATTACCAGAGGCAATGTAATCGATTACAACGGCTGTTCTTCATGCCCAGAACCTTCTTGAAACCTGTAATTGATTACCCGATAGTGTAATCAATTACCCCTATGTTCTTTATTTTTCCTAAAAGATTTAACCATAAGTAATCAATTACCATCCTATGTAATTGATTACCCGTTGTTTGAACCCAGAATGAATTTAGCTCCTGGTAATCGATTACTAGGAACATGTAATCGATTACCAGAACACCTTTTTGCTCCCAAAAATGTCCCAAGAGAAAACTAGCAACTTATGTGCACTTATAACATGAGTTTGTGTGATTATGTGTGATGAACATTTTTGGTTTCTGTCTTATCCTTGTGGCCACTGTATAAATTCTATTTGAGGAGTTAGAATACGTAATGTTATGCTTGAGCAAAGTGAGAAACGTTTTTAGAAGATTGGAAAGACTAAACAAATAGGAAGGAATTGGAACTAGAATCTTAAAGCACTTAGACACAAGAATAATAATTTCTGTTCCAGCATAATTGTGCTTAAGAAAGACAATGCATAATTGGTAACTATGCCTAGGAGTTGAACATAGAACTTTAGGCGAAGATATAACTTAGAAAAGAGTGTAAGGCATAGATTCTAGGATCCCGTAGTGGAATAAATGATCTTGATGAGTAATCTATATGATGCTGTTGGATGAATTAGTGAGCATAATGTTAGAAGAATTATAAAGAACAAACCCCTAGATAGGATAAAGACTTGCAATGGGTGATAAGATTACTAGAAAAGAATTAAAACCGTAAGGGCCAAAGCATAAGACAGATGAGATAGGAGGTGTGATGTGAGCATGAGACGAGAGAGTATATTCTTAAAGATGTGAGTATGTAAACATTTCAAGTATGAAACCTTATGTGTATGATTGACATGTTGATATGATGAAGTGATGTGCCATGTATTTGAGATGCATGAGGTTTCGAAATATAATGAGATTGAGGTTTATGCTCATGTGAACTAGAAAGTTATTGATTTGAGAAAGTTCCATAAGAATGATGCATTTGATTAAGGTTATGTGGCATAACTCAAATTTGAGAAATTCTGAGAGTAGCTGTATGCTGCCGAATTTCCGTCAAATTTGAGAGACTAAAGAAAGTTTTTGAGAAATATGATGTTTAAGGTGACACACAGAGACGTACTTCTCCTACTAAATAGAGAAGGTAAAACTGAGGGCATGGACATTAGCCTACCAAAGCGGACAAAGTCATCGGTCTTAACCAGTCGATGTGTTTCGAAGAAGGAAAAAGTCCCATGATGGGTGATCCTTAGGCCCCTACCCGTACTCTGGGAGACGGGATTATGATTATGATTATGATTATGTTTATAATTCGCTTATCAAGAGGATAAGTAAGAACTAGTGACGACTAGTTAAGGTATGAGCTCATAGCCTAGTTTAAGGGTGCGGTTACTATTATGTTTGGTGTCACAAGATTGAGATGAAGGAATGATGTTCAAAGGAAAGTTTCATGCCACTTAAATGTTGTTTGATTATTGTTTGGTTTGCCTAAAGACTGCCATGCATCCATGAACTATTATGTTGCATACATGCATTAAGAATCATTATAAAAGACATGGACCTTGGATAATTATCTTTTGTGAAAACTTCATAATGAACCTATGCATGCTTAACCTTTTCATAATAAACCCAAGGTTCCTGGGACGTAACGATGACACTAGGATAGAGGATTTCCCTCCTGAGATTCTTTAGCAAGATTCTCACCCCTCTCTCTATTTTCTCTTTTTACGTCTTCAGACATCAATGGCGTCGTTCGTGATCTTCATTGACCCGCCCACATGGGAGGTGCACTATGACCCCGAGCATCAGTCTTACCACTTCAAGGGTCATTGCGAGGTGCGCATTTTTGCATACGTGAGACGTCCTTTTGCTTTCCCCGTCTCTAGCTATCGCTTCGATCCAACTTCACCCTTTGGCGATGACCTGATCTTTGAGAGATGCGACCCAGAGACGAGCAAACGCGTCGTGCCCGTCCTTCTTCGTTGGAGGTACGCGGATATCTTGAGTATGTTCCCGTTCTCGATTAGAGGCCGATCCTTCGAGGGCTCTTCCCCTTCGTTCCTATGGATCTCGGTGGAGGTAGTGAGGACACGGTCACCTAGCCGAGGCATGCAAGGCGCGTTCGACGCCTGAGAGGCGACCACGACGCGGAGGCCATGTTATTCCCTCGATTCCCATGCCTAGATCTCGCTTCATTGGGCTACATCCGAGGAGCTTCGTTGGTCGCGGGCTACATCTCCCCGTAGAGGATCAGCGTCACTAGTAGGCTTGGAGTGTGAGGGTAGTGTTAGTTGGGTGGTTATCTTTTGTGGATTTATCATGTACTTGCCTTTATTTTCTTTTTATTATGTATTTGTTTCTATGTCCTGCAACTCTACCACTTATATGGGTAAGACTTTATGCTTTCCTTTATATTTCTGTAGTGATGTACTAAACTATGTTAATTAATATTATGAGGAATGTTTTCATGATTGATGTGTTCTTTATGGCTTTTGAATTGTATGATTTATTCTTCTACTTCACGCTATATTTATGCTACACGCAAAGGCTCGCACTTTGTTTTATATGTTTCATTTCAAAAAAATTTACCTGTGATTTCCGCTAAGTATTTTGTAAATGAATTTAAAGAGAAGTAATAACTAATAATTAATCTTGATACGTCCTAGGCGTATTGGGGTTAAATATTAGGGTGTTACATATCATTATCTTACCATTTGCTTTTTTGGAGTTGTCTTGCTCAAGATTGCTCAAAAAAATTCTGCATTCTCTCAAGAACTCTAAGCTTTCTTCTTCTTCCTCCTCCATTCTTGACATTCATCCAAGTTGTCAACCTCAAACTAACATATTTCCACCATAGATCAACTCCTAAACATCTAAACTTTCCATTTCCAAAGACAAGGACTTAAGAAAAATCCTTCCTCTACTCTAAACTTCCTTGGCTGAAACCATCACCACCATTAAGAACTGATTTTCTTCTTCGTACTTCATAAAAGATCAAGCTTTATCTTTTGTAAACAAGAAACAACTTGGTAGGGATTTTATTTCATGATTCTTTCTCTTGTTCTTTTCTTATATTTTCGATTTTTATGGCTTGATGATAACCACGGCTTGATGATGAGGAATCATGGTGGTGGTTGTGAATCCATCATATAATAGACCTCTAAAGCTCAAGGTTTAGTTTTTGTTGTCAAAAGATTAATGGAATAATTGTTAATTTTCTTTTAGTTGATTCTTTTTGAGCTTGATGATGAGTTTAAGAAATAAGGTTCTTAGAACCATGGTAATAAGAACTTTAAAGCTCACTTCCTTGGTGTTAAGACTATTAGGAGTCAAAGAGTTTCATTCTTGAAAAGTCTTGAGTTTTGAGCTTAACAAGATAAAAAATGAACTTGTATCCATATTTATGTTTCAAGCCTTGCATAATCATGTTTATGTTTCAAGTAATCACTTTAGTCCTTGAAGATAATAATATGAACTTGCATATCATGATTAAATTTTCAAGTCTTGCATATCATATTTAAATTTCAAGTCATCACCTTAAATATTAAAGATAAGGAAATGGACTTGCATATCATGTTTATATTTCAAGCCTTGCATATCATATTTAAATTTCAAGTCATCACCTTAAATCTTAAAGATAAGAAAATGGACTTGCA
Organism: Dalbergia oliveri; assembly: GCA_030441495.1. NCBI lineage: Eukaryota > Viridiplantae > Streptophyta > Magnoliopsida > Fabales > Fabaceae > Dalbergia > Dalbergia oliveri. Next base: position 4,424,278 of record JAMLFY010000013.1, on the reverse strand, counting down.
TACTCATGTTTAAATTTCAAGTCATCACCTTAAATCTTAAAGATAAGGAAATGAACTTGCATGTCATATTTATATTTCAAGCTTTGCATATCATACTTAAATTTCAAGTCATCATCTTAAATCTTAAAGATAAGAAAATGCACTTGTATACTCATGTTTAAATTTCAAGTCTTGCATATCATGTTTAAATTTCAAGTCATCACCTTTAATCCTAAAGATAAGGAAACAGACTTGCATATCATGTTTACATTTCAAGTCTTGCATATCATATTTATACTTCCAAGTTATCACCTTATAATGACCAAGAATAAAATGAGGTTGCATGGTATGTTTATGGTTCTAGTTAACACCTAAAATCTCTAAAGCTTAAGACTTGCCTCATCTATCTTAAATGGAAATTTTGATTATGGACACAATTCAATATATGAATTTGGTCTTATGAGGATCTTGGGTTTGAAGTTGGTTCTACTTTGTTTTGAGGCTTGGAATCTTGTTTCTACAATGTATAAAGAGAATTTTATTTTAAAGGATGTAATTGTTTTTAATGAAGTGATTGTTTTGATTTGGGAAAATATGAGTATAATTTCAAGGGAGAAATTAGAATGAGGTTTTATAATGGTTTTAGAATGAAAGAACAACTCAAAGTATGTTAAAACTTTAGTTTTCAAAATTCTGGAGCTTTGGTAATCAAATACCACACACTGGAATTGATTACCAGTAGCTTGTTCATGTTCTTCAAAATTCCTGTGTAATCAATTACCAAGCTCCTGTAATTGATTACCAGCCTAAAAAATTATGCAAATGAGTGTGTTTGCACGCAAAATAACATGAATTGATAACTATGTATGCCTAGTCTTTGAATTATATAAATAATGTCCTCTAATATGTTGTATATATATCCTATTGAGCATAGCATATGCATTAGCTGAGTTTGGTCCTTGATTTTCGGCATCCTGGGTATGAGTATGTTTACTACCATTAGATGATAATTCGTAATATGCCTATTAAATATGTGCAAGAGATGTGAATGCATATGTGAAATAAATGATGTGAGGATATTGTGGCATGATCAGATTAGGATTGATTGGTTAAGATGCATGATGTATAAAAGTTATGAACATGATATGTTTTATGTTAAAATTATGATTACATACTCACATTGCATTTCTAAATTAACATGCCAATATTAAGGTGGCAGAAGACACATAGAAATGATCCTCTAGACTCCTGAATTAAAGGTTAAGAGAGGTGATCCAAAAAGGACCATTTAGACTCCAGGAATTAATGGTTATGAAAGGTGTGCCTATGCCCCCTAACTCGCACTCTGGGAGTTGAGAATTAGCTTATCCAAAAGATAAGTATAAACTAGTGACAACTAGTTAGATATGAGGTCATAACCTATAACTCTCAAAGAGAAAGAAGATAGAGGGCGGCCCCTAAGGAAAAGAGAATAAGAAATTTAAGTCACCTAAAAGAAGAATGAGGAGAAATCATGTTAGAAAGATTTATGTTCATTATGTCATGTACATTGGTTGTGATTTTTATGATAACTAGCATATGACATTGACGTGCATTCATGGTATAGTATGATGCATCCATGACATTAAGATTCATGCTAAAAGATACAATCTCGGCTAATGATATTTGAAACTTAATGAATGAACCTTATATGTGTTCATATTTTCATAAAGAAACCAAGGTTCCTGAGGATCATGATGATGACACACGTATTAGGAGGCGAAAGCCCCTGAGATTCTTTTATAAGTTTCTCATTCCCTCTTCTTTTCTTTCCATCTCATCTTCAAAAGTAGATGGCAAGGTGGGAAATGCACTATGACCCGGTCAACCGTCGTATCATTTTGTGGGTCATTGTGTAGTTCGTTTGTACATTTTTTATGGATCGTCCCTTCACTTTCCCCGTTTCTAGCAATTGGTTCTCCCTAGTGCCCCATTTTCAATGATCTTCCTTCGAGTGCACACGTCCAAATGCTTGGTAGTTTCCACATATTTATCTTTGAGTTTTCCCTGATTACATACCCAGTCACCACCTCATTCTACTAGGTCATGGTCGGACCCATCAGAGGAGCTACTTTCCTATCACTCTTCAAGTAGATCTGCCCCTATTGTCCCTATAGAGGTAAGAGGTGATAGTGATGGAGAGACTTCTATCATGCAACAAATGAGAGGAAGAACCTACAGGTAAAGGTGCCCGTCCTTCCAAGGTACCCATGTTCAATCCATGGGACTTTATGCCACACGAGACGAGTTGATCCATGGATTTTACTCTAGGCGCTTTGAGCAGGAGTAGTGATCTTATGCTAGTTTATTCTGTATTTGGTTGTATATTGTTCGTCTTGGATTCCTGTACTTGATTTAACCTTTGTTAGTAGTGTGATGTTTGTATGTTTTGGTGCAAGAAGCGAAACGATCAGGATTTGCTTTGGAAATATTATAATATATGGGTGTCGTAATTTGTAGGTACCTTGATTTGTTTTTATCCTCTCTCTTTCATATGCAAGGTGAATAGCACTAATTATTTAGTACGTGCGGCTCACGTTTTGTTGTAAAAAAAAAATTTACCTATAATTTTGTAACCAGGATTTTCCCATGTACAAATGACCAAAATACCACTAAGGTCATTTTACTAGGAAAATGAGGATCGCCAACCTCGGCCATCCTCCAGGGGATGTTTTGATGTTGAGAGGAGATTTCGTGTGTTATGTATGCTAATAGAGCAAAAGAATCTCAATTTTGAGTTTCGATGCATAAAATGACTAAAATGCCCCTATGGCTAATTAACATCGAATTAAGTGACGATTGAGCCGAACTTCACCCAAAGGTTTGAAATGATGTTTTTAAGCAATATTTAACATCGGGTTGAGCCCAGTAGCCCCGAGGTTTGTGAAAAATTACCATTTTGCCCCGGCTAAGTGTAGTTTGAGCCTAATGATACGATTAATGAAATCTAAGCAATATTAGGCTCTAATTAAAAGTTAGTAAATTCTAATTACTAATCTAGAGTCAAAATAATTAATTGAGGTTAATTAGAATCTAAGATTGCTTAGAGAAACTCAAAATCCTTTTCTTGATTTAAGACTTTATGTCACATTTTCATGAATAGTAAAATCTCTATTCCAATTTCCTTGAATTATGGAAATGCTCACATGATGAGATTTCTCTCTAATAAATGTGGATTTGCATTAATCAAGCAAGACCATTCTTTAATCTTGTCTTAAACCACCTTAATTACCCATTTTCTCACCTAAAACACTAGATTACAACCCCTAATCCATAACCTAACCAAATCAACTTCTAAACACACACATAAACCAACATTAAAATGAGATTTTCTTTCCCCCAAATGCTCCTAATATGACTGGCCATTCCACCCCAAATTCATCCATCACATGTTGAAATTCAATAAAAATATGCTTGAAGAACCATACTTGCCCATACCTTGAACCATGCTTTGGACCACACCTAACCATACCTAAAGCCATACCATGCAAAGAGATATTTTCTCTTCTCTTTCTCTCAAAAGGCCGCTGGCCACTCCCTCCATTTTCACCTCCATGTGTTTCAATTTTTTTTTTTTTATAAATAGGCATCAAGGAAAGCTTGTAACACTTGCTCATTTTCACAACTTCAAAGCTTTCTTTCTCAAGCTTGAAGAATTCTCATTCTTCTTCTTCTTCTTCATTCTTCCAAGAGCCACCATCCTCCACCATTTCCTAAACACAAACCACTTGTAACATCCTCCCAAGTATAACCCCATTCTTAAGCTATGATATCATACTCGAAGGTTGTTACTTGTTAATTAGCGGACCTCTCTTAATTATCTATAGCAAGCTCGATTTATGTACGAGATAACTAAGCGTAATTCTATTAAAACATATTACAAGTAAACATCAAGTTTATTAAACATACAGCTAAAATACATAAGGAAGCTCCTCTATGAGCTTTAGTACATATCTGTCTTCTAATACATTTACATACATACTCATTTCACTAAGTACAACAGAATAAAACAGGAACCTATACTCCAGCAATCCTACACTCCTTTGCATAGCAGCATCCTCATCCCCTGGCTTAACCTGGAGGCGACACGGAAACAAACACATAGGGGTGAGAATTTATAAAATCCTCAGTAGGGTAACTCCCAATCACAATCATAATGTCATCGTCATCGCCCCAGCCACTTCGGTTTATTCAAAAAACTGATCAGGCAATATATTCTAAAGATTCATTTTAAGGTTCCAAAATCATCCTTCCGAAGTGGGTAGCTTTTAACAATCAATCAGTACGTATACATATATCTAGAAGCTCAAACATATAGTAAGTAAATCTACTTAAAGGATTTCATATGATATGGATGATGCATGTGTTGAATACAATAAAGTTATCTCAAAGTGACTTGGTTTCCATCATGGCCATAGAAAGCCAATTAGTGCATTTTTCTCTTTTCATTGACATAGGAAAGACTTAGTTTATACCCAACGGGTATTTTCAGTGGACAATTCCACAATAGATCCGTTTATACCCAATGGGTATTTATGGTGGATCACACCACACAAGGGAAATAGACGCCAGGACTAAGCTCATTCCTATACGTGGTCATCGAACTTCATTTTTTTCCATTTCCGAATCCACACAGATCTATTCCTAGCCGATACGTCTACCGACTCAAAATAAATTTTGGGAAGTTACTACTTTCGCCTTCCCTCATTCAATCTAAGTCTTGTTTCTATTTTGTCCATATGTCAGAACATGCACAATTTAAATTTATACATCCTTATAATGGCATCATATACTTTTCTCTTTTCTCAAATGCATACATAGGCCACATATAGGCAATCATTCACATTGAAATTATCATTCTTTTCTCATACTTCAATCTTTGAAATCTATAGCATGCATTTACATGTCATAAGTCACATGGCCAAACACTTAATATCAAGTACTCATGTCATACTAGAAGCCAAAGTGCCATTACATTCTCAATTCAAAGCATTGTTCCATTCCCAGCACAATGGGCAGAGTTACTGTCCTAGGAACAACATGTCATTATCATATCAAATAGCCATTTCAAGAGTCACAAAAATTCTGTATGACACTTCAATTTGTCTAGAATGACCTGTAAAAATTTCAGGACAAACAGAGCTCTATAGCTATCTCAGTAAAATGTACAAATTTAGTGGTCAGGGGCCACCAATTCCCAGACCAGAACCAGTTCCCAAATTTTTAACCCCAGAAAATGATTGAATTAATTCACAATAAAATTCACAGTGACACTTCAATATATCAGTAACTTCGTGTAAAAATTTCAAGAGTTAGTTCAATCATTTGCTATGGTAATAAATTCGGACAAGTTTACTGCCTCAGTCTCAACAATCAGGGCAGCATCTGCCTCATTTCGGTTTCTGATTTTTCTGAAGCATCAAACCTTAAAACTAACATCCAAGAAAATTCAGGTAATTATTTTAAGATGTTTACTCCAACATATAATTTTTATAGCTCATGAAAACACCCACAAATATTCCAGAAAATTCGTGAACCACTGCTGCCTACAGGACAACAGAAATTCCAGCAACCTAGTCCAAATTTATTTTGATAAAAACCATTTTATGACACCATCCAAACCCACCACCAAAATTCACACATCAATATCAACATAATATCATCCAATATAACCAGAAATTTCGGACATAACTCATCCAAACAGATCAGAACAAATTTGACAAGAGAAGGCAAGAAAAACCCTACTTTGAGTAACCTATTAGCTCCTTGGCTTCAAGATTAACCAAGCTTGCTTCCTTCTCCTCCAAAGCTCCCAATCCAACTTCAAACCCCTCTGATATCAGTGAGGTGTGAGGTACAAGACAAGGTTTTGATAAGGAATGGAAATTTTGTTCGGTTAGATTGGTAGAGAATTAGGTGTAGAACATGTTTTGTGAAGAGATCTTGAGGTTTTATCAAGTTTAGGCTAGGGTTTATGAAGCTCCAAGTTTGTTAATGGAGTTTGAGAGTAAGAACAATGGAGGAGAGCTTCTTGGAGTGTTCTGGACGAAATTTTGATGAAGGAAATGATAAGATATTGATTTTATGAGTTTATGACAAATTGCATAATAATTTCAAGTACAAAATGTTTTATTTTCTTAAAGATAAGTCTAATAATTTTTGTAAGCATCCTATTGGTTGCAATAAAGTAGTAATGGTGTGGCTTCTTCTAAGCCACACACATGTCTAGTTAAGTGGCAAACTTTCATTGAAAGTTTCATTCGTGTAGAAACACACACGAAATCTCACCGAACGGGTAAACACCGTAAAATTAATCTGATATTGCCCGAAAATTAATTTTAAGTATAAAATTATCATTCCCATCTATTTCTAACCTTATTCCCATGTTTTCCTAATTTTGGGCACTTCTGGCCCGAATCTAGGGTTCCAGCGGGCTGATTGGCACGCAAGGTTACTATTCACCGACCCAAATTTTTTTTTTTTTTTTAAACGTCGTTGGGCCACCCTCATCGTTGTTAAACTGTTATATTTTTAAAATTACAACTAACAAAGCTCAAATTAATTTTTAAGTAATTTTTCAGGGTGTTACAACCACCACACAAACATCATAAACCTTCCTCTAAACAAATAACATCTCCACTTCCAAGATTAAAAACCCAAGACAAACCTTTTCTCCTTTTCTTTTCTTCTTAGCGAAAACCATCTTAGGACCAAGGAGGATTTGTTCTTCTCATCACATTTCAAGACCAAGCTTTTCTTTTCAAAAGAAAAATACCTTTAGTAGGGATTTGTTTTAAAGATTGCTATTCTTTTCTTTTGTTTTACTCTTGGTTTAAGATGTTGTAATGTTGATTCTTCCTTCCTCCTCCATATTTTCAATTTCTTATTCTCCTTTTCTTCCTTCTTTATTTTCAGCCTTGGTGGCCTACAAAATGAAGAAACCATGGCTTGATGATGAGGATCTTGGGTGTTGGTTGCAAAACCATCATTTATTTGACCTATAAAGATTGAAGGTTTCACTTTTAAGAGTTTTTAGCATATGAAGATATTATGTAACACTAGTAATTAACCAAATACACCTAGGTTGAATTTGATTAATGACTAGACTTTACTCTTTGCTTTGGTTCTTTCATCATATTTTGAAAATACTTAGTGAAATTACAAGCCATTTTTTTTTTTAACATAATTGAAATCGTGAGCCGCGCATAACATAAACGATTAAGCGGTAGTAAAATAAGACATTTAAGAATCTAAATATATCATATTGGCTCCATCACATAACATCCATAATGCACATCACAACATATATACAATAACCTCACTCAAAAGGTGAGTTAAGTTCATACATCATATCTTACACCTTCACACCATAGGAAACTATTTATAAGGAAATTCATGCCCCTAAACTAGATAACCTTAAAAGCTGAGGAAGGCTACTCTAAATGGATGTATAACACTCTTAAGACTACTTAAGAACTCTCTAGGGCCACCGTCTTGGAAACGGGAAGAAACCCGGGGCACACGAGATGCACCAGGCCGGGTCGCATGGACAATCTTCTTGCTAACCTGAACAACCGTTTCCTCACTACCCTCTCCTACACGTGGGAGAGTAGGAGAGAGCTCTCAGAATAAGCATGAGTAGGAGGGTCCTCTGAAGGATCAGTTTCAGAATATCTCGTTCGTGGATTATATTTGGAAACCATGGACAGGGATGAGGCGGGATAAGAACGTAACATTCTTTCATCAAGTGGACGTGCATGTTCGAAAACCATTTCATCGCCATAGGGAGAAGTAGGAGAAAAACGATAACTAGGGCAGGATGTGCAAATGGACGACCTACGTAAATAAAAACACGAACCGAGCACCTTCCTTCAAAGTGATACGAATGATGCACCGGATCATAGTGGAATTCCCAAGTAGAGGTGTCAACGAACGGACGAATGTCGCCATCTGAAATCGAAGACAATGACGGAAATAAAGGAAAGGGAGTGAGAATCTTACTAAAGAATTCTCAGTAGGTATCTCCTTCTACTGTGTCATCATCAAAGTCTCCAGGAATCTCGGGGTTATTATAAAATAGTGAACATACGAAGATTAAATTTTAAGTTCAGAAAATACTTTTACCGAGATTCGGCCAATTTTAATTATGCGTCTTATAATGCATCATAATCTTAACATGTCATATTTATAATGAACTTTTCTTTTATCATTACATCATATTCCTCATCATCATCATTAATATAACATGCATAGAAGAACATCATATTTCTCATCATCAACTCATGTATGTTATGCAGAGAATATCATAATAGCTACACATGGACATGGTGCACATAATTTATTTCTTTAGTACCTTAGGTGACTTTAAAATCTTATCATCCTCATTATTTTCCTTGGGCCACCCTATACTCCACCCTTTTGGGAGTAATCTAGGTTATGAGCTCATACCTTACTAGTCGTCACTAGCATATACTTATCCTTTTTGATAAGTTAAAGTCCTAACTCTACCCTTTTGAGAGAACAGGTTAGGGGGCTAGAATCACCTTTTCACCACCTATAGTTTGATGGGTCCAAAGGATCATTTTCTTATAAATTTTAAGTCACCAATAAGTCTTTGCATGTTACAACTCGCAATTCATAATAATTCTAACATTTTCTTATTTACAGTCTTATTCTGGAATAATATATATCAACTATAATCATGCATCTGGAGATCCCAAGAAAGAGAGGTGGGTCACAATGGACACTCTTAAATACCAAATCTTTCCTTAGCCAGAATCTTTCCAAATTGCACTCTTACAGTAATACACTTTCTTCCAGGAACAAAATATGTCCTTATTTCATGCATAAGTTTTCATTGTTTGCAACATCAACTATAACATACAAACCAGGGAATCAATCAATGACACCAAATTCTTGATAAGCATCAAATCACATTTTAAGTACACATAAAATTACTAGCTTCCCATAAAATTCTTACAAAGTTTTAAAACTCTTTTAGAACTAATTCTTTTTGTTAAACTTGAAAGAAGTCATAGGACTTTAGGCCTAACTTAACCATGGGACCGATTTATAACTTGAAAGAATGTTCATAATTAAATCTTTCACTTAAGATAAAAGGAGCAAGTCTTGAGCTTTAGAGATTTAGGTGACATCTTAGAATTATTACCATGCTATGCAACCTTATTTTAATCTTATCTTTATAAGGTGATAGCTTGGAATTATAAACATGATATGCAATTCCATTTCTTTATCTTTAAGATTTAAGGTGATGACTTGAAAATTAAACATGATGCAAGAACTTGTAATATAAACATGATGCAAGAAACTGAAGCGCGGTGCATAGGACCAAGGAGAGGAGAAGAGAACAGCCCGGTAGTCCGCATAGGACCGGTGAGGGAGAAGAGAATTACATTTTTTTTAAGCTCCAATTCTCAAGACTTCTTAAAGAATAAATTCTTTAACTCCAATTATCTCATTTCTTCGCTTATGATTCATAGGCAAGTCTTTGAGCTCTAGGATTTTTAGGTGATGACATAAAATAAACATGCCATGCATTGATTCTTTTAGCCATTATAAAATAAAGTGAGAGCATAAAATAAACATGAGATGCAACTTCTTTATTATCTTTAGAGATTAAGTGACAACTTGAAATTTAAACATGAAATGCAAGCTTGAAATTTAAACATGAGATATGCAAGTTCATTTATTTATTCTTGAGAATTTAGTTATGACATAAAATAAATATGGCTGTGCAAGACATAAACTTAAACATGGATGCAAGTTCACTTGATCTCTTTACTAGAGCTCCTTCAAGACTTTAAGAAAATTATGATTTCAACCCAATATATGTATCTTAGCAAGACAAAGTAAAAAAATACATATTTCATATTCAAACCTCAAGATAAAAACATTATTCTTTAAAGTTTTGCATTAAATGGAATGTTCAAGCTTTAGAGGCCTAACTTGTGATGGATTTACAACCCATATTCAAGGTCCTCATCATCAAGCCATCATTTCATTCCTTCCTAGGCCATTTGGCCGAAACCATGAAAGGAAAATAAGGAAAGAAAAACTGAAATTTTAGAAGCTTTGGAAACTAGTGAAACCTTCAAGTTTTAGAGATCTAACTTGTGAAAGCTTTGCAACCAACACTCAAGAATCTCATCATCAAACCATGGTCTCATCATAAGCTAGGCCATATGGCCGAAATACTTTAAAAAGAAAGGAAGAAGAAACTGAAAATGAAAACTTAAAAGAAAGCTCATGAAAACATCATTTTTGAGCTAGAAACATAACTTGTCTTAGCATAAAATGAACTTAGAAACACCTCCCTACCTAATTTGATTTGAAAGAAAGGAAGAGAACTTGGTTTCCTTGAGTGAAATGAAGCAAAATATCCTTGAAAAGCTGAAGGGAGAATTCGGCCAAGAGAAAGAAAGAAAGAAAGCTTTTGGTGCTCCTAAGACTAGAATTTGTGTAAGTTATGAACTAAGCATCTAAACTATCTTCAAGCATGCCTATTTATAGAGATTTTGCAGCTCATAAATGGACAAAGGAAGGAAGGAAATCTGACCAAAAATTAGAGAAAAAAATAAGGAAGAAAAATCATTTTGTTTGGTGGCTTAAAACATGGAATCATGTTTCCATGTTTTCATGATTCTTTGTTTTCATTCTTTGGATTTTTGTGTAATAATTTTCTGACTTATTACTCAATAATTTCGGCCATTACAGCCTTGTGGAAGAGGATTTTGTGTGTTCCATGTATTATTTAGGTGTAGGCAAGGTATTCATGCAATTTAGAGAATTTACGGTTAAGGGCTTAAGTGAATTACTAAGCAATTTGGGTGTTTTAAGCAATTTTAGGTTCTAATCAATCTAAATAAATAATTTTGACTCTAGATTAGTAATTAGAATTTAATAAGCTTTAATTTGAGCCTAATATTGTTTAGGTTTCGTTAGACAAATCGAAAATCTCAAAATTTGCAAAACTGCACAACGGAGGGGCAAAAACGGTAATTTAACCCAAAATTGCCCGGACCATCCCAACTTAACCAAGGGTCATTCATAACTTAAAAACACCTTTTAAAATATTTTAGTGAGGTTCGGACTAGTCGGCACGCAAATCGGAGTTAAAAACGGAGAGGCGTTTTGGTCATTTCGCGCGTCAAACTCAAAATTGAGATTCTTCCTCTATTAACACACATAACACAAACAATCCTTTATTATCCTCAAAACATCCCCTTGAGGATGGGTGGGGCCCACGATCCTCATTTTCTGAGTAAAATAACCTCAGGGGCATTTTGGTCATTTTACACATACAGTAAATTCGGGTTTGCAATGCTTGTACGAATTGCTCCTAACTTCTCTTCTAACGTTATATTCCTTTATTGAGAATTGTTTTGTCTCAAATTTTATATAATATTTACCTACGGTAATTTGGTAATTTCTAATGATAGTAAAGATTCCAGTAAAAATTGGGGCGTTACATATTATGTTGTTAAATGGTAATCTTGAGCCTAGGACTCAAAGAAATAATAAATGGAGTGCATTCATATTTATATTTCAAGTCCTCGCATTACATATTTATATTTAAGCATTGCATTTCATGTTTACATTTATGTTATCATCCAAATAATTAATCTTGAAGCCTACCTATTTCAACTTTAAAGTTGAAATGTGATTTAGAGTGAATATTCTAAGGGGCCTAGAGCACTAAAATAAAGAATTGAACTTGCATTCATGTTTACATTTCTTGCCTAGCGTATTTATTTTTCAAGTCATCACTTAAACTTAAAGATTAAAACGAGAACTTGAATTTTCATATCACCTAAATAATTAATCTCAAATACCTATTTCAACCTTAAAGTTGAAATGTGATTTAGAGTGAATACTCTAAGGGGCCTAGAGCACTGAAATAAAGAATTAAACTTGCATTCATGTTTACATTTCTTGTCTACCATATTTATTTTTCAAGTCATCACCTAAACGTAAAGATTTAAAACTAGAGCTTGCATTCTCATATTTAAATTCAAAGCTTTGCATAGCTTATGCTTTTCTTGCCATCAACCTATAATGCCAAGATTAAAAATGAAGCTTGCATTGCATGTTTAAAATTATGCCATCACTTGATTAACTTAGTGCTTAAGACTCACCATTTCAACTCACATGAGAACTTTGACTCATGAAGTATACATCTTATTAAAAGTAGACATCCTTTTATTGAGCTCTCTAATTTTTGCTACTAATCTAAAAGTTACTTATTGTGTTGCCATAAACATACAAATTTATTTATAAGAACAATCTAGAATTAAATTTAAGAAATATTAGTTAATGTTGTGATTTTCCATATGCTTGAGGAATTATGTGAAATTGAGGTCTTATATGTTTAGTTATTTGATTTTGAATGGATATGGCATGATATAATTTCACTTGGAATATTGTTCAGTTGCATATGTTCAAAAGAGCATAAGAAAATGATATGATATGGTTATGGCTTTGCATCTTAACATAATATGCTAAGAATTAAAGGTGACATTATACAAATGGAAATGACCCTCTACACTCCTCGAATTAAAGGTTATGAGAGGTGATCCAAGAAAGTTGCATACTCATGATAAGAAAGTGATGTGTTTCCCCCTCTATTACCCCATATTAAATCTAGCGACAGCTAGTTAGGATTAAGCTCACCCTAGGCGATCGGTGAGGTGGAGTTTTGGCAATGATTATAAAATCGCCAGGGAAGGTGAGATGGTTGGTTTATGGTGATGATGTACGAGGGTGGTCATTAAGAAAGGAACTTGAAAGTTCAATCATGATAAAGTAAATATGCATATGCATATGTTACATTATTGTTTTATTGGTTAATTTAATCATGTGATATATGCTATTTACATGTGTTAATTATGCTCATTAAGGTATTGCCATGTATACATAAGATATTTGTTGCATTCATGTCATTAAGACCCATGCTAAAAGACACCCACTTCAGATAAAGGGATTTTGAGAAGTTTAAAATTGAACCTTATGCATGCATATTTCCTTCATAATGAAAATCGAAGTGGCGGGCGACAACAATGACACTTATGTTAGAGTCGGAGCCCTCACAATGTCCATGAAGGGCGCCCGACGAAAAAAAGATTTTAATTTTTAATAGGTCAATAGAGTTGCCACCAATTTTTATTTACGGAAAAATTGGAAAATTTAATATCCTCCCAATTACAACCTCATTCTTAAGTCATGGCGTCGTACTCAAAATTTGTTACTTCTAAATTTACGACCTTTCTTAATTATTTATAGCAAGAATTGGTCGAATTATGTAGTAACTAACTTGAGGTTTTATCAAAATATATAGCAAGGAAACAAAATATTTATTTAGTATAAATCAAGTACAAAAGGGAACTCTTCTATGAGCTTTAGTACATATATGTTCTTTACTACATTTATAGACACATATATATATCTAAGTACAAATAATAAGTCTCCACTACGAAGCTATAGAAATTCCAATTCAGTCTTCTTTGTAGGGCTTCATTGTTCTCTGGAGTAACCTGGAGATGATCGAAAACAAACACATAGGGGTGAGAATTCTAAAATTTTCAGGGCATCCCCAAAACATATAATGAAACTCATGTCATTGTTATCATCCCAGCCACTTCGGTTTATTAATAAAATTGTGAGCATGCAACATACATCAAAGGTTTATTTTTAAGTTCAAAAGTCATTCTTCTAAAGTAGGTTTATTTTAATACTCAATCACTCAGTTTGCATATGTCATTCTACTCAATATCGTAATAGTTCATTTTTTCAACTTTGTGTGCCCACGATACATTGAAGGGGACCTTTTTGTGCCCTTTTCAGACTAAAAGGAAACCTTTTCGTGCCCTTTACACATTCAGGGGACCTTTCCCGTGCCCTTTATAGACTAAAGGGGACCTTTGCGTGCCTTTTGGACTAAAGGGGACTTATTCTTTACTTGGTACATACATCAACCTCAAGCTCACCTTACTACATACATTAGCATAGTTTTTGAATTTCATAATGTTTCAGACATATATCCAGTCAATCACAAGTGATCCCTATTCACTCCTCATAAACCAATCGTTAATGTCACTAACATGCATTCATATACATCATACTTGAACTAAAGTTCACTTGACTCCTAGATCAAGAGTTTAATTCATTTCCAGGACAAAGACAGCATTTAGTAGAATTGATGCTTAGAGAGAACGATTTAGTTCACAAATCAAAAAATCAATTTAAAGGCTGTGAAAATTCCCTGATATGCCTCAATATGTCCCAAGGCTCCATAAAAACTTTGAGACAAATGGAGCTCTCAAACTCCTTCAATAAATTGTACAAATTCAGTGGAGAGGGACCACCAATTCAGCTTAAGACAGAGTTCTCATAATTTTTAACCCTAGTAAATGATTGAGTCAATGCACAATAAAATTTATAGATATACTTCAACTCGTTATTAACTTTGTGTAAAAATTTCAAGGGCTAGCTCTTGCTATGGTAATAAAATCAGACAACTTTAGTGCTTCAGTTTAACAATCAAGATAGCATTTAGCCTCATTTTGGTTTGATTTTTTTGAGGCAGTAAACCTTAAATTCAACACCCAAGAAAATTCATGTAGTTAGTTTAAGATGTTAAATCCAACATATAATTTTTATAGCTCATAAAAATACCTACAACTATACTAGAAAATTCATGAACAACTACCGCCAGGAAAATAGAAATTCCAGCAACCTAGTCCAAACTTATTTTGATAAAAACCATTCTCTAATAACATCCAAACACACCACAAAAATTCATACGTCAATATCAACATAATATCAACCAATACAATTAGAAATTTTGGACCTAGCTCAACCCAAAATAGATCAGAAAAATTAGACAAAGAAAGGCAACAAAAACCCTACTTTTAGTAACCTAGTGGCTCCTTGTCTCCAAGATGATCCAAGCTTGATCCCTTCCACTCCAAAGCTCCCAAACCAACTTCAAACCCTTCTTATATCAATGAGGTGTGAGGTAACAAGACAAGGTTTGATGAGGAATAGAGATTTTGTTTGGTTAAATTTGTAGAGATCAAGGTGTAGAACAAGTTTTTTTGGGCTTAGAACCAAGATCAAGCTCTTGAAGATGAAAATGGTAGCTGGTTCTTTTCTCCCCTTGCTGGCCGAAATTGATGCTTAAAGAAGAAGGATTTGGCTTCTTGAACAAGCTTTGGACATGTGTTGATCTTATAACAATTGCATGAAGATATTATGTGATAAAGAAAAATGGATGGCTAAGATTTAATCTTGGATTCCAAGATTAAATCTTGGCCTTCCACATGCCCTAAATAGGTGGATATCATCCATTGGTAATGATGGAAATATCTTTTGATATTAAAAATCACATACCGAAGTTCCCGAACGAGTAAACACCATACCCGATAAAATCGATATTACCCAAATATTAATTTCAGTATAGAATTCTTTTCTAACTATTTCTAACCTCAACCCTCTCTTTTCTCAGTTTAGCATTTCCTGTTCTATGTAACACCCTAATAATTAACCCAATACGCCTAGGTCGTATCTGATTAATTACTAGACTTTACTCTTTGCTTCAGTTCCTTAATCATGCTTTGAAAATACTTAGTGAAATTACGAGCCATTTTTTTAAAAAAAACATAATTGAAAACGTGAGCCGCGCATAACGTGAACGATAATCGGATAAAGCATAAAACAAACAGACATATCATGAAAAACACATCATATTGGCTCCATCATATGACATCCATAATTACATTTCACATAGATATTTTGCCTATCAACGAGTTAAGCTAGATGTAGGCAATCTAACAAAACATAAATAATATATGGATGGAAAAACATCTATTAACGGCACCTATTTATAACACTTCAGAGATAGGAATAGATATCCGAGTTCACGCTCTTGGTCTAGCAATACGTTCCTCAAGGATAATAAGCTGGTTCACAAGATCATGTGCATCTACCAGGTGAGAGCATCAACAGGAATCACGAACATCACCATCACTTTGAAGACGAGATGGAAAGAAAGAAAAGGGAATGAGAAACTTATAAAAGAATCTCAGTAGGGTACTCACCTCATATGTATCGTGTCATCATCATCGTCCCCAGGAACCTCGGGTTTCATTATGAAAATGTGAGCATGCTAAGATTCATTTAATTAGTTTGGAAATATACTTTACCGAGGTCCATTCATTTTAATCATGCGTCTTATAATGCATCATAAACTTAGCATGTCATGTTTATAATGAACTTTTCGTTTCATATATAATAACATAATTATGCATAAGACCACATCATATTCCTCATCATCATATCATAAATATTATGCATAGAAGAACATCATATTTCTCATCATCATCTCATAAATACTATGCATAGAAGAACATCATAATCACATAATACTTTACTTAGTTCCTTAGGTGACTTAAAGTTACTTTCATCATCATTTTCCTGGGCCACCCTATACTCCACCCTTTTGGGAGTAATCTAGGTTATGAGCTCATACCTTACTAGTCGTCACTAGCATATACTTATCCATTTTGATAAGTTAAAAATTCCGTCTCTACCCTTTTGAGAGAACGGACTAGGGGGCAAGAATCACCCTTTCACCCTATAGTTTTAGGGTCCAAAGGATCATTTTCTCAGGATTACCTTTTCACCACCTATAGTCTGATGGGTCCAAAGGGTCATTTCCTCATATATTTTGAGTCACCTTTAAGTCTTTGCATGTTATATCATAATACAATTCTCAATTCATAATCATTTATAACATTTTCTCGTTTATAGTCTTATTCTAGAATAATATATATACCAACTGTAATCATGCATCCGGAGATTCCAGAAAGAGAGGTGGGTCACAAACACGCTTAAATACCAAGTCTTTCCTAGCCAGAACCTTTCCAAATTACACTTTTACAGTAATATACTTTCTTCCAGCAACAAGGGTAAATTTTTAAATAACAAAGAATATTTCATTATTTCATGCATAAGCATTCTCATTGTTTGCAACAGCAACTATAACATGCAAGCCATGAAATCATTCAATGAAATCAAATACTTAATAAGCATCATCATAAATCCTTACCAAAAGCTGCTTAAATAACCAAACTCTAGAATCGGGTAACCTCAATTATCAAACTAATTAATTATGCATCTAAGGGATTAATTACCATCATTACCATTAATCATAAGCCTTGAGAACATTATTAAACCATATGAGGCAGCATAGACAGTAAATCATATTTAAAGCTTTACGTTGCTTTATGTAGCTAATTTCACTTCTAACATGCATAGAATTATTCCTTATCAATAAACATAATTATCACAACTTCAAACATATCAAATCATAGCAATACTAACTCAGATCAGTGGCTAAATCATGAACCTCACATAATTGCTTAATATCTCATTTTAAGTAAATGCAAGATATTAGTTTCCCGTATATATTTCAAGCCTTAAAACTCTTTTAGAAACTAATTCTTTTTGGTAATCTTGAAAGAAATTATAGAACCAACTCAGTAGCTATTTAAAAATCACTTTAGGCTTACCTTAATCATGAGGTCAATTCATACATTGAAAGAATGTTCATGATTGAAATTCTCACTTAAGATAAAAGGAGCAAGTCTTGAGCTTTTAAAGATTTAGGTGATACTAGAATCATAAACATGCTATGCAACCTCATTTTAATCTTATCTTTATAAGGTGATAACTTGGAATTATAAACATGATGCAAGAAACTGGAGGCGGTAGTCGTCCTGGACCAAGGGGAGAAGAATCTTAGAAAGGCGCGGAGTCCGCAGACCTGAAGGGAGAAGAGAATTCTTATTACATCTTATTAAGCTCCAAACTCAAGACTTCTTAAAGAATGAATTCTTTAACTCCAATAATCTTAAGGAAATTGAAAGTGATACTACCATTTTCCAACTTTGCTTGTGATACTTGGGCAAGTCTTTGAGCTCTAGGATCTTTAAGTGATGACATAAAATAAACATGCCATGCGTTGATTCTTTTAACCATTATAAAATAAAGTGAGAGCATAAAATAAATATGAGATGCATCCTCTTTATTATCTTTGAAGATTAAGTGACAACTTGAAACATAAACATGAAATGCAAGCTTGGAAATTTAAACATGAATATGCAAGTTCATTTATTCATTCTTGAGAATTTAGTGATGACATAGAAAGTAAACATGGTTATGCAAGGCATAAACTTAAACATGGATGCAAGTTCATTTTATTTCTTTACTAGAGCTCCTCCAAGACTTTAGAGAAATATAAATTCAACCCAATATATCTTAGCAAGACAAAGTGAAAAATACATCTTTCAAGTTCTAAACTCAAGATCTTTATTTTTACATCATAAAAACATCATTCTTTAAAGTTTTGCATCAAGTGGAATTTTCAAGCTTTAGAGGCCTAACTTGTGATGGATTTACAACCAACACTCAAGGTCCTCATCATCAAGCTATCATCATATTCCCATATAGGCCTTATGGCCGAAATGTTCAAAGGAAAAGAAAGAAGAAACCGAATGGAAAAGCTAGAGAAAGTCCATGAAATCATCATTTTGAATCAAGAACAACACTTAGCAAAGCATAGAAATAAGCTTAAAGACAACTCCCTACCTAATCTGATTTGAAGGAAAGGAAGAGAACTTGGTTTCTTTGAGTGAAATGGAAGAAAATATTCTTGAAAACTTGAAGAAAGAATTCAGCCAAGAGGAGGAGGAAATGAGAGCTTTTGGTGCTTTGGAAAAACTAGAAATGTGTACAATTTTGAGCAAGCATCTAAGACTCCTTAAGCATGCCTATTTATAGAAGAATTCAAGCTCATGTATGGACAAGAGGAGAAGGAAAATCTGACTAAATTTGAGGAGGAAACAAGGAAGGAAAAATCATCTTGTTTGGTGGCTTAAAACATGGAATCATGAAACATGATTCCTTGTTTTCATACCTTGAGTTTTGTGCCAAGTTTAACAAATTTTTCTGATGCATATTAGGCCATATAATTTCGTGCATTATAGCCCAAGGAAGAGAAATTTGTGTGTTCCATGCATTATTTAGGTGTAGGTAGGTATTTTGCAAATTAGAGAATTTGCAATTAAGGGCTTAGGTGAATTAGTAAGCAATTTGGGTGTTTTTAAGCAATTTCAGGTTCTAATCAATTTAAATAAATAATTTGGACTCTAGATTAGTAATTAGAATTTAATAAGCTTTAATTTGAGCCTAATATTGCTTAGGTTTCATTAGACGAATCAAAAATCTCAAAAATTGCAAACTCACAAGACAGGGGCAAAATGGTCATTTCGCTCAAAAATTCCTGGCCATTCGAACTTAACCAATGGCCAATCATAGCTTAAAAACACCTTTTAAAACATTTTAGTGAGGTTCGGGCTTCGCACGAATCAAGTTCAAAGGCAGAAGGCGTTTTGGTCATTTCGCACGTCGAAACTCAAAATTGAGATTCTTCTCCTCTATTAACACACATAACACAAACAATCCCCTATTATCCTCAGAACATCCCCTTGAGGACGGCTGGGGCCCACGATCCTCATTTCTGAGTAAAATAACCTCAGGGCATTTTGGTCATTTTACACGTACAGAAATTCGGGCTTGCGACTTGCAGGAATCGCTCATAACGTCTTTTCTAATGTTATATTCCTCTATTGAGGATTGTTAGGTCTTGAATTTATATAAGAATTACCTAGGGTAATTCGGTAATTCTAAATGACAAAAAGTTAGGGCGTTACACTACTTGGGTTTTGGCTTGCTCGACCTGCTTGGCCCAGGTTACTATTCACCCAGCCTAAAAAATTTCCTTTTTTTTTTTGAGGTTTGTTGGGCCACCCTCATCATTGCTATATTGTTAGATTTTTGAAATTATGAATAACAAAACTCAAATTAATTTTTAAATAATTTTTGGTGTTACAAAAAACCTTTTTAATTTGGCAAGACTTGTCTTTTAAGATAAATTGGTTTTAAACCCTAATATTTAACCCTAACACGCCTAGGATGTATCAAGACTAACTATTAGTTATTACTTCCTTTTGAACATTATTTGTAAAATAACTTAGCAGAAATATAATTTTTTTTTTTGAAATGGAATATGTAAAACAAGTGCGAGCCTTCGCGTATGACATAAACGATACGTAAAGCGGAAGAGCAAATAAATCATACAAGCCCAAAGCAATAAAGAACACCTCAATCATGAAAACATTCTTCATAACATTAATTAACATAGTTTAGTACATAACCACTGGAATATAAAGGAAATGCATAAAGTCTTACCCATATATGTAGTAGAGTTCAGACATAGAAACTGGAAATACATAAACGAAAGGAGAATAAAAGCAAGTACATGGTAAATCCCAAAAGATAAGATTCTAACTATCACTACCCACACCCTCCATGCCTATGATGACCCTAATCCTCGGGATGTAGCCCACGAACTCCGGAGCTCCTCATGTAGCCCAACAAAGTGGAGATGAGGCATGGGAATCGAGGGAACGGCATGGCCTCCATGGTGTGGTCGCCTCAGGCTGTCGAACACGTCTCGCATGCCTCTGCGGGTGACAGTGTCCTCGCCACCTCTACCGAGATCCATAGGGAACGAAGGGAAGAACCCTCTAGGATCGGCCTCCGATCGGGAACAGGGAACATACTGGGTATTCGTGTACCACCGATGAAGGTTTGGCATGTTGGTCTCACCGTCTCGGGTCGCGTTCTCAAAGATCAGGTCGTCGCCAAAAGGTGAAGTCTGGATCGAAGTGATAGTTGGAGACGGGGAAAGCAAACGAGCGTCCCACGTACACAAAAATGCACACCTCACAATGACCCTGGAAGTGGTAAGACTGATGCTTGGGGTCATAGTGCACCTCCCAAGTGGGTGGGTCAATGAAGATCACGAACGACGCCATCGAAATCTGAAGACGTAACGAAAGAGAAAGAGAGAGAGGGGTGAGAATCTTGTAAAGAATCTAGGAGGAAAACCTTTATCCTAGTGTCATCGTTTACGTCCCTAGGAACCTTGGGTTTATTATGAAAAGGTTAAACATGCAAAGGTTCATTATAAGGTTTTTCATAGAGATAATTATCCAAGGTCCGTGTCTTTTATGATGAATCTTAATGCATGTATGCAGCATAGCAGAACATGAATGCATGACATTACTTTAGGCAAACCAAACAATAATCAATCAACATTTAAGTGGCATGTAACTTCTCTTGAATATCATTCCTTCTTCAAACTTGTGACACCAAACATCATAATAGTAACCGCACCCCTAAAACTAGGCTATGAGCTCATACCTTAACTAGTCGTCACTAGTTCTTACTTATCCTCTTGATAAGCGAATCATAAACATAATCATAATCATCATCATCCCAACTCCTAGAGTACGGGTAGGGGCCTAAGGATCACCCATCATGGGACTTTTTCCTTCTTCGAAACGCATCACTGGTTAAAACCAGTGACTTTGTCTGCTTTGGCAGGCTAATTCGATGCCTCACGGTTTTACCTTCTCTATCCAGCAGGAGAAGTACGTCTCGGTGTGTCATGTTAAACATCTTATTTCTCAAAACTTTCTTAAATCTCTCAAATTTGACGGAAATTCAGCATAACCATTACGCTTCGAATTTCCTCAAATTAGTCATGCCACATAACTCACATAATACATGTTGTCTCATAAATTCCTCAATCAAATAAACCTTTCAATTATAAAAACATACTTTCTCTAATTCATTTGTATCACATAGTCTCATGCATTATGCCCACAATATACCAAAATCATTATCACAACACACCATGAATCCTCATGTTATCAAACTTATGTTATTGACACATTCACACATATCACAAGCACACTCGCTTGGTCTCATTCTCACATCACACTTCCTACCTCATGGTGTCTTATACTTTGGCTCTTATGGGTCTTAAACTTGTGTTCCAATTATCCTAACCTTTATTATGGATCCTATAACACCTAAGGGATCATTACCTATAATTCTTTCTTTTATGTTCACTAACTCATCCAATCAGCATTGTATAGATTAAACATCATGATTATTACTCGACTATGGGGGATTCTAGGATCTACACCTTAGACTCTTTTCTAAGTTCGGTATTTGCCTAAGATCCTAGGTTCAACTCCTAGGCATAAACACTAATTATGAGTCATCTTTCTTAAGCTCAATTATGCTGGAACAAAAGTTATTATTATTCTCGTGTCTAAGGGTGTTAAGATTTTAGTTCTC
This sequence comes from Dalbergia oliveri, assembly GCA_030441495.1. Lineage (NCBI taxonomy): Eukaryota > Viridiplantae > Streptophyta > Magnoliopsida > Fabales > Fabaceae > Dalbergia > Dalbergia oliveri. The sequence goes on along the minus strand of JAMLFY010000013.1, from coordinate 4,401,970 downwards.
AAACCTTTCTATTTACTTAGTCCTTCCTAACCGTCAAAATCGTTCCTCACGTCTCTCAAACATAATCTTACGCATTCTAACTCCTTGAAACAGAATGCACACAGTGGCCAATAAGATAGAAAACCAAAAGTATGTATCACGCACAATCGCATAAAATCATGTTATAAGTGCATACGAGTTACTAGTCTTTCTCTTGGAATAATTTCATGAGCAAAAAGGGTGTTCTAATCGATTACATGTGCCTGGTAATCGATTACCAGGGACTAAATTTTATTCTGGGTTCAACAACCGGGTAATCGATTACATAGGATGGTAATTGATTACTTAGGTTAAATCCTTTCCGGAAAATAAAGAACATCGGAGTAATTGATTACACAAATAGGTAATCGATTAAGGGTTTTAAGGATCGGTTTGGGCATGAAAAATAGCCTTGGTAATCGATTACATTGTATGGTAATCGATTACCAGAATCAAAAACCCTTCAAAAAACCACTCTGGTAATCGATTACAAGCTGGGTAATCAGAAACCGGAATTTTGAGAAAACATGATTTTTGACACATTCCAAAGTATTTAAACACCTTGAGACCTCATAAAATATTTTTCCAACATTTTCCTGAAATCATCCTTACATTTTACAAAATCAAACCATCATTGTATCATACCAAAATGCATCCACTTTTTGTGGTTAAAGTTTCCCTTTGAAGATACTTAGGGCAAGTCTTTGAGCTCTAGGGTATTTAGGTGATAACATAAACTTAAACATGCAATGCACTTATTTTACTTTTTATAAAATAAAGTGAGTGCATAAAATAAATATGAGATGCATCCTCATTATTATCTTTGAGTTTAAGTGATGACTTGAAATGTAAACATGAAATGCAAGCTTGGGAAATTAAACATGACAATGCAAGTTCACTTAGTTGTTCTTGAGAGTTAGTGATGGCATCAAAATAAACATGCTATGCAATGCATAAACTCAAACATGAATGCAACTTGTTTTATCTTTACTAGCTCTTGCAAGACTTTTGGAGGGACATTACTAGCCTAACCCAACATGTATCTTGAACAAATGGGGAATGAGCTTTAGAGTTCTTAGCACCAAATCTTCAAAGAAGACTTTGGATTGAACTTCATCATCAAGCTCATGAGTATGGACTAAGACGAAAACATCAACACTCAACAAAACATCATAAATAAAACTGGAGTAAACTCTTAGAACGGCCGACCAACTTTAAGGTTGGCAAGGGTAAGCTTAGAGCTCTTTGAAATCTTAGGATTAATTTTTTTTAACAAAACTTTTGTGATCTACTTTACATTTTTAGCAAACTTTGTCCAAACCAAGGCAAAAGAAACTGAAATCCTTCAAAGGAAAAGGGAAAGGAAACCAAAATCACTCAAGAAAGAAAAGAAAGGAACCGAAAATTATAAGCAAGGAAAGAAAGAAACACAAGTATGTATGGTCCAAGACCAAGTTGTTTCAAGCTTTAGAGGTTTCTCACATGACAACAACAAGTCATTATCTTGAAACCTCATCATCAAGCTCATGTTCTCTTTATAAAAAGGCCTCTTGGCCAAAAAGAAAAAGGAAGAGGAAAAGAGTTTGAAACCAAGAGAAAACTAGAACTTTTCTTGAAGAGCACAAGCAAAAACATTAAGACAAAACCCCTACCTAAGGAAGTCTTTGAGAGAGATGAAGGAAGCTTTGTTTTCTTGATGAAATGAGAAGGAAATCCTCTTTAAACTTGGAGGAAGAATTCGGCCAATGTGAGGGAACTTGAGAGGAAATGAGAGAATTTTTGCAAGAAGTGTAAACTTAACAAATGAACCAAAGTATGACAAGGTTCATCAAGGCTTGGTATTTATAGAAATTTTCAACATTGAGGCTTCCAAGGAGGAGGGCAAACCGCGCCATTTTGGAGAGGAGGAGGGAGGAAATATCTCTTACAAAGGTATGGTTGTAAGTATGGTTGGAGGCATAGTGAGGCATGGCTTAAAGCATGGTGTAGGCATAGCCTTTGGAGTGTGAATGAGTCAACACATGATGGGCAAAAGGGAGGAGTGGCCGGCCATTTAAGGCCAAGAGAGAGAGAAAATTAGTTCATTTAATTGTGGGTTAGTTATGTGTTTAGGTGTTTCTTTTATTAAGGTTTTGGTTAGGAGTTGTAAAAAGTGTTTAGGTGAGGTAATTGGGTAATTAAGGTTGTCAAGACTTGATTAGGGAGTGGTCATACTAGATTAACAAATTAAATTCATTTTCTTAGTCAAATGAGGTATGTCACAATTCCTTAATTTAAGGAATTGGAGAAGAAAATACTATTCAAGATTCCATGACTAGGAATCTTGAATTAAAGAATGCAATTAGAGTTTAACTAAGCAATCTTAGGTTCTAATTAACCTTAATAAATATTTTGACTCTAGATTAATTATCAAAATAAATTAATCTTCGATTAGAGCCTAATATTGCTTAAGTTTGCTTAATTGCGTCATTAGGCTCACTTACACGTTCTAGGGGCAAAATGGTAATTTTGCACTAAAACTGGACCTTCGGGCCCAACAGACATCAAATATCACTCATAAACATCATTCCAAACTTCCTGGAAAGTTCAGGGCTCAAACGGCACCTTTTACCCGTGTAGAATATAGAAGAGGTATTTTGGTAATTTTGAGCCGAAAGTTCAAGAACGAGATTTTCACCTCTATCAAACATAACAGTTATAACCCCCTTCAAACATTGAGTTAACCATTCGAGGACTGCCGGGGCAACCCGCCCTTTCAATTTTGGAAAAATGACCTCAGGGCATTTTAGTCATTTATACTCAAATAGTAGAAATCGGGGCGTTACATTCGGAGTCTCTAATTATGATTAGGAAAGGGTGGAAACTTAATCCCACTTGCACCCCTAATACATCCATCTCATGTCGGTTACCAAAAGTTTGCTATGCAAAATTAAAAATAACTTTAACAATTGATTTTTTTAAAAAAATTAAAGAACAAAAAAAAATTACAAAATTTAATAATAAATATTTACAAAAGAAAAGAAAACAAATTTAGGAAAAATTAATTTGGCTTGATAAAAATAATTGCTTCTATGTATCCTCTGTGCAATGAGGAACTCAAAGTCACATAGTTCTTCTAAAAATAATTGTGTGTTGAGTAATTTTAATTATAAAAAGGATACACTCAAATAAAATGCAAAAAAAAAAGAAATGCAATACCGACCAAATAAAATAAATGGAAAGCAAATTAGTTTTAAGTTAAGAAAACAAGTTTGCTGTCAGCCTTTTCTTAAAAACACAAATGTTTTACAATTAATTTAAAAATAAGAATAAAAAGAAGAAGACAAACAGAGATATCCCATTGAATGTAAATTCAAAGATAAAGAAAAAGGAACCTAGTATTCTAACAACAGCGACACAAAAGCAATGCTTTGGGCGGGTTAAGGCCAAGTGAGGTGGTTGTAGTTGTTGCAGGTTAATGAAAGTATGGGATGGCTTATGATGGTTGTGGCGTGATGATCGCATGATAGACAGTGTTGACCTAGAGGGGTGATGAATGGTGGCTAGTTATGGGAGATTGGCGGAGGTTTAATGATGGGATGATGATGGAGGTTGTGTGAAAGGTTGATGGTGCTACCCCTGGAATGAGGAATTGTGCTTAGTCTTTGTTCAGTGCTAGTGTGCTAGTGTTTGTGCCTCCCCTTTTAATTGACTAATAACAACTATTTATATACTTGTTTTTTACTAATGTAATTAATGAAGAAAATTTGATTTGATGTTATTGACACTAATTAGAGAAATAAAATCAAGCTAATTAACAAAATAAATCAAGTTATAATCAATTAATAAATGCTAAATAAAATCAGTTTTAAAAAAGAACAATTGTCAGAGATTTGATTTTTTTTTTGGGTTTTTTCAGCTTTTTCTTTTTTTTCATTTTTACTTTATTTTTTTTTTGTACCTTACCAAAATTGGGTGCTGAGGAGCCCCTTTGCTTGGTCTTTTAACTTAAAAGGACAAGCAAAGTGAAAAGTAACCAAATTTGTTCGAGTTAATTTTTTTTTAAACCTATTTACAATGCAACAATGACCTGATCCTAAGCTTCGCAATACTTAGGAAAATATTGGCGTTGTAGTGAAGGCGTCACAATACCTATACTGGATAAAAATTGGCGTCACAATACCTTGAAAGGATAGGGAAGGCGTCACAATACCTTCAAACGTCTGAGTAGGCATCACAATACCTACAATGGATAAAGTGAGGCGGTACAAAAGGCGTCACAATACCTTCAAAGTTAAGTAGGCGTCACAATATCTACAATGGATAAAGTGAGGCAGCACAATACCTTAAAAGGATAGGGAAGGCATCAAAATGCCTTCAAAATGTTGAGTATCACAATACCTACATTATAAAAATAAGGCTTCACAATACCTCAAAAAGACAAAGAAGGCATCACAATGCCCTCAAAAGGATAAGCTAGGCGTCTCAATACTAGAATGCAAATGGAAATGGATAGACCTCACAATACCTAGAATGATGCAAAATGAGCTAGGCTTCACAATACCTAGAATACATAATGGAAATGGACTAGGCTTCACAATACCTAGAATGTAAATTAACTATGCAAATTATGAAATGAAATAATTTTATTTTATTTTTTTACAAAAAACCTTGATGAATTCAAATGGAGCTATATTTTGTTTGAAAATAATTAGAACATTCAACTATGACACATCTAGGTTCAAGTTGTCCAAGGGTAGGTGATATGAGCTTGTAATTGGCAAAAGTGTTTGGGAAATGTAGTAATAAGGATGAGTCATCATGAAATAAATTTGCCCCTAAGCTTACCAACTCCACTCATGCAAATGATGATGCAATAGTCTTTGACTTGCCTTGTCATGAGAAATTCCTTTAAATAGCCCCCAAGTTAAATATCTGAATTGGAGACGTCTTCTTCGGTGGTTCAAATATTTACTTCCATCTAAAAGTCACGTCCTTTTTCTTTTCCTTTTTTCTTCTTCTCTTTTTTTTTTAAACTTCTTTTTTTTTTTTGGTGCCTCGCAATTAAAATGAATGAGAATAAAAACAATCAATCAAAGATCATAATGGACTTTATTAAGCTTGTAACGTGGCCAATGTTAAGGGTTATGAATGAAAGGATATTAATGGCCCAAAGAAGTGTTTAAAAGTCAATCAATACAAGGATCTTTTTTTGTAGAGAATAACTTGATCGTTGAAAGCATCCACACTTATCTTCATATTTTACTCTTTCTTTTCTTTTTTTTTTTTCATTCCTCTTCTTTCATTTTCTCTTATTTGTACACACTTGTTTCAAATACGATGCTTTCCTTCATTTCCAACTTTGGATTATGTTACAACCTAATTGATAGAAGTTAACCCTTATAAAAATAGCCCCCAGTGTAGGGGCGATCCTTGTCTAAGGTTACTTGAAAATATTTAGGCTCAAATGGGTAACAATGGATAATTAACATCTTCATGGGTAGAGAAACATGGCCAAACTTCATTTTAAATCATGATTGCTTATTTCAAAAAATTTAATCACAAGACAAAATATGGCATTCATCTTCTTTCTTTTTTTTTTATAAGAGAGAAAAGGGAAAGACTATAACATATGGATAAAGAGAACTTTATTGAAAATGAGAAGAGTACATCAATTTATTCAAAATGGAAGCAAAACATAAAGAAAACACCCAATATGTCCTAAATAAGAAATTTCAACCCTCAAGCTGTGTGCTTTTGAAATGGGTTGGTCTGCACATTGGTCCTGGAGGCTTTTATCTCCATAATCAAACTCGATCCTGCACATCTCTTGAGCCTTGTACCCGAATCTTGAATGACAAACACCTTTCAATAGTGTGTCCAGGTGCATCCATGTGATACTTGCAAGTTTCATTAGGATTGTACCATTTGGGGAGAGGATTTGGGACAAGTCTGGGACCTTTGGAGCCACTAAGTTCTGCGTCAGGAGATAGTCATAGATGTCACTATACCTGAATGGATTGGTTCATCGTTACCTTCTTTCTCCTAGGTCTACAGAATGATTGCGAAGGGAGGAGTTCATTGCTGGGTTACCTGCAAATGGGATAGGAAAGGAAATATTGTTCACGAGGTAGGGTGTGAGTCTCATTTGGGTAAGGCATGTAAAGGTAGAATGGGAAGGTTGGTAATAGGCTGGTGTGATTATTCTTGGGAAATGGCTTGCATTCATGTAACCTTTCCCTCCCTTTTTTGAAAACCAGGCTTCTTAAAATTTTCTACCAGCCAACTCAACTTTCCTTCTCTAATGGCATCTTCCACTTGCTCCCCTTTGATCACCACATTAAAATGATTAGTGACACAACCAAGCAACTTCTCAAAGTATCCCTAGGTCTTCAAAGAGTTGAACAATTTCTTTCTCATTCAGCAAGCTTTTTCCCTCCACCTTTGTGCATACTCTCTGAAAGTTTCTGCCTCAATCTTCCTCATCCTTTGAAGCTCAAAGTAGTCCTGGGTAATATTCTTAAGAAACTGATACTATTTCACAAACAATTCTGCCAACTTCTCTAACTTCTTGTCTGATTTTTGTCAAGTTTAGAAACCAAATCATAGCTCCACCTGCCAAGCTATGTTGAAAACAATGAATCATCAACTCTTCATTCCTGGGTACGAAGCCATGCTCTAGTGTACATGGTAGAGATGGACCATAGGATCAGCCTTCCCTTCAAATTTCTCGAAATCTGGAAACTTGAAGTTTGTAGGTATCTCAATGTCAGGAACAGATAGAAATCCTGAACATCTAATCTCCATAAGCTTCTAGCCCTTGCATAGCCCTCATTTTTTCTTCCAGGATCTCCATTTTGTCAACATCCTGGCATCCTCTTCCCTAATTGTCTCATGATTCATGGGCCTTTTCTCTTACGTTTTGACCAGAATCACAACTTCAGTCCACCATCGTCATTGGCTTGGTCTCCTTCAACATTGTCATTGTTGTGTAGCATCTAGAGTTGTTATTGGGTCATTGTTTGAGGACAAATCCTTCATAATCTATTTGCTCAAAATTTCCGTCCAAGTTTATCTAGCCTTTGCTCTGCTATAAGCTTAGTCTTTTCATGATTATCAACCATTTGGGAAAGGTCAAGGTTTAATTATTTGGCACCAGCATCCTGCTTAGGACAGGGCTTGAGACTGAGCAAACTTGTGATGTGGCGCAATGATGAGTAATCTGAGAAATTGCAAAGGAATAGTGCCAGCTGAGCATTAGAATTTTTTAAAGTTTTTTTTGAAAAAAAAAGAAGGCAAGAAAAAAACTTTTTGTTTTTTGTTTTTTTAAGAGAAAACATGAATGTGAAGCCTATGGACTTGAAAAAAAAGTCAGATTATGGGATAGGATCTTTTTAATGAATATGGACTATGCATGCATGTATGCTATTTTTTTTTGGATATGAGTGAAAGAAAATGTATGTATGAGTGCATGTCAAATGTACCCTTTTTTATATTGGATGCGTGAAATAAAATGTATGAATGCATAAGTACATGCCATTTTTTCTTTTTATGAATGCATGAAAATGAATGTTAAATGACTTCTCTTTTTTTTCATGTAGATGATGCCAATGTGATGTATGCATGAATGGGTGAATTATGCATGATATGTTTGTTATGAGAGAGTGAAGGAAAGTGAATGCATGCTAAATGATTTTTGTTTTTTTTGTATGAGCTTATTTCTAACAAGGATCACATTTGTACTTAAACTTCTAGGTGACTCTATCAGTGCATGGCCATGGATGGATCTAGACTTCTAAAGGTGGTCCTCAGATTGCTCCCATCTCAAGAGATAAGAACCTAGCTTATAAACTGATTACAAGGTGGTGATAACCTCTCAATATGACCAATTCACAAAACTAGTAACAATTGTGGTGTCTCAACAAATTTCAAGTGGGCATAAAGCCCCTCAATGACATTTTAGGATCCCTCCTAATCCTCGAATGGCACAAGCCCTGTATAAAGCCTAAAAAGTGTATGAGGTAAGTGATAGTGAAATGTGTGTAAGAATAAAGCCCAAAGATATGTACAAATAATAATAATAATAAATGACAAGTCATCTACCCTAGGGTTTTAATGATGAGGCAAATAAACCATTTATTTACAAATAAGATCAGCAATTATTTACAAACAATATGTACAAATCAATCAAATAATTATTTATCAAAAGAAAAAAAAATATTTAGAAAAAGGAAACAAAATATATACTAAATTTGGTTAAAGGAAACAAAAAATATTATTCAAGTTATAATTTTTTGCACAGTTCACTTCATTAGGCTTGACTCACTAACATCCCTAGTGGAGTCGCAAACTGTCACAACGTCCATGGGAGGCACCATGACAAGAAAAAAAGATTTTAATTTTTAATAGGTTAAGGAGTTGCCACAAATTTTTATTTATGGTAAAATTGGAAAACCTTTTTAATTTGGCAAGACTGGTCTTTTAAGATAAAATTGGGTTCTGAGTCTAATTATGATTAGGGAAGGTGGAAACTTAATCCCACTACACCCCTAATACATCCATCTCATGATGGTTACCCAAAGTTTGCTGCAAAATTAAAAATAACTTTAACAATTGATTTTTTTTAAAAAAAATTAAAGAACACAAAAAAATTACCAAATTTAATAATAAATATTTACAAAAGAAAAGAAAACAAATTTAGGAAAAATTAATTTTGGCTTGACAAAAATATCTCTCTATTGTATTGGTGAGGAGGAACTCAAAGTCACATAGTTGTTCTAAAAATAATTGTGTGTTGAGTAATTTTAATTATAAAAAGGATACACTCAAATAAAATGAAAAAAAAAGAAATGCAATACCGACCAACTAAAATAAATCTAAGAGCAATGAGTTTTAAGTTAAGAAAACAAGTTTGTGGTCCAGCCTTTTTCTAAAAACACAAATGTTTTACAATTAATTTAAAAATAAGAATAAAAGAAGAAGACAAACAGAGACAATCCCACCTGAATGTAAATTCAAAGATAAAGAAAAAGGAACCTAGTATTCTGAGCAATGACACAAAAGCAATGCTTTGGCGCGTTGAGGCCAAGTGAGGTGGTAGTTGTTGGAGCTTGATAAAGTGTGGGATGGCTTACGATGGTTATGGCTTGATGATCACATGACGTAGACGTCAGCCTGACCTAGAGGGGTGATGAATGGTGGCTAGTTATGGGAGTTTGGCGGAGGTTCTAGTGATGGGATAATGATGAGGTTGTGTGATAGGTTGATGGTGCTGCCCCGGAATGAGGAATTATGCTCAGTCTCTGTTAGATGCCAATGTGCTAGTGTTTGTGCCTCCCCTTTAATTGACTAATAACAACTATTTCTATACTTGTTTTTTACCTTAATGTAATTAATGAAAGAAAAATTTGATTTGATGCTATTGACACTAATTAGAGAAATAAAATCAAGCTAATTAACAAAATAAATCAAGTTATAATTTTAACACCCTAATATTTAACCCAACACGCCTAGGACGCATTGAATTAATTATTAGTTATTAATCTTTTAAATTCCTTTTATCAAAATACTTAGCGGAAAATACGAATTTTTTTTTTTTTGGAAACATGTAAAACAAAACATGAGCCATCACGTACTACCATGAGCAAATCGTAAAAACAGCAAAAAACTTAATCATACAAGTTAAGAGCAATAAAGAACACATTCATCCATAGGAGCAGATGTCATAATGTTAAATAACGTAGTTGAATACATAGGAATTAGCACAGACGTCACACCCATTGTGGGCTGAACTTCTGACATAAGTAACAGAAGGAATACATAAAACCAAAAAATACATGGGGAACATCAAAATACTATATACAGCTACCCTATCCCCTACTCAACCTATGAGTGCTCATCCAATGTCATCCCCATCAAAAGATGCAGCAGGAGGGACCCTCGAGCCTCGACACTCTGGAAGGATCATCCATCACGATCTACGTCCTGGTGGATCCTCATCACTAAGGTATGTACCCAATGAACTAGGTGACCTCCTCGGGCGCGTGTAAGTGGAAAGGGGAACGACATGACCTCCGATGTGGGTGCACCTCTAGGCGTCAAGCTAGCCTCCACGCACTCACCGTGTCCTGCCGCCTTTCCCAATGTCCATAGGGACCGTAGGGGTAGATCCTCCGAATAGATATGGGTGGGGGAGTCCTCCACTAGGTCGGTCTCGAAGTGCCTTGAGTGAAGAACATACTTGAGGTAGTCTTGCACGCCGAAGCCGAAGGACGGCACATGAGTCCGCCGTCGAGGGTCGAGTCCTCGAAGATCAGGTTATTGCCATACGGTGAGGTAGGAGTGAAGTGAAAGCTGGAAACGGATGCGAACGGCGTCCCATGTATGCAAAATGCGGAAGCACAACGACCCTCAAAATGATACGATCTAATGATCTAGGTCAAAGTGCACATCCTATATCGGCGTGTCAATGAAGACCACAAAGGTCGCCATCGAGATCTGAAGATGTAATGGGAAGGGAAAAGGGTGAGAATCTTACTAAAGAATCAGGAGGGAATCCCTCTACCCTAATGACATCATTTACGTCCCGAGGAACCTTGGGTTTATTATGAAAAGATTTAACATGCAAGGGTCTATTATGAGGTTTTATAAAAATAATTATCCAAGGTCCGTGTTTTCTTTTATAATGAATCTTAATGCATGAATGCATCATAGCAAAGTATGAATGCATGGCAATACCTTATGCAGTAAAACCAATAAATCATGACATCAACAATTTATTATCATATAAGTGGCATGTAGCTTCTCAAGAAAACCTTTCTCTTCATAAGCATGGACTTCACATCCTTTTCTTTTCTCAAACTTGTGACATAAAGGTATCAAACCTAGAATCTTCACCACCCTAAACTAGGCTATGAGCTCATACCTCAACTAGTTGTCACTAGTTCTTACTTATCCTCTTGATAAGCGTATAATAATCACAATAATCCTTGACTCCTAGAGTAGGGTAGGGGCCTAAGGATCACCCATCATGGGACTTTTTCCTTCTTCGAAACGCATCAACTGGTTAAGACCAGTGACTTTGTCCGCTTTGGCAAACTAACTAACAATGCTCACGCTTTTACCTTCTCCTCACCATAGCAGGAAGTACGTCTTGGTCTATGAAACGCATCAACCGGTTAAGACCAGTGACTTTGTCCGCTTCGGTATGGCTTGGTGTCCATACCCCCCACGGGTTTACTTTCTCCTCACTTAATAGGAGAAATGCGTCTCGGCATATCACTTTTAAAATCTTACTTTCAAAAACTTCTTTAAATCTCTCAAATTTGACAGAAATTCCAGCATAATGACGTACATCAAATTTCCTCAAATTTGAGTCATGCCACATAACTCATTTAACACATGCTTCCTCATTCAATATCTCAACTAAGCAAACCTTTAAAGTCATATAAACATGTTCACCCATTTCATTAATATCTCATATCTTTCTGCATCTCAATCATAACATACCACATTATCATAACAATCACATCATAAGTTCACATATTCTCATACACATGCCATTATTACCTTCACATACTCTCGATATATCCTAACTATGTGTTCACTCAGTCACCCACTCTCATCATCTTCCCTATCTTATAGTATCTTATGCTTTGACCCTTACGGTCTTAAACTCATGTTCTAGTTATCCTAACACCCATAACAGATCTTCAATGCATCTAAAGGATCATTACTTGTAATTCTCTCTAATTTTTATGCTTACCAACACCTCCAAATAGCATTGTATAGATTGGTTATGATGGTTATTATTTGATTATGGGTTCTAGAATCTACGTCTTTAACCTTTCTAAGTTCCGTCTTCGCCTAAGGCTCTATATTCAATTCCTAAACCAATTATTAGGGATTCCTTTACATATCCACTAATTATAAACCATTTTTCCTAAGTTCAATTATGCTGAAACATAATTTATAATTCTTGTGTTAAAGTGTTCTAGAATCCTCATTTTAAGTCCTTTTTAGTTACTTGTTATTTCCTAACATTCCTAAATCGGTCCTTGCTTCACTCAAACACAATTTTACACATTTTAACTCCATAAAACAGTATAAATACAGTGGCCAAACAAACAAGGTAGAAACCAAATTGTATGCCTCACATAATCACATGAACTTCATGATTTAAAGCACATATAAGTTGCTAGTTTTCTCTTGGAATAATTTTAGGAACTCAAAACTCTTTTAGAAACTAATTTATCTCATTAAAATCATGTAAATATGAGTAAGGGCAGTAGCTAAATTATTTTGCCCATAGGGTAGATTTAAAACATAAAATCATGTTCATAATATTCTTAAGTTCACCTATGCTTAGAAAAATTCCAAGACATAGGCTATTGACACTTATGATTAGATGCAACTCATTCTAAGTCCATCATCATCATCACAAGGCCAAGATGGCATTCATGAATGCTTCCATTTTCTAAGACTTTACTTGTGATACTTGGGCAAGTCTTTGAGCTCTAGAATATTTAAGTGATGACATAAACATAAACATGCTATGCACTTTGTTTTATTCTTCATTATAAAATAAAGTGAGAGCATAAAATAAATATGAGATGCAACCTCATTATTATCTTTAAAGATTAAGTGATAACTTGAAATATAAACATGAAATGCAAGCTTGGAAATTTAAACATGATAATGCAAGTTCATTTATTTATTCTTGAGAGCTTAGTGATGGCATCAAAATAAACATGATATGCAAGGCATAAACTTAAACATGAATGCAACTTATTTTATCTTAACTAGAGCTCTTGCAAGACTTTAGAGGAACATCAATAGCCTTAACCCAACATGTATCTAACAATATAAAGTGAGCTTTAGAGTTCTTAGCACCAAGTCTTCAAAGAAGTCTTTGGTTTGAACTTCATCATCAAGCTCAAGAAAATGGACTAAGAGATAAACATCAACACTTATTAAACAAACATAAAAGAACTACTCATATTCTTCATTTTATTGCTCATGGGCTTCAATCTAGAGTAAACTCTAGAATGGCCGACCAACTTTAAGGTTGGCAAGGGTAAGCTTAGAGCTCTTTGAAAACATATGATTAATTTTCTTAACAAAACCTTTAGTGAGCTACTTAACATTTTTATCAAACTTTGTCAAATAAAGGAATGAAAACCGAAATCATTGAGGAAGAAAAGGAAATGAGAACCAAAATCTTGAAAGGAAAAGAAAAGGAAACCGAAATCATGTATGGTCCAAGACCAAGTTTTCAAGCTTTAGAGGTTTCTCACATGGTATCCACAAGACCATTATCTTGAAACCTCATCATCAAGCCAAAGATTTTCTCATCACAAGGCTCTAAGGGAAAATGAAAAGATGATAGAAAGAGCTTTGAAACCAAGAGAAAACTAGAACTTTTCTTAAAGAAAGTGAACAAAACTTTGAAAATAAACCCCTACCAAGTGAAGTCTTGGATGAGATGAAAGAAAGCTTGGGTTTTTTATGAAGTGAGAAGACAAAATCCTCTCTTTGATGGTGATAATGATTCGGCCAAAGAGGAAACACAAGGAAGATGAATTTTCCTTGAAAGTGTGAGCTTGGAAATGGAAAGGTTTAGTGTTTGAGAGGTGGTTTGAGGTGGAGTGGTGGTTCAAGGTTGTTTGTGGTGGTGGAAAGGTTTCTTTTGGTGGAGGAAGGAAACAAGATGAAGAGAATTTGAGAGGAAAAATGAGAGAAATGCAAGAAAGCTTGAACTTAGCAAAGGTTCTAAAGTGTAACCAAGTTCACTAAGGCTTGGTATTTATAGAAAAAATGAAACATGGAGGCTGAAATGGGAAGGAAGGCTGGCTCATGGCTTTTGGGGAGGAAAATATCTTCAAACATTAGTCATTCAAAGGCATGGTTAGAGGTATGCCCAAGTATGGTCCAAGGTATGGCTTGAGGTATGGTCTTTGAGTGAAACAAAATCAACATGTGACACAAATGGGATGTATGTATTCGGCCATGTGCAGCCAAGGGGAGGAGAAATTGTTCATCTAATTGTGGTTTAATGATGTGTTTAGGTGTATCTTTAATTAAGGTTTTGATTAGGAGTTTGTAAGAAGGTGTTTAGGTGAGGTAATGGTCAATTAAGGTTGTCAAGACTTGATTTAGGGGTGGTCTTGCTAGATTAAGAATTAAAAACTCTTTTCAAGTCAAATTAAATCATAGACATAATTCCTTGATTTAAGGAATTTGAGAGAATATTCAAGATTCCATGACTAGGAATCTTGAATCTAAGAATGAAATTAGAGTTTAACTAAGCAATCTTAGGTTCTAATTAACCTTAATAAATTATTTTGACTCTAGATTAATTATCAAAATTAATTAATCTTTGATTAGAGCCTAATATTGCTTAGGTTTGGTTAATTGTATCATTAGGCTCACTATACATGTTCTAGGGGCAAAATGATAATTTTGCACTAAAACCGCTCTGGACCTCCTGGGCCCGACTAACTATCATGATCCACTCATAAACATTATTCCAAACTTCCTGGAAAAATTCTGGCTCAAACGGCACCTTTACCCGTGTAAAACGCTACCAGGGTATTTTGGTCATTTTGAGTCGAAAGTTTCAAAAGATTTTCACTTCTATATCAAACACTACAATCATAATCCCCTTCAACCCCAAGTTGACCCATTCGACGATTGCCAGGTCGGCTACCCTTTAATTCCAGGAAAAATCACCTCGGGCATTTTGGTCATTTGTACTAGAATAGAAATTCTGGCATTACAATAATCAATTAATAAATGCTAAATAAAATCAGTTTTAGAAAAAGAACAATTGTAGAAAGATTTGATTTTTTTTGGGGTTTTTCAGCTTTTCTTTTTTTTCATTTTTTATTTTATTTTATTTTTTTTGGGACTTAACCAAAATTGGGTGTTACAAGCTATTGAGAATCTTGAATAAGTTTCTCATCCATTTTCTTTCCTATGTCGTCTCCAACATGAATGGTGTGGTTGTTCGTGATCTTCCTTGAGGCGCGGGCATAGGAGTCACGTTACCTACTAGATCAAGGTTGCGAAGCATAAAGACTCATCTAGTTTTGTTATAATTATGTTTAGTATTGGTCTAGTGTATGTTCAACCTTATTGTTGAGTTTAGTATCTTAGGATGTCCTAACGCATGTAGGACATCGCTATTATGTTATGGTTATGACATGTTAATATGATTTGTGTATGTTATACTAAGGTTTACATATATATGCTATGATGGAAGTTTATATGATTGTTATGTCATACGTGTATTAATCGGTATTTATGCGTATGCGGCTCACATTTTAGTTTTAAAGTTCAAAAAAAAAAAAATTTAGCCATATTTTTATTACTCGTATTTTAAAGAAGAATAAGTTAAGTTCCAAGACAAATGTGTAATAACTAATAATTAACCGAATGCGACTTCGAGCGTATTAGGTTAAAAATTAGGGTGTTACAAATTTCATTAAAATATTTCCAAGAATTTAAATTAAGAATTAGAACAAAAGAGTAATAACTAATAATTAACTTAAATACATCCTAGGCGTGTTGAGTTAAATATTAGGGTATTGTATTCTTGATAACGATTTAATCTCTAGAAGTGCCCAGGTTCACTCTCATAGGATTTAATCTTTATAATTGGATAGGTTCACTCTTAACGTTTATTTAATCTTTTAAGCTTAGGTTGACTCTCCATGACGATTTAATCTTTCTAAGTGGCTAGGGTTCACTCTTCCTGCTATTTAATCTCTTATTTATTTTGAAATACTTTGCAATCTCAAGTTTCATGCTCCATGTCATATGCACAAGCATCATAATCATATATGCATAGCATTAACAACTAAATCACATAGTGTACAAGACACTAAATCATTAGAATATTCCTCATAATCATAATTCAGCTCATATAGCACCTATCCAAAATTTCAACCTTATAAAAAATTCTGTGAATTAATCTATACCATTAAATAAAATGGATTCCAAAAGTAATTGCTATTTTGGTGTCTCCTAACTACAATGAATTTTGATTTCAAGTCCGCTATAAGATTTATTTGTTTTACGCACCACCCGCGACAAATGTTTGAAAATTCCAAATGAAAAAAAAGAAAAATTAAAAGTTCTAAACACTCCCTCGTTCTAATTGTGTAGAGTTATTTCATCCTCCCCACACTCACACACATTCTAAAACAACCTTCTGCGCAACCCCATTGCACAAAACATACCTTAGATCATCCACTCAGCCACCGCCATCTCTATGGAGGGCCAAGTGAATCAAAGCCATCCTCCATGCCCTTGACTTCATTATTAAAACAAGAGTCACATTGTGTTCCGTCTTTCGCGTTTGAATTTTGTGGTTTTTTTTTCCATTTTGTTTGATTTCTTTTGGATTTTATGTATATTTGCTTTTAATCACTGCCTTTTCCATTTTGCTCTGGATTTGTTCATGTTGTGGATTTTTTTGTGCCAGGTTTTGCTTTGTGTTGGTTCAATTGGAGTTTGATGGTGGGTTTGGAAAGAATGCATGTTAGATTTAATTGCTACACTATAGTTCACTATCTCATCAATCAACAGTTTCCTCTCTTATCATGTCTCATCATTCTAATCCTTAAATGATCAAGTGAGGATGCTTCTCTGGCTTTGAGGAAGGAAGAAGAAAAAGAAAAAAAACTTCTTTGAGAATCTTTTGTACTTACTGTTCCTTCTCATTTCATTCAATTCAAAAAAAAAAAAAATCTCTCTCTTTCTCTTCCTTTACTTTCAAACGATCTTTCATCTCCTTAATCCTTTTTCCCTTTCCTTCTTTCCTTAGCTCTTCTTTCATTTCAAGCTTTTTATTTTTATGCTCCATTTCCAGTTTCAAACCTTTTTTTTTTGAATTTTTTTTATTTAAATTGTAAAGAGATACCGGTGGATATCTAGGCAAAGATTGCGGTGGACAAGGTAGTCGTAGCCCATTGGAGGTAGTAGCGATGAAGATTGGCACGCTCTAACCCAAGGATGATAGTTTTCGCATTCATATGATCACTCTTATCACTTCTAAGTTTTCGCACCTGTCATTTCATTTGCCTTTGTATTTCTTAAACGAATAAACTAAGATCTTTACATAACCGTGCTTTATGAACCAATAGATTTTCTATTACAACTTAGTTTCCACACTAAACGTTCGATAATTTGTATTAGTCATTGGAGATGTATTATCGTTCTAATTTTGGTTATATTATTCCACAATTATTATGCCTTACGTGTTGTTTTTTTCTTTCTTCAGATTTACACATGATTGAGGAGAAAGTAAAATTTTATTTTATCAACAAGTTTAGAAGTCTAAGTGGTGCAAGAAGAAATACATTTCACATATATTAAAAATTTGGATCACGAGGAGTGGTCCTGTTATGTGTTGGATGAAATGCTTTCTTGAGTTGGATGAAATGTTTGATGAAACCCCTTTTTTGGAGACTCATGTTGAATTATCTTTCTTTATAATTCATGTATCATATATCCCTAACAATTTCTTGATATTAATGAAGAAGAGTTAGTGCTACATGGATGAGAATGTTAATTAGTGAAAAAAAGCATAAAAAATGAGATGCCTAAAACAAACTCTATTGCTTTTGAGTAATTCTCTAAAATAGAAATAATGTCTAAGCCTAATTGCTTGGTCATAGCGTTGCTTAGCTTAGTGTTTGTAATATTTGTTAGTTATTGTCAAGTTGTTTGGTATAGAGTACCACATGGTAGCATAAATTTTTATTTTA
The DNA here is from genome assembly GCA_030441495.1 of Dalbergia oliveri. Taxonomy (NCBI): domain Eukaryota; kingdom Viridiplantae; phylum Streptophyta; class Magnoliopsida; order Fabales; family Fabaceae; genus Dalbergia; species Dalbergia oliveri. The sequence continues at coordinate 4,384,202 of JAMLFY010000013.1, read as the reverse complement.
CTACTCTTTTTATTATTGTCTTTTAATGATATTATCTTTGTGCTTTCCTGCATTTAAATTGTTCGTTCTCCTTCCAAGTACTATTGATTTACACATGAATTTTGAACGGTTTGTAAATCCAATATAATAAAATAGTTCTAGAGCCTTGGGGTGTGTGTTTGGAGGAGGGGATGGGTATGAATCAAGTTCTAGCAATGGTAAATTTGTATAGTAGTTTTGCATAGGTTCTTTTTGTTCATTTTGTTTTATTATTTTCTCACCTTTGGTTTTGAACTTTATGGAAAACTTTGTTCAATTATCAATTTCAATTTATTAAATTAGAAATCTTATGGAGAAAGAATGAGCTAATTGTGAATCTATAAAACAAGGAAAAGGACCAAGGGATTGGGAAGATGGTTTGGTCAATTGGGTTTAGTAGATTTGGAGCACAAGCATGAAAATAATCTGAACGACGACAACTTCTATTAAATGATAATATAATTAAAATCTCATTTTTAGTTTATTCATTACTTTATTTTGGTCTACTTCTTAAAATTTGGAATAATAGGTTCATTCGTCCACAAATTTACTCTTTTGTTGGGGAGCCAAGGAGTAGGAGATAAAAAACTCAATTTTGGAAGATGATAAAAAAAGAATTATTGTCCCAGAAACTGAGTGTAATGCAATTATGTGCCTTAATGTGTTTGTATACTATCTATTCTATGTGCGTGATTGTTTATATGAAAATGTGTTGTACAATTATTGTTGCTCAATTCAATACTAACTTTTATTGTTATCAACTTTATCTAGGAAACAAAGAGATGCAACTTTATCTCATGGTTATTATGTTCATGATTCTAGGTCACTTATTTTTTATTGATTGTTCATCTCAAAATTTATTTGCAATAATTATACTAATAATATGATAATATTAACCAAAATACATTTATTTGAATTGGAGAGATCATGCAAAATAGGATATTTGGATTCGGAGGTGAATAGTTTATTATGCGCCATCTACTATGTTAACATGTAAAGTCCATATATTTCGTTCATTGTTTCTAATTCATTTATTATTTCTAATACAAAATTTATTTTGCATTTTTTCAAAACACAGCAATTTATCGAATTATGAGATGTATAAAGAGTTAACCAGAATTTACAAGGTGAAAAGTTTCAGACATGTAAACTTTAATTAATTTCAGCTAAACTTGATTTACAATAAATATACTAACCATATTTTATTTGCACATAATGCAATAACATGAAGAACGTTTCATTCAATTACTTTTTGGCCTCCCAATTAAATATGAGTACCATCAAGAGTAGTTGGAATGACATTTGAAGGGGACATATTACATAACTTTGGAAAATACATTATTTAAGTGTGTGAAATTAATACTAATTTCTTTTACTCCTTTTTGTTTGATATTTGGACATGTTATGTTGTATTTAAATATTTATTTTATTGAGGTAAAGTTGTCATATGTAATATTTAGCGCTAATTAGAATAATCCCCAAAAATTTAAAAAAAATACTTTAATTATCCCTATATTTTTCTTTTCATCTTCACAAACCAACATTGATAAAAAAGGCGCTGTTCGAGTCGCTAGTTAAACATAATGATAATGGACTAAAATAATTCACATAGATACTTCAACATATCTAGATTAATTTGTAAAAAATTTGACTCAAAAAGGAATTTCTAGCTAGGTCAAACAAATTATACAAAATTATTGTTTGAAATTACTGAGTAAGAAATCAGTTACATTTCATAAATTTTTAAAAATAGAAAATTAGCTTAAAATCTCGTAGATATACTTCAAGATGTTGGTAACAATATATAAAATTTCAACTCAAAATTCCATCATTTGGTAGGGTAACAAAAATAGACAAATTAAGTGGTTAGAAATAGGTTATCAAGACAAAATAGGGTTCAATCACGGTTTCATATTTATTTTAAAAATTGTAAATTTTTACCAATGATCCCAAAAAAATTCAAGAAGGTAATTTCACATGTTATATGTAATATAAAAAAAATACAGCTCAAGAGACTTCTCCAAGGGTGTTTTAAAATAGTAAAACAATATTGCTAGACTCTAAATTTGAATTTCCAGCACACTAAACCAAGATGTAACCAAAGAAGCTCCCTAGCAACATGTACTAATCAAATCATGCATGTTCATCAATACTTAAACTCTATCATATGCTAACAAAACCAAACCCTAGCATAATTCTTTGAAAATTTTCAAAAAACAAAAGCTAGATTGAAATAAGTTTTCAAGAAATCCCTACACTTAGCAAGCAAGCCTTTCCACTTGTGATGATTTTTCCAAAATGGCTTCTTTACTCCAAACTCTTCCAAACAGCCCTCAATTCTTCCTTTTAATGATGTATATGTCTCAAGGTGGAAAATAGTAGAGATCAAAATTCTAATTGGTTAGTTTTGTAGATTATGAAGAGTCGGAAGTTTAGTAAAGGAAGCTTGTAGTTTTAGTTACTTTGAGTTAGGGTTTCAAGGGTTTGAAAGTTAAGGTTAAGGTTTGGAGAATGTTTTCATGGAGGCTGCGGTTAAGTGGTTGTTGGCTGAAAATTAGAGAGAAAGAATGAGAAATATGAGTAGTAGGTGAATATAAAGTATGTGTGAAATTAATTTCACAAAGATATAATTTTTGTAGTGTAAAATCAAAATAGAATTTTGTGTAGTTATGGTTTGATCTTGATAAATTGGAAGGTGTGTATAACATCCTCCCAAGTATATCATCTCTTAAGTCGTGACATCATACTCAAGAGTTGTTACTTATTAATTACGAACCTTTACGTCTATAACTAGTTCGATTGATTCACGAGATAACTTTGTCATATTTATAATAAAATATATATAAGAAAGGAACCAAATTTTTATTCAATACCAAGTCAAGTACAAAAGGGAAGTCTTCTATGAGCTTTAATATATCATTGTTCACTATCATATTTACATATTCTTACAACTAAGTATAACTAATATAGTCTCAGACAATAAACCACCGCAAATCCAATTTCTTTTGTTAGTAGTCCAAAGTCCTCTGGATCAATTCTGAGACGAGAATAAAAACGCATAGGTGAGAATCTTAAAATTCTTAGTAGGGTATCCAAAATGTATAATAATAAAAAAAAGATCCATGTCATTATCATTTGATTCGTCCAGAATCACTTTAGTTTATTAGCAAAATGTGAGCATGCAACACAAATCAAAGGTTCATTTTAATATTTAAAAACCATTCTTCCAAAGTAGGCCTCTTTTATTATTCAAGTACTTAATATGCACATGTCATCCTACTCAACCTCATAGGAATTCATTCTCACTACGTGCCCTTGGCACATCAAAAGGGATCTCATGTACATCATTCTTATCTTTCCGCCCTTGACATAATAAAAGGGATCTTTCCACACCTTTAACATATTAAAGGGGATTTTCCTGTGCCCTAAACATACTAGAGGGATTTCATTCTTCACTCAACACATATATCATCCTTAAGCTCACATATACAGTGCATCAGTTCCTATATGCATTAGCATAGGTCTTTTATTATATATATATATATATATATATATATATATATATATATATATATATATATATATATATATATATCATTCATTCCTCATAAAACAATCTTTAAAGTCCATAGCATGCATTCATACTCATCATACTCAAATCAAAAGTCATTACATTACAAATTCAAGATTTGGGTTCATTTTCAGCATATTTACATATCAAATAACAATTTACAAGTCCACAAAAATTCTCCATGATACCTCAATGTGTCCAAAATCCTATATTGTTCTAACTATGTTAACAAAATTCTACAAATTTGGTGGCCAGAGACAACCTAATCTCAACTCAAAGCTAGAATTCTATAATTTTTAACCCTAGCAAATGACCGATTAAATTCATGATAAAATTCATGGTTAAACCTTAAGATGTTTCCAACACCCTGGAAAAATTTCAGAGGAAAAATAAACATTTGCTATGGTAACAAAATTAGCAAAATTTGCAGCTTCAGTTTCAAATATTCAGAGCAACATGATTAGCCACGGTTCTTGATTTTTTTAAGGCAGTAAAAGTCCAAAACAAAGCTTAAGAAAATTTATGGCACTAGCTTAGGATGTTAGCTTAAACATATAATTTTTATAGCTCATAAAAATACCGACAAACACATCAAAAAATTCATGATTATTTGCTGCCTAGGACAAAATCTAAAATCCAGCAACTAGCTCAAAACTTCTTTTGACAAAAGGGTTTCCTAACATCATCTCAAACACTCCACCAAATTAGACACATCAATATTTATATATTATCAACCAATACAATAAAAAATATCAAATTAAATCAATGATTGAAAGGTTTAAATAGATTTGAAAAGAAAAGGTTCAAAAACCTAACTTTGGTGGCTTTAGTGATTTTGGCTCCAAAGGATAATCTAACAATGGCTTCTCTTCACTTCAAGGCTTTCCAAATAGCCCAAGCCCTTACATAAATAGTAGAGGATGATATCTCAAGGTGAGGAAAGGTGAAAAATTGGAATTTCAATCGGTTAGTTTTGTAGGTAGTGATGAGTAGTTGAAGTTTTGTAAAGAGGTCTTGAGGTTTTAACAAGATTAAGCTATGATTTTGGAAGCTTGAAGCTTGTGTAATGGTGGCTTGGAAAGAAAGAAATGGAGGATGGTTCTTCTTTATGCTGACCAAAATGTATAGATGATGGTGATAAGGTTTGGTGCTTTGTTTTTATCTTGAACTAAAGATAGCATTTATGTAGTCAAATAGGTATTTCTTTCTAAAATTATACTAAGATGGATGGCTAGGATTTGATCTTGTTAATCAAGATTTAATCTGATCCATCCACTTATTTTAGGTGGATAGACATTTCTTTTATAAAGATTAAACTATCTTTTGGTGTTAAATTACACATTAAATTTTACCAAACGGTAAACACCGAATTGGGTAATCAAATATTGCGAAAATTAATTCCAGGTATAAAATATTCATTTCTAATTATTTCTAACCTTAACCCTCTCTTTTCTAAGTCTGGGCATCTCCTGTCTCCTTCTAGGATTTATTGTCTCCGACAAGCCTGCGAGGCCTGGAAGGTCACTATTCACATTTACCCAATTTTTTAACTCGTCCATTGGACCATCCTAATCATTGGTAAAACTATTAGATTTTTGAAATTTTCACTCATAAAGCTCAAATTAATTTTTAAATAATTTTTTGGGTGTTACAGTGTAGCCATTCTCTTTGCCATACACTTGTCAAGTGCGTGGTAGAGTAGAGAAATTTGCTCTAAGCTTCATGTTGTACAAGAAACTACACATCGAAATTTTATGGAACGGATGAGATATTGGGCCCCTAATGAAATTAAAATTAATGAAAAGCTAAGTTTTAATCCATACTATTCACATGGCAAGATGTGGTTGATAGTGGTCGAAACACCCTAACTTTCACCACAATACGCCTAGACGCATAATAGTTAATCGTTAGTTGTTACTCTTTCACCTTAGAACTTTACTTGATTTTTAAACTTTGAAAGTATGTTTATGGAAAATGTGAACCTTTTTGAAAGCCCAAATTATGAGTTGTTCACGTCTAAGTTATAATGTATAAATATTCGTCATATAATACGTAATAATAGCACATCTTATCAGCATATTCTTAACCATCCATCACATGACATACATGCAAATCCATAACATTGCACATCATAAACTGAACATCTGTCATAACATGACATTAACTAAATATCATATCGTATAATAATAACAATATAGAGACATTTCACAAGTATAACATAATAGATGGACCCTGCCCACTAATAGTGGTTGATCATATAATAATTCAAAAGCTAAGCATAACCATGACGTAGCCAAACCCATCATGGGTGCACGTTTACCAAAACCAACTTATGAACATGCATGATGATGGGATGACCCCTAAGCGAATGCAACACAGTGAAGGACTATATCCCCACTTCCGCTCACTTTGATCACCATAGTACAACTCCTACGCCGGCATCTCAAGGAAGTCCACGAACATTGCCATCAACCTTGTTTGAAGACGAGATGAAAAAGAGAAGGGAGTGAGAAACTTATACAAGGAATCTTAGAGGGTTTCCTGTCTCTATACATGTGTCATCATCATCATCTAGGGAATCTCGGGTTTCATTATAAAAATAGTGAACATACATGAGGCTCATTTATTAAGTTGCAAATACCATTAGCCGAGGCCTATATCTTTTAGCATGAATCTTAATGTCATGAATACACCATACTACATTATGAATGCATGTCAATACTTTATACAACATATCATACAAATCATAGTAAACTATCATAGTATAAGGAACACAAAAACATCACAGCATAACCTTTCCTCTTTAATCTCTTAGGTGACTTAACTTTCTTATTCTCATCTAAGGGCCACCCTAATTCTCTCTTTTCTTAAGAGTTCTAGGTTATGAGCTCATACCTAACTAGTCATCACTAGTCTATACTTATCCTTTCAATAAGCTAATTCCCAACTCCCAGAGTGCGGGATAGGGGGCATAGGATCACCTTTCATAAACATTAATTCCTGAGTCTAAAGGATCACGTCTTTGGGTCACCTCCCATAACCATTAATTCCTGAGTTTGAAGGATCCCCTTATTAGATCACCTCTCATAACCATTAATTCCTTAAGTTTAGAGGATCATTTCCATGTGTCTTAGCATTCCTTAAGAAGTATACTATCAAGTATTGATTGTTTTATTATTATTATTATTATTATTTTATATATTTCGTACTAAGTGTCATATATGATGTGGTGATATGAATTGGTTATTAGAGATTTCATAATTGAATATTATATATGTTGCTTTTGTCTATATCTACTCACTTACATCTACAAATGCTGATAATTATCTTTCAATTCCTTTTAAAGAAAATAAACCCAATTAACCAACAAATATTTAATAGAGAACGACGTGGCTTTAAGTTCCTCATTGCACCAGGAGATACGTCGGCGTAGCTAACAGTTATCAAGCCAAAAATTAATTTTTCCTAAAATTTTATTCTCCTTTCTTTATTATTATTATTATTCAACTTTTCCTTAATTCTTTATTTTGTACATAAAATGTTAATTCATAAGTTATGATGATAGCTATGAATATATGCTCATATGATTATGATTGAAGTATTCTTCAGAATGATGATGGCCACTTTCATGATTTACCTTGAGGCTCCCACCTGGGAGATGCATTTCGATCATACTAACCAATCTTATCACTTTGTGGGTCGATGTGTTGTTCGCCTGTTCGTCTTCTTAAACCGTCCTTTCGCATACCAAGTTACTAGCTTTTGGTTCTCCACCGCTACCCTTTTTACCAATGATTTTGCTTTCGAGCGCGCTTGTCTCGGACAGCCTCCTCATGGTCACACTGCGCATCCGCCATCCGTGACCTCCCAGTTACACACCTCGATCTCCCCTCAACCTTCCGTGTCAAAGTCTGATCGTCCAGGAATCTCCCTCCTAAGACTTCAAGCTTCTACCCCATCGTTCCAGATGTGGGAAGTGGGAGAGATGGAGAGGAACAGTGATCAACCTATGAGGGGAGTCCAGGACGTTATTAGAGGAGCCACCCGTCCACGTCAGGGAGTCCATGTTCATCCCGCTGGGTCGACTCGCTCCCCTTGACGCTCGTGCACCTGGCTACCTTCCTCCCTCTCATAAGCATCATTAGTAGGATGATCTTAGTGATTGTATATATACCGTTTATGTTTTGTATGATGACTAGAACTTGCCCAATCCCGCTAATGGGCATATCACCGTCTTAGTGGTTTGTTTGGTGTAAGTCATGGAACAGTCTTGTGTTGCCTATATATACATACATGATGGTGTGATTATGTTCATAAGGTTGTCCTATTTTGTATATGTCTGAAGGTTTATTTTCCCTTTTGTTATGATAGGTGAATGACAGTCCTTGTTATACGCGAGGCTCACGTATTATTTTTAAAAGTTAAAAAAATTTACCCATATTTTTACTAAAGTATTTCCAAGTTAAAAGATTAAGAACTGAAACAAAAGAGTAATAATTAATAATTAACTTGATCGCGTCTTAGGCGTGTTAGGTTAAATATTAGGGTGTTACAAATTTTGGCATCAGAGGGCGTTTTCATGGAGCCTGAGGATTGGACTAACTATGCTTCTTGAGCATGATGCGATAGCTATGTCATGTGTAGTGCTTTGTTTTAAGATAAGCTATAGGATAGAGATGCATGACATCTTGTATGTATATGTGTCACGGTAACTAGCTCACTCAACATGTGGGCCTAATCACCTCAGTGTTTTGTTGTTTTGTGTGCTCAGGGACAGTATGACCGACTACGACAGATGACCCCGAGGAGCCCAGGGCAATAGACCGCTGAAGCCCTCAGAACATGGCAAGGGCCATGCAAATGATGTATGAAAGGATGGACCGCTAGGGCGAAGCTGGACATGGCCCTAACAATGCAGAGGGTCATGAGCATGCCCAATTCGAGGATTTTGCAAGGCAAATCCACCTTCATTTAGGGAACCGTGGATCCCAACTAGGATGATGAGTGGATCAAGAGTATGGAGAAGATCTTTTCAATGATCACCGCACCAAAGAACAAAAGGTAACTTTCACTACTTTTATGCTAGAAGCAGATGCTCAGTTCTGTGGACTGGCACCCAAAGACGTTGAGGCATCAGGTACCATGATTAATTGGGAGACGTTAAAATTGCTTTTATGAGAAGTACTTTCTGGCATCGGGCGAAATGCCAAGGATGTGGAGTTCATGCAGCTGACCCAAGGAAGAATGAGCATTGCGTAGGACACTCGAAGTTTAAGGAGGTAATTAAGTTTTCAGGATCTTCAAGGGAACCCTGACGTGCTTCCTGGATATGCATTAAGTATGAGGTTGGACTAAAATGTTAGATCAACGTGGCCCTTGCACATTTGGAGATTAGGGATTTTCCTACCCTAGTCAACAAATGCCGCATCATTGAAGATGACCACAAGAAGCTAAACATGTCAAGGGTCGAGACCTTCACTAGGAGGTTGGCACCGCAAGTTACAATGTTCAAGCCGCAATTCAAGCCGCAACTCAGGCCACAGGGCCCCAAGGGCAAGGCACCCTAGTAGGCCCAATTGCACTCCTAAACCTGTACCTACCATACCATGCCCCAAGTATGGGAAGTCACATGGAGATCGACCTTGCTTAATGGGTCAGGAAAGTGTTTCAAGTGCAGAAGGCCAAGCCACTATGCTTAGAGAGTGCCCGGAGAAACCCGACAACCCATGACCACAGGCTAAGGGAAAGTCTTTACCCTAATGCAGAAGACTTGGCAAAGTCCAATGACCTCATAGAAGGTAAGTGCAAAATGAATGGTAAGACCTTAATTATCCTGTGTGACTTTGGGCGTACTCATTCATTCATAGCACATGATAGTGTCATGTCCTTGAAATTGCATGAGTCAGAACTTCCTTATGACCTTACCTTCCACCTACCCAGTAACCCTATTAGGATAAGTAGATGTTGTTTGAATTGTCATTTCATCACTTAAGGTAAACCTTTTGTCTTAGATTTGATATATGTACCCATGCACTGATATAGACATGATCTTGGCATGGATTGGCTTTATGCTAACCGTGTACTGCGGATTGTTACATAAAGTCTATCATTTTTCCCCATACCTACAAGATACTAGTAAGCCTTTAAGTCTTTACCTAAGTGCGTGAAGTCAACTGTTTCGGAAGAGACTAAAGGATATGTTATCCTAGCTACTAGTGATGTAGACCTTAGGTGATGTACCATGGTAGATTATCCTGAAGTATTCCTGGATGAGACACCCGAGTTCCTTCGAAGAGAGAAATAGAGTTCTCTAGAAGATTGGTGTAACACCTAATATTTAACCTAACACGCCTAGGACGTATTTAAGATTAATTATTTATTACTTCCCTTTGAAACTCGTTGTCAAATTGCTTAGCGGAAAATAATGGGTAAATTTTTTTTTGAGATGGAATATGTAAAACAAAATGCGAGCCATCGCTACAACATAAGCGAAATGTAAGTAGGAGAGGAAATAAATCATGCAATATAAAGCAAGTAAGAGCA